>CM058236.1:59110109-59590874 GCA_030180135.1 Orychophragmus violaceus | reverse complement strand
ACCTCAAATTTCAATCGTAACTTTGTTCAACATTCAGTGGATTATTACGACAATCCTTACTATCTTCACAGCAATGGTCATGAAGGACTAAAGCTTGTCACCGATCGTCTCTTCTGAATATTATTTCCATTCATGGCGTCGATCCATAAACATGGCTCATAATGTGCAAAACAAGCTTGGCTTCATTGACAGTACTATTCGCAAACCTCCTGAGAATGATGGAGATTCAGGTTCTTAGTTTAAGCGTAACGATCATGTTACTACTTGGTTTATGAATTCGGTTTCAAGTATATAGAATAATCTCATGTCGTAAAATCTTGTTGTATATGTCTACGGCTGAGAGTGTATGGAATAATCTCATTGCTCGTTTCACCGAGATTTTATGAGATTGAACAGAGATTAAGTAAGATTCACATGTTCAGGTTTCGTGTCTGCTCTCTCTCTCTCTCTCTCTCTCTCTCTCTCTCTCTCTCTCTCTCTCTCTCTCTCTCTCTCTCTCTCTCTCTCTCTCTCTCTCTCTCTCTCTCTCTCTCTCCTCTCTCTCTCTCTCTCTCTCTCCTCTCTCTCTCTCTCTCTCTGCCATTGTTGATTCAAAGCTTGAAAAGCATGTTATGGTACCAGAGCAATGCGATCTATCATCAGGAGTGTTTTTATTTCACATTTCATTCTTCTTCATCTTTTCTCTTTGATTTGAATCGTATATCGTCATCTTGTTCTTGCGATTCTGTTTTTTCGCTTCTTTCGATCTCTGATTATTTGTTGTCTTTGATTCATTCTTCTTCGATTGACACACAATCTCCAGTTTGATTTTCTTTCGTTCGCTATTTCTTTAATTCCTTGGGATCACAGTCTAATTTGTCTTTGATACCTCCGATTTCAATTGTAACTTTCTTCAACATTCAGTGGATTATTACGACAATCCTTTCTATCTTCACAGCAATGGTCATGCAGGACTACAACTTGTCACCGATCGTCTCTCTTCTGGATATTATTGGCGTCGAGCCATACACTTGGCTCACAATGTGCGAAACAAGCTTGGCTTCATTGATGATACTATTCACAAACCTCCTGAGAATGGTGGAGATTCAGGTTCTTAGTTTAAGAGTAAAGATCTTGCTACTACTTGGTTAATGAATTCAGTTTCGATTATATAGAATAATCTCATGTCGTAAAAGCTTGTTGTATATGTCTACGACTGAGAGTATATGGAATAATCTCATTGCTCGTTTCAAACAAGATGATGCACCGAGAGTTTATGAGATTGAACACATATTAAGTATTAATATTCAACAATGTTCACATGATGTTAGTAGCTAATAACTGAATTGAATATTGTATGGGAAGAGTACAAGAATTGCATTGAGCTTCCGTTTTGTACTTGTGGGAGATGTGAATGTAATGGTGCAAGACTCCGAGAAATTTTGCAATAAAGGAGCTGTGTTACTAAATTTCTTATGGGACTGAATGAGTGATATGAAAAAAAATCGTCGGTATATCCTCATGATTAAACCAATTCCAATTATTGAAGAGGTTCTCAAAATGGTAGCTCAAGATAAACATCAAAGGATGGTTAAGCCAGTGATCCACTATGATAGTGTTGTATTTTAAGCAATTGGTCCTTTGGTACATAAACGAATATGCATATGCTTATAGTAATTATAGGCCACCCACAAATAAGTAGTTGCGTATACATTATGGTCAATTGGAACATGTTATTCATAAGTGTTATCACCTCCACAAATATCATCTGGGATACAAACCTTCTAACAACTACAAGAAAAACCTTGTTTATTCCAAGATGTGCTATTCAACGGAGAGCTATATCCAATGTATTTGCAGAAAATACATCTGCCTTTATGCCATATCTTCCTTCTCCAGCTCAAGCTCTCATGTCTCTTCACATAGCTCAATTCAAAACCAGATTATCTACAGTCTCTAATTCATTAGCTTCATATTCATGGTCAGTCTTCAGAGCTTTTACTACATCTTCCACCTCGTATATTACAGAGAAAGGTATTTGGCTAATAAGTCTACTTCTAGTAATTATGTTTCCATCTCTTCTAATCTTCGTTTTGAAAATCATATCCTCAAATTTAGTCACCAATGCTTATCTACCCTTTTTTCATCTTCACCGCATGGTTCTTGGATAATTGATAGCAGAGCTACGAGTCATGTTTGTTTTGACCTTCATTTGTTTATAGAAATCAATTTAGGAGATGAAACATAATGGTGTATTTTCTAAATGGTACACAAGCTCCTATCACTCATACTGAAACTATTCAACTGTCTAATACTTAAATAATGTTTTACATGTTCCTTCATTTCGCTTTAACTTGATCAATGTGAGTACTCTAATACGTGATAATAAATTCTCAGCTGACTTCTATCTTGATTCTTTTTTCATTCAGGCGTGTTCTATGGACTTGATGATTGGTAAGGGTAATTTGATGCATAGTATTTACATTCTTGGCATGTCTCCTGCTCTCTTCATTACCGTTCTGTGGATCCTTATCTCTTGATGGCTCCCTTTGGCATCACTGCCTTCGATATCCCTCAGCGTCCAAATGACAAGTCTTATCTAGTAAATTGTCTATTCCTAAGTTATCATCTACATTGGATTCACATTGTTCAGTCTACCCTCTTGTTAAACAAAAACGCTTCTCTTTTCCTTTTCACAATAATATGTCTTCTAAATCTTTTGAACTTTTACATTTAGATGTATGAGGTCCATTTGAAGCCGAATTGGTAGAATTTTGTAGGTATTTTCTTACCATTGTTGATGACTGTACTCGTGTGACTTGGATTTATATGATGAAAAATAAAAGTGATGTTCTTCATGTTTTTCCAAATTTCTTGAAACATGTTCAAACACAATATCATGCTACTGTCAAATCTATTCGTAGTGACCATGCCCCTGAATTTAATTTCTCTAAACTGATCACTGGACTTGGCATGAAACATTATTTCTTTTGTGCGTACACTCACTACAAGAAAACAGGCTTTTAGCGAGTGCGTAAATAGTCGCTATTTAGTCGCTAATCTGTGGTCGCTAATTTTATTAGTCGCTAAATTGCGAAAATTTATCGACTATATATATTTTGTTATAATTAGTCGCTCCTGAGTCGCTACATTTAGCGACTAACGAGCGATTAATTTACGACTGATATGTGGTTATTTTAGCGACTCTTTAGCGACTAATAATAATAATAAAAAATAATTTTAATTTTGATATTTACTTATTAGATAATAATAATAAAAATGCAAAAATACAAAAAAATATCATTAAATATTAAATATTTTTATTCATAAACAAAATACAAATACAAAACAAGAAATACACGGAAAACACACAAAAGAAATACATATATACATACATATATACACATATATATATATATATATATATATATATATATTTTTTTCCTGTAACCACCGCCACCACCATAGCCTCTGAAACCACCGCCGCTGCACCGCCTCCTCACCGCCGCTGCGCCGGGCCTGCTTCTTCTTCTTCTCCGGCAGGACCTGCTTCTTCTTCTCCGCCGGGACAAGCTTCGACTTCGTCTTCCGTCTTCCTCATCGTGTTTCTTCTTCGTCTTCCGTCGTCTTCATCCTGCGGCTCCGGTGACGACCACCACCGTCGTCTTCATCATGCGGCTCCGGTGATACGAGATCGGTGGAGGAAGGCAATCGGGATTTGCTTCTTCTGCCTAGGTGTCGTCGTCTTCAGAGCAACACAATCCGGCGATGGTGGTCACGATTCGTCTTCTGGTCTTCGTCTTCGCCTCTCTCTATGCGGCTCCGGCGACACGATTTGTCTTCGTCTTCGGACGACGATGAGAGCGTGGAGGAGGGTCGACTTCGTCTTCATCTAGATCTGATTCAAATCTCTCACTCCATCATTCACTTTCGAGTAACACAGTAACCGCGTGGGTAAGATGAAGGAGAAGACTCTGAAAAAAATGGCGGACTCATGAAGGGGAAGACGAAGGAGGAATGCCAGATTCAATTCCTAAAACGATTTGATACGGATTCACCTTTGTCTTTACTTATCGATTTGATTCAGAAAAAAAAAAGAAGAAGACGAAGATAAGATACGGCTGGGAAGGAGAAGTTGTGAGACATATGATAATTAATTAGGTTAAAACATAAAGGGCTGAGATTTAAAGTAGTGAGAGATCTATGTTGGGATTATGTCCTGAAATCATATTGTACTTACTCTGATGATAGTTGTATCGACGAGATCAGACAATTCATGTGATACTAGGTGGTTATAATGTTTTGCTAGAAGCCGCTTTTGACAAATGAGTTGTTACTCATTACTAGTATTATGTGAACCTACAGGGTCACACACCTGAGCAAGCTGGATACACTTTGTATGGGATTGATCATTGGCATATGGTCTGATCAATGTGAATTAGATACACATTGATTCGAGTTTTAAGAGGTGTGTCGATCGACACTATTGATGTATCGATCGACACAAGGCGCAGACCGAAACTGACGTTTCAGTTCAATGACTTAAATTGACCCGGTTTACTTACTGGGTAATTAGGTCGACTCAAAGGCCTATATATATAGAATATGAGGCACGACTTTGAAAGAGAGATTTTTCTTGATAGAAAACGCAGCCACCTCTTGACAGGGATTCCCAGGAGATCTGATTCCCGGCACTAGCATCCCGGCGGATTCCAGCTTGCATGCGTGTGGACTGCAGTAGAGGCGCAGCATCTGAGGCGCTCTTGATCTCACTTACCTGCTAATCATTCCGCTGCAAATCTCAAGGTAAACACGAGATCACTCCTGATGATTCAATTAAATAAACCCTAGATTTGCTCAAGTTCCTTCAGTGGTATCAGAGCCTTAGGGTTTTAATCAATGAATCTGAAGCATGTAATTCGAATAATGATGTATTTGAATAGGTTGATGCATGCTAGTTTTCGTTTGATGAAAAAAAAAATCTCGGATTTTGTTTCTTATCGAAAACGAAGAACTTGTGTTTTCGCACAGTGTCGATCGACACAAGTTTGTGTCGGTCGACACACCGTGAAAACGATCATAAAATTTTAGGGTTTTCGCACAGTGTCGATCGACACTAAGCTTGTGTCGGTCGATGCACCGCAAATACGCTTATTAAAATTTGGGTGTCGATCTTAGAGATCGCACTGTGTCGATCGACACACTGGGTGCATCGATCGACACAGACTGTGCGAAAGGATAGATCGGTTCAATTGGATTGAACCAGTTATCTCGCATGGTTAAAATTTCCGGATACCCTACTGTGTCGATCGACACAGGTTAAGTGTCGGCCAACACAGGCCTTGCGATTGGTTGATCGGTTCAATTGGATTGAACTGGTTATCATGCTTGATTAAGGTAGATCAGATCGGTTTAATTGGATGAATTGGTTCAATTGGATTGGACTGGTTATCTCAATTAGTATAAACCGATTTGATTGGATAAGTCGATTCAACTGGATTGACCGGTTATCGGGTTTTGTTATGGTTGGATGCGAACCGTAATTGTTTGGTTATTGAACCAAATGATTGAAAAACCGAACCAAATGACTGATATATCATGGTTTTTACTAGTTTTAGACCATGATATAAGTGTGTGTTTAGTGTCTTTTTGTGTTCTTTTAGAGTCTTTTACAGGTATAATCAGGTTTGGAGCATATTTGGTGATTATGGCACTTTTTGGAGATATTTGGAGTGTTTGGCCGAGAAATAGAGTTCACTGTCCGAAACAGAGAAATGCATCGATCGATGCACTCTAGCATTGATCGTTGCACCAGCGAGATGGGCCGAAACTCGGCGGTTTATGAAGAGTCAAGATATTGCACTCTGATCCAGAAGTTCCTGATATTTGCAAAGAAGCCCCTGGCCGAGATTAGACCTATATAATTAAGTTTTTGGTGTTTTATTTACTTACGCTTTCATAATTAAGAGCAGAGGATTTTTAGAGCTTTTGGGGCTGATCTGAACCTTTACTTCATCTGTATTTGGAGAAGATTTTGAACCCCTTTTATTCTTTATCTTCTATGCAATTTATTCATCATATGATTATGTTTTCATTATCTATGTCTGAGTAGATTCCTTGTTAGGTTTAGGGTTTCTCGCATAGGATTTCATGACTTGCTAGACTTGTTTATTTCAGTTAAGGATTCATAACTATATCTGTTCTTCAATCTAATTGTGCTTAAAGCTAGTTCTAACCTGATCAATTAGAATCTAGATCTTAGGTTGCTAAATACGTCACAGAAGTGGGGTTTATGAATCTGAACTAATTAGGTTGAGCAATTAAACTTCTCGCAAACGAAAGTTTGGTTTAGGATAATTGTGAACATATCAAACTTGGAATTAATGCTAGTTTAATCTGTTAGTTCTCGCAAACGAAAGTTTGGTTTGCTGCACTTAGACTTAGAGAACTGTCGCAAAGGAATTTGGTTAATTCTATATCTGTGTTTTGAGTTCTAGAACTGTGCTTAATTAGATCCTTGCTGAATGAACTGTCTGCTTGTCTGATTTCCTGAGAACGCCCTAGACTTAGCGCTCTTAATAACTTGCTTTCACAACCAATAATCTCTGCTTTCTGTTTACTTTCTCGCACTGCTTTTCATTAAAAACACATTGCTTTCTTCCTAGTTTAATTTCCTGTTCTTGAGCTATTGAATACGGAGTCCCTGTGGATTCGATACCTATATACTACGACTACTGAACTGTGCACTTGCAGTTAGATATAGGATAAAACCTGACACCTATCAAGTTTTTGGCGCCGTTGCCGGGGACTCTTTGAGTCTTTGATAGCTTAGAACCTAGGGTTTTACTAGGATTTTTCGTTTTCTTTTCGTTTTTTTTTTTGTTTTTTTTTTTTTAGCTACTGATTTTTGTCTGTTTTTCTCTCTGTCGCAGGTACCAATATCGCATTGCGTCGATCGTTGCACCCTTGCATCGATCGTCACTAGGCGATTCAGAGATTGAAACGATCGTTGCACTGATAGCATCGATCATTGCCGGACAATTACAGACAGTTTATGCAGAGGCAGAAAACTAGAAGTAATCCGAACTTGGACTTAGTTAATCTCGATCTTGAAGAACTTGGACGTTTAGAGAGAGCTAACAGAAGAGAAAGAAGAGAAAGGATGGTACGAGAGCGTTTGATTCTGGTACGTGATGCTGAAGGTACCCTGAGGGACCGAGATAACAACCCATACAATGCTGCTTGGCAAAGGGTTGATGCTGAAGGGAATGTCATCCCCGATCCTCCTGAGCAACAGCAACAAGAGCAGAACCAGGGTCATCGACAGGTCCAAGGTAGAGAGATGGTTGTACGTGAGAGGACTTTAGCTGACTACAACAGACCGGATGAGTATCATGCAAACCGGTCAGCTTTAGTGCTTCATGCTTTTGAAAAAAATGATTTTGAGATCAAAACCATCTACTACTCGCTGATGAGACAGAATGCATTTCATGGTTACCCAACGGAGCAGCCTATGGATCACATTGATTCGTTTGAGGACGTAGTCACTGGCATGAAGTATGATGGAGTCTGCCCGGACTATCTGTTCCTTAAGCTCTTTCCGCACAGTCTTGCTGGAGACGCTAGTGCATGGCTAAAGCAGCTGGCACCTGCTCAGTATACTACTTGGGCAGCCCTGAAGAGTGAGTTCCTGCGTCACTTCTATGATGATGCGCGTTCAGATCAGTCCAGACAAGTGATATATCATGGTTTTCACTAGTTTTAGGCCATGATATAGTTGTGTTTTAGTGTCTTTTGTGTTCTTTTAGAGTCTTTTACAGGTATAATCAGGTTTGGAGCTGAATTGGAGATAATGGAGCATTTTGGAGATTTTTGGAGTGATTGGCCGAGAGATAGAGTTCACTGTCCGAAACAGAGAAAGGTGTCGATCGTTGCACCCTAGCATCGATCGATGCACCAGCGAGATGGGCCAAAACTCGGCGGTTTAGAAGAATCAAGATATTGCACTTTGATCCAGAAGTTCCTGATATTTACAAAGAAGCCCCTGGCCGAGATTAGACCTATATAATAGAGTTTTTAGTGTTTCAATTAGATACGCTTTACATTACACTTTCATAATTAAGAGCAGAGGATTTTTAGAGCTTTTGGGGCTGATCTGAACCTATTACTTCATCTGTATTTGGAGAAGATTTCGAACCCCTTTTACTCTTATTCTTTTATGCAATTTATTCATTCTATGATTATGTTTTCATTATCTATGTCTGAGTAGATTCCTAGTTAGGTTTAGGGTTTCTCACATAGGATTTCATGACTTGCTAGACTTGTTCAAATTCAGTTAAGGATTCAAACTATATCTGTTCTTCAATTTAATTGTGCTTAAAGCTAGTTCTAACCTGGTCAATTAGAATCTAGATCTTAGGTTTCTAAATACGTCACGGAAGTGGGGTTTAGGAATCTGAACTAATTAAATTGGGCAATTAAACTTTGCGCAAACGGAAGTTTGGTTTAGGATAACATATCAAACTTGGGATTAATGCTAGTTTAATCTGTTAGTTCTCGCAAACGAAAGTTTGGTTTGCTGCACTTAGAATTAGAGAATTGTCGCAAAGGAATTTGGTTAATTCTATATCTGTGTTTTGAGTTCTAGAACTGTGCTTAATTAGATCCTTGCTGATTGAACTGTCTGCTTGTCTGATTTCCTGAGAATACCCTAGGCTTGACGCTTTTAATTACTTGCTTCCACAACCGCTAATCTCTGCTAATGATTTACTTTCTCGCACCGCTTTTAATTCAATCACATTGCTTATTTCTAGTATTAATCTCTATTGTTCTGATCTATTGAGACCAAGTGTCCCTGTGGATTCGATAACCCTATATACTACTTTGACATTGCTGTTCACTTGCAGTTTAGTATAGGGATAAACTTTGAGCCTATCAAGTTTTTGGCGCCGTTGCCGGGGACTCTTTGAGTCTTCGATAGTTTCGAGCCTAGGGTTTTACTAGGAATTTTCGTTTTCTTTTTCGTTTTTGTTTTTTTTTTTTTTTGCTGATTTATTTTTCTGTTTTCTCTGATTTCGCATTGCATCGATCGACGCTCTTCTTGCATCGATCGACACACTTCGCAGAATCACCAAGAAGACTAAGAGATCATCAGGACGATGTGTCGGAATGATATTTTCAGCTCAGGGATTGACAGTTCACAGATAGTTGGGTTGAAGAACCAAGTTGACTCTCTGCATCGTCTTCTACTTGGAAAGTATGCACAAGAAACTAACCATTGCGTTGAAGGAACTGGATTCTATAGTCACAGATCTGCTTTTCAGAAACCCTTTACAAGGAGTTGTAGTGTTTCTTCTTACCAAGCACCGCCTGCACCTACAGCTCATTAGAGCAGAATGGAAATCATGATGGAGCAGTATCTTGAGAGACAACAACAGATTGATATGTCCTTCAACTCAAAGATGGATGCGTTGTATGAAGACTTGAATGAGAAGTTTGAATCTTTGAGCACACATATGGAGGAGCTGGATGCAGCGATAGAGAGGCAAAATGAAGCTAAGAGAGCTGAACGGAAGCTGCACATCAATGCTGTGAACATAAGGGATGAGATTGACTTGCTAGGTGAAGAAGAGAGCATAATCTCGGATTTTCTGGATGAATATTGTCTGCCTGATACATGCATCGATCGACACCCCCTTAGTGACGATCGACACGCCATTCTGACGGCAATTTCGAGTTCTTTCGAGAAACAGAATCGCCTTGCATCGATCGACACACATTATGCAACGATCGACACCGAACGCAGACATGTCCAGAAACCTGCAACAGTACCAGAACGAGTCTACGAGCCCCCAGTGCCATATCCTAAGGTTCCCAAACCTTCCAAACAAGAGCTAGAAGTGGCTAACTGCATAAAAGTGATGGATAAGAAGGTGAATAAAACACCACCAGTTGAAACTTCGCGAGTTCATGAAAAGAAGCTGATCTCCACTGATGGTCATCTGAAAGAAGAAGTTCAGATTGGTGGAACTACAATATCTGATACTGGAGAAAAGAAGATGGCGGTTCCTCTTGAACCTGCTCTAATATCTTCAGTACCTGCAACTGCTCATAAGCAGAAAGCTCCAGACATCAGATATACATCAAAGGTGAGGTACAAATCACATAAGCTTAAACCTTCTGACCACATTATTTTGAATGCAGGAAAACGCAGTAGACCGCCCAAGCTTCACTCCCGCCCTGATTCTGATTACTCATTCCTTGGAAGATCTCATGATCTGAATGCTTATACGCCACCTTGGATGAGGAGACATTCACAGAGACACTCAAAGTCTCTGTTGAAACCACCATGA
The DNA here is from genome assembly GCA_030180135.1 of Orychophragmus violaceus. Classification (NCBI taxonomy): domain Eukaryota; kingdom Viridiplantae; phylum Streptophyta; class Magnoliopsida; order Brassicales; family Brassicaceae; genus Orychophragmus; species Orychophragmus violaceus. The sequence goes on along the minus strand of CM058236.1, from coordinate 59,580,543 downwards.
GTTCGATCTCTTTCTGATAGGTCAAGCTATTGACCTTAAACAAGCGCTGGGTGGGAGGCAACCCACCATTAGGTACTGGTGTTTTCTACTTAATTTTGGTGTTTTTGTTAGGATTTTACGTTTGTTTTTGTTTCTGGTGAGTTTATGTTTGCAGGTCTCGGTTAAATCGCAGTGCAACGATCGACACACTTCTGCATCGATCGTCACAACACGAAAGGAATCGCATTACAGCGATCGTTGCGGTCCTGAGCAACGATCGACTATACACGAAAATCGCCAAGTAACGGTCGATGCACTTAGTGCAACGATCGATGCCTGAGCGACAGAGGTAACCCGACAGACATAATTTCATCTTTTCAATTTTTATTTTCTTTTTACCGATCCTTCGCTGGACACTACTGGGGACAGTGTGTCTTAAGTGTGGGGGAGGTGCTACTGATTTTTGTTTTCTGTTTTCTTAAGAGTCAGTCCGTTTTTCAAAAAATTTTGTTTTATTGAGTCAAAATTGTTTAAGTAAGAAACTATGATTTTCTGAGAAGATTTACAAGACTTGCAGGAACTTAAGTAACCATTGGGATGAAGTTGCAGGATCTATCTCTGACTATTAGAAAACCCCATCACAGATCAACCTACTGGGAACACCCACATCACTTCAGGTATCAGAGGATCCTTTTACTGACTTCAACCTTAATACTGACTTAGATTTCTCACCTAAGGGCTTGGTATACTTTGTGTCGGATTTCCTTGTCAGTTCTGACACAGCCTGTCAACCTGTCCTATTTAGTTCCCTTCTCCCCTTCTGTAAAGTAAAAAAAAAAAAATAATAAACTGAGGATGAGTTAGTAACTCTGAAGTGGTCATGGGAATAGTAGCAAACACTATTATCTCTCATGTGATCCATGGAATGTGTCCAAAGTACACCCCATAACGGGAAGAACACTGATAAAAAAATAAAATGATACCCAATGGGGAAAAATCAGTTGTTAAAGAAGGGAAAGAGAAGAAAGGGACTAGAGAAAGATAGTATGGTGGTCTAGAGCTGATAAGGTAAGAATCCATGTGCCCTTTGATCGATACTCCTTAGGTGAGACCGCACTTAAATACTTGCAGAAGTCAGTAGGGAGAATTTGAATGCTTGAATGTGATTGTGGAGTTTACCTAGGACAGTTGCTAAGTGTGGGGCAAGTACATTGTGGTCTTGATATCATGTGATTGATTTTTGCAGTGGTTTACTAAGGGGAATCTGAGTATTGTAGCTTCTAGGATGAAATGAGTTTCTGAAGAGTTTTCAAACCTCTTCACCATGTTTTAGTTCTCTGTTTTGCTTGAGGGCAAGCAAAGGCTAAGTGTGGGGGAGTTGATATATCATGGTTTTTACTAGTTTTAGGCCATGATATAGTTGTGTTTTAGTGTCTTTTGTGTTCTTTTAGAGTCTTTTACAGGTATAATCAGGTTTGGAGCTGAATTGGAGATAATGGAGCATTTTGGAGATTTTTGGAGTGATTGGCCGAGAGATAGAGTTCACTGTCCGAAACAGAGAAAGGTGTCGATCGTTGCACCCTAGAATCGATCGATGCACCAGCGAGATGGGCCAAAACTCGGCGGTTTAGAAGAATCAAGATATTGCACTTTGATCCAGAAGTTCCTGATATTTACAAAGAAGCCCCTGGCCGAGATTAGACCTATATAATAGAGTTTTTAGTGTTTTAATTAGATACGCTTTACATTACACTTTCATATTTAAGAGCAGAGGATTTTTAGAGCTTTTGGGGCTGATCTGAACCTATTACTTCATCTGTATTTGGAGAAGATTTCGAACCCCTTTTACTCTTATTCTTTTATGCAATTTATTCATTCTATGATTATGTTTTCATTATCTATGTCTGAGTAGATTCCTAGTTAGGTTTAGGGTTTCTCACACAGGATTTCATGACTTGCTAGACTTGTTCAAATTCAGTTAAGGATTCAAACTATATCTGTTCTTCAATTTAATTGTGCTTAAAGCTAGTTCTAACCTGATCAATTAGAATCTAGATCTTAGGTTTCTAAATACGTCACGGAAGTGGGGTTTAGGAATCTGAACTAATTAAATTGGGCAATTAAACTTTGCGCAAACGGAAGTTTGGTTTAGGATAATTGTGAACATATCAAACTTGGGATTAATGCTAGTTTAATCTGTTAGTTCTCGCAAACGAAAGTTTGGTTTGCTGCACTTAGACTTAGAGAATTGTCGCAAAGGAATTTGGTTAATTCTATATCTGTGTTTTGAGTTCTAGAACTGTGCTTAATTAGATCATTGCTGAATGAACTGTCTGCTTGTCTGATTTCCTGAGAATACCCTAGGCTTGACGCTTTTAATTACTTGCTTCCACAACCGCTAATCTCTGCTACTGATTTACTTTCTCGCACCGCTTTTAATTCAATCACATTGCTTATTTCTAGTATTAATCTCTACTGTTCTGATCTATTGAGACCAAGTGTCCCTGTGGATTCGATAACCCTATATACTACTTTGACATTGCTGTTCACTTGCAGTTTAGTATGGGGATTAATTCTTGACCTATCAAAGAGACATACTCACCTTTTCTCAAGGAGCTGTGGAGCCTTTAAAGACTGCTTGGATGAGATTTAAGCAGTATCAGCGTGACTTCCCACACCATGGATTCACTGAGGTTCAGTTGATTGGCATCTTTTTCAGAGGCATAGATCTTCCATATCAGTCTGCACTGGATAATTCCAGTAATGCTAACTTCAACACCATGACCCCTACACAAGCTAAGCAGTTGATTGAGAATCTGATAGGCAGCAACAGCTGCAAGACTATGGATGAGAGGAGGAAGAAATCTGGGGGAAGTGTAGAGAATTCTGATATAGCTGATATTAGATCTAGGCTGGACACAGTTTGCAATCTCCTAGCAGGTAAGAAAGCTGTCCACTTTGCCCAAGATGTAGAAGTAATTCAAACTGAGGAGGACACTCAGGAGGAAGATGTGAATTTCATAGGAGGTTCTGGATTCCAAGGTAATAGATTTGGTAATCAACAGGGAAACATATTCTTCAATGGAGGACAGAAAAGTGGTTTTCAGAAGACCTTTGGACAAGGTACTCAGAGAACCTATGGATCTTCATCCTATCAGACTCCTCCTGCACCTACATCTCATGAGAGTAGAATGGAAGCTATGATGGAACAACTAATGGAGAGTCAGACCAAGATTTCTGTGGACTGCAACAAGAAGTTAGATGCTGTCTATGAAGACCTCAATGGGAAGTTTGAGTCCCTGAACACTCACATGAAGCAGTTGGATACTCAGGTGAACCAGATTTCCAGCTCAATAAAGGGAAAAGGACTAGCAGACACTCATATTAAGGCCTGGTCTGTGTACGTTAATGATGGATCTCATCTAGGTGAAAAATTTGAGCTAAGTACAGCTGAATTGGTGAAGGAAGAAGAAATCCCGGATTTTGGTGAAAAACTCTCGGGTGAAAATTGCAGAACTGCAACGATCGACACACACTTAGTGTCGATCGATGCACGTCGTGGACATACAGATTTGCTGAGTGATGATGGTATTGATGCAGACTTAGAGCTTGATGGCTTATTCTCTGAAGTCTCTGAGATCTCTCAACAGGAGATTTATGCGCAGATTGTTAGACAACACTCCCCAGTGTCTGAAGTGATTAAGCGAGAAATTGAAGAGCTTAAGAAGCTAGAGGAGATTGGTGAAGAATTGGAAGAAATTCCAACTTCTGATGATCCACCTTATCATCCATGTGTGCAGAGGTATTTGAACAAGATGCTGTCTCTTGATGAAGAGCTGAGAGACTGGGTGGTTATAGTTCCTCAGCATATTGGTGATGTTCTGTTAACTAAGATCCCGAAGAAGCTGCCTGATCCTGGAGTCTTTGTGCTTGATTTTTCAATCTTTGAGGATAGTTTCAGGTGTTCTCTGTGTGATTTAGGAGCTGCTGGAAGTTTGATGCCATACTCTGTGGCAGAGAAGCTGGGCATGCTAGATTTTACTCCTACTAGGACCTCTCTTGTCTTAGCTGATCAGTCCATACGAGTTCCTGAAGGACTCCTGATGGACATCCCGGTGAGAGTTGGAAACTACTTAGTTCCAACAGACTTCTTAGTGCTGAGATATGACTGTGATCCGGAAGAAGCATTGCTGCTTGGAAGACCATTTTTGGCTACAGCAGGAGCGGTGATAAATGTTAGGAACAGCCTGATAGACCTCCATCTGGGAGATGAGCCGCTGCGTTATGAGATGGATAAGCTGCGTAGACAACTGATAGATGGGCAAACATTCACCATAAGGAATGCAGATGATGAGCAGCCTGATGCCAATGTGATTATAGATCCTGGAGCACATTTTACTCCATCTTTTCTTGGACATGAGCATTCTGCAACAGCCTACTCGCCACCTTGGATGAGGAGACTTGGACAGAGACAGAAAAAGTCTCTGTTGGGATCTCCTGGTGCCTGAAAAATCTTGTCCGTCCGGTCAAGCTATTGACCTTAAACAAGCGCTGGGTGGGAGGCAACCCACCATTAGGTACTGGTGTTTTTCTACTTAATTTAGGATTTTACGTTTGTTTTTGTTTCTGGTGAGTTTATGATTGCAGGTCTCGGACGAAATCGCAGTGCGTCGATCGACGCACTTCTGTGTCGATCGTCACAACACGATCGGAATCGCATTGCAGTGATCGTTGCGGTCCTGAGCAACGATCGACCATACACGAAAATCGCCAAGTAACGGTCGATGCACTTAGTGCAATGATCGATGCATGAGCGACAGAGGTAAACCCGACAGAACTCAACAGAACTTTAACAATTTTTGTTTTCTTTTTACCAATCCTTCGCTTGACACTACTGGGGACAGTGTGTCTTAAGTGTGGGGGAGGGGCTACTGACGTTTATCTTTCTGTTTTCTTAAGAGTCAGTCCATTTTTCAAAACATTTTGTTTTATTGAGTCAAAATTGTTTAAGTAAGAAACTATGATTTTCTGAGAAGATTTACAAGACTTGCAGGAACTTAAGTAACCATTGGGATGAAGTTGCAGGATCTATCTCTGACTATTAGAAAACCCAGACACAGATCAACCTACTGGGAACACCCACATCACTTAAGGTATCAGAGGATCCTTTTACTGACTTCAAATTAATACTGACTTAGATTTCTCACCTAAGGGCTTGGTATACTTTGTGTCGGATTCCCTGTTAGTTCTGACACATCCTGTCAACCTATCCTATTTAGTTCCCTTCTCCCCTTCTATAAAGTAAAAAATAATAATAAATTGAGGATGAGTTAGTAACTCCGAAGTGGTCATGAGAATAGTAGCAAACACTATTATCCCTTATGCATCCATGGAATGTGTCCAAAGTACACCCCATAACGGGAAGAACACTGATAAAAAAAATAAAATGATACCCAATGTGGGAAAAATCAGTTGTTAAAGAAGGGAAAGAGAAGAAAGGGACTAGAGAAAGATAGTATGGTGGTCTAGAGCTGATAAGGTAAGAATCCATGTGCCCTTTGATCGATACTCCTTAGGTGAGACCGCACTTAAATACTTGCAGAAGTCAGTAGGGAGAATTTGAATGCTTGAATGTGATTGTGGAGTTTACTTAGGACAGTTGCTAAGTGTGGGGGAAGTACATGTTTGTCTTGATATCCTGTGATTGATTCTTTCAGTGGTTTACTAAGGGGAATCTGAGTATTGTAGCTTCTAGGATGAAATGAGTTTCTGAAGAGTTTTCAAACCTCTTCACCAAACTTTAGTTCTCTGTTTTGCTTGAGAGCAAGCAAAGGCTAAGTGTGGGGGAGTTGATATATCATGGTTTTTACTAGTTTTAGACCATGATATAAGTGTGTTTTAGTGTCTTTTTGTGTTCTTTTAGAGTCTTTTACAGGTATAATCAAGTTTGGAGCATATTTGGTGATTATGGCACTTTTTGGAGATATTTGGAGTGTTTGGCCGAGAAATAGAGTCACTGTCCGAAACAGAGAAATGCATCGATCGATGCACTCTAGCATCGATCGTTGCACCATCGAGATGGGCCGAAACTCGGCGGTTTATGAAGAGTCAAGATATTGCGCTCTGATCAAGAAGTTCCTGATATTTACAAAGAAGCCCCTGACCGAGATTAGACCTATATAATTAAGTTTTTGGTGTTTTATTTACTTACGCTTTCATAATTAAGAGCAGAGGATTTTTAGAGCTTTTGGGGCTGATCTGAACCTTTACTTCATCTGTATTTGGAGAAGATTTTGAACCCCTTTTATTCTTTATCTTCTATGCAATTTATTCATCATATGATTATGTTTTCATTATCTATGTCTGAGTAGATTCCTTGTTAGGTTTAGGGTTTCTCGCATAGGATTTCATGACTTGCTAGACTTGTTTATTTCAGTTAAGGATTCATAACTATATCTGTTCTTCAATCTAATTGTGCTTAAAGCTAGTTCTAACCTGATCAATTAGAATCTAGATCTTAGGTTGCTAAATACGTCACGGAAGTGGGGTTTAGGAATCTGAACTAATTAAGTTGAGCAATTAAACTTCTCGCAAACGAAAGTTTGGTTTAGGATAATTGTGAACATATCAAACTTGGAATTAATGCTAGTTTAATCTGTTAGTTCTCGCAAACGAAAGTTTGGTTTGCTTCACTTAGACTTAGAGAATTATCGCAAAGGAATTTGGTTAATTCTATATCTGTGTTTTGAGTTCTAGAATTGTGCTTAATTTGATCCTTGCTGAATGAACTGTCTGCTTGTCTGATTTCCTGAGAACGCCCTAGACTTAGCGCTCTTAATAACTTGCTTTCACAACCAATAATCTCTGCTTTCTGTTTACTTTCTCGCACTGCTTTTCATTAAATCACATTGCTTTCTTCCTAGTTTAATTTCCTGTTCTTGAGCTATTGAATACGGAGTCCCTGTGGATTCGATACCTATATACTACGACTACTGAACTGTGCACTTGCAGTTAGATATAGGATAAAACCTGACACCTATCAATGACCTAACCCATTTTTGTTAGAACAATTAAAACTCAATTAAAACTCAATTAAAATTAAAATTTAAATGTGTTCTAAACCTATCGAATACACATTAGATGTGTATTAGATCAAAGTTTAGTTTTCAATATGGTCAACTGTCAAGACTCATTTCGTTGTTGTGATAGTCTTGCCAAGAGTTTGGTGTCCACAATTACATGAGTAAGGCATGTAGTTGTGTTGATGGTCTTGCAGTGCTTGACATCAACAATTACATGACCTAAGAGATTGATTTACTAACCTTTTAAAGTTCCGTTTCCTCAACTAAATATCAAGTGACCTTGATGTCTTGTCCAATCTTGTCTACTGTCAAGACTCATTTCGTTGTTGGATAGTCTTGGAGTCCTTGGTATCCACAATTACATGAGTAATGCAGGTGATCATTGATAGACTTGCAGTGCGACTGTCAATGATCACAAGACTGAAGAGATTGGTTTACTTGACTGGGCTATCAGAAGTTCTGGGCCCAGAGACATCAGAGTGGATGAGAAATGGATTGTCTTATCTGCAACCAAGAGTTGTACTGGGTACAATTAGCAATGATTTGCTTACCTAGATAACTAAAGTTTGGGTGATGACGAGTCGTCCACTCAGATTTTGGTGAAGTATGGATCTTGGATCATTATATTCATAGAGGAAACATTGTTTGAATATAATGTGAGTTTTCTTATTAGATAAGATTTCTCATTTCCTAAACCTCATAACTAAAATTTTCTTTTCTTAGATTTCAGCCTATGTCTAAAACTACTTTCTCGTTGTGATCCGTCCTTGAGAAGGACAAGTTAAATGGATCAAATTTCCTGGATTGGTATCGGAACTTGAGATGTATTCTCAAGCAAGAGAGTAAGGACTATGTCCTTAAGAAAGCTCTCCCCGAAAGGCTTGGGACCAACGCCTCGCATGCAGTTTATGATGCTTGGAATAAGCATTATATTGATATGGTAGATGTGCGTGGTTTGATGTTGGCTACCATGAGCTCGGACTTGAAAAGTCAATACGAGAACATGGAGTCGCCAATAGAGATGATCACCAGCCTGAAACTGATGTTTCAGGAACATGCACGAGTTGAGAGATACCAGACGGTTAAGTCTCTCATTGGGTGCAAGCGACCAAAGGATGCTCCAGTGAGTCCTCATGTCATTAAAATGATGGGTTACATTGATAACCTGGGGAAACTGGATTGTCCTGTTGGCCTGGAGTTGGCTACTGAGATCATCCTGCAGTCACTACCGTCAAGTTATGATAAGTTTATCAAGAGCTATATCAAGAATGGCTTGACGAAGACGTTGATTGAGCTGCATGGCTTGCTCAAGACAGCTGAGCAAAACATCACAAAGGGTAAAAGGTTTGAGAAATCTTGTGTAGACAAGGGTAGAGGCAGGGCCGTTCAGATTTGGAATCAGGATAAGCCTGTGTCATCTTATAAGCCCAAGTCCGGCCCATCTGATGTTGGTAAATGCTGCTACTGTAAAGAGTTTGGGCATTGGAAGAGAAATTGCAATAAATTCTTGAAAGATTCGCAAGAGATGGAGAAGATGTATGGAACCTTTTCTTCAGGTATTGTGTTATTATTTCAAGTTCTACGTAAGTATTGGATACTAGTTGTGGTACTGATATTTTGAAATATGCAGGGCCTAAACAAAAGTAGAACATTGAAGAAATGACAAGTGGAACTGCGTGTCTAGTATGGAGCAATGGTTGCTGCATGAGCCGTAGAGATTCTCCACTTGTAGGAGCCTTTCAAGCTTGGTTTTTGAATTAAGTAATTGCTACTATGTACCTGCTTTATGCAGAGATGTCTTTCATTTTCTTGTAAGAATTTGGATGTTTTTCATTCTGATAAAAGACAAGTTTTGCTCTTTTGATCTTAATGAAATGTTATATGGTAGCACCCCTTTTGATAATGGGTTTTATATCTTAAACCAATGTGCGCTTATATATATAACATAAATACCAAACGGTTTAAGTCTGAAGACTCGAAATCGATTTTCCTAAGCATAGTCGTTTCAACCAAGTAGAGTGAAGCGGATTCAGAAGTTCCATAGTTATGAGCTTTTGGGCTCATTTGATTATAAATCATATGAGATATGAATTCTGCTTATTGGGCCAAATGACTAAGGCTTCTTTAGCAGAGCTAAAGAAAAGAGCCAGAGGCTTATTGGGCCTTTCACATACTGATGTATGTGGCCCGATGAACATTAGTGCCAGAGGAAATCTTCAGTACTTCTATACCTTTATTGATGACTTCAGAAGTATGGCTGTGTTCATTTGATGAGACACAAGTCGGAATCCTTTGAAATGGTCAAAGGAGTTCCAGAATGAAGTACAGAACCGACATGACAGAAGTATTAAAGATCCTCGATTAGATTGCGGAGGAGAAAACTTAAGTCAAGAATTGAATGATCATCTAAGTGAGTGTGAAATCGTATCATAGCTCATTTCTCCTGGAAAACCTGAATGGTGTTTCTGAGAGAATGAATCGGACCCTATTGGATATGCTCCGATTAATGATGAGTCACACGAATCTTCCATTATCCTTTTAGTAATACGCTCTAGAAATGTCTGTATTTACGCCAAATAGGTTTCTATCAGAATCAGTTGAAAGAAACCACATTGGATGTGGACTGAAAGTTTTCCAAGTATGTTTTTCTGATTAATTGGGATTGCAAGGTTTGTATAAGGCAATTGTCAACAGACAATCTTGAACCCAAATCTGATAAGTGCTGCTTCGCTGGTTGTCTTAGGAAGCCGAGGCTTATTACTTTAGCAACCAATCCGAGAACAAAGTTTTGTTGTTCGAAACTCTGTTTTTGTAGATAGAAAGTTTCATTCCAAGAAGAACAGTGGGAGTAGAAGTACAGCTCGAAGAAATTCGAGAAACACAGGAGGCTGCTCAACCTATTGAGGGAGACCAGCGGTTGGATCTACAAAGGGCTGTAGGACCTACACCTGTGGAGCCTGAAGTTCGCAGATCCGAATGGATCCGTCGCTAACCCGAGAGTGATTTCTCGTAACCAATTGCCATGATCTGTTGATCATTGAAAAGTGACGAGCTTGCGAAATTCAAGGAGCGATGGTGAGACTCAACTCCGAAAATTTGCTAGGTATGCGTGTTAGCTTCACCGATCCATTTCTAGATTGAAGCAAACATATTGGAGTTGAAATCTACGTTCTGTTAAAACGGTCATAAGTTTTGACTTGATCAGGAACGAATAGGAACCGTGCGTTTACAAGTAGACTAGTGGGAGCGTAATTGCATTTCTCACATCTCATGAACGACGTTCCGTCGCTTAAGTCTTATGAGACTTAGGTCGGAAGTCATTTTCAACGATAGACATGGGAGAAGCCGCGTGAGTTCTTGGAATAAGGATCTATTGAAATAGATTGGGTAGGCTAATTGGATCGTGTCAGAATCCTTATGTTAATATGGTATTGGACAGTTCCAATATGCATGATTCTAAGAATGGCTTCACACCAAAGGTCTTATGGCAATAATCTTAGCAAGATGAAGTGTCTTGGACACTGGCTGAGCTAGTATGTATGAGTGTGATTCCTTATACTTCTGCAATAGAATCCATCATGAATGCCATATTTTGCGCTCGTCTAGATGTAGCTTACGCATAAAGCATGACAAGAAGATACCAATATGTTCCAGTAAAAGTCACTGGACAATTGTAAGGAATATCCCCAAGTATTTGAGGAACACTAAGGGTAAGTTCTAGTTCAACTGAGGAAGTGACGAATTTGTTAAGAGTAGTTAGACGGACAAAGACGACTCCCGGTTCCCACCTGGTCATGTCTCTTTTTCTGTGAAGCGGTGCTATCTGTTGGAAGGACTCCAAGCAGGGGACCGTAGAATAGTGCTTATTAATGAATGGCGGTGTGTTTTGTTGGAATGGTTCCAAGCAAGAACACCGCAGCCTCTCTCACAACCTAAGCACGAGTTTTATACTGTTGTTGTAGGTACTAGATATCTGAAGACGTGGTCTTGATTCTAGTGGGAGTTATGTTAGTTATGATGTTCACGTAGACATGCTCTGGTCATGTTTATGAAAAACTGACATCAGCATTATTTGATTATTGGATAATTAAATAATGGTCCCAAAATAAGTTTATGCCATCTTATAGGTCATCAAGTTGAGGACTTGATCATGAAACCCTATAAGTTATAGATGACATGAATTATGATGTGTCCCTAGTCGAGGTTGTCAAAGTGGGACACTGACAACCGCGAGAGACTGGCTTGTGAGGTGACTGTTGACTAAGTTTCATGGAGTCAGTGATATGAGTATCACAGTAAATCACATAGATATATGTTGGTGAACATATGATCGGACATGACCCGCTAATGAGAACTCTACAGGATAGTTATATCAGTGTCATAAGAGGTTCTCATTACGACTATAGAGTATAGTCCTTAGACCTGAGTTCATCATGCTTTCTAGCAGGTGAATTGGTGCGCTTTGACACTGTCAAACGTCGTTCCGTAACTGACGGCTATAAAGGCATTGCTTAGGCGTATCATGAATGTGTGTAGAAATAGGGATGGAACAAGAAGGGATTTGTCCCTCCTATATAACAGGAGATAAATATCTCAGGGCCCATCGAAGATTTGATACTGAGAAAATGCATGGCCGTGCTCAAACGAGGTGATTGTCAGTCGTTTGTTTTGTCAGTATAGATCAGGAGTTCGATGAACATGATGATGGCTATAATAAGGATGACACAGTTTCTTGCCTTATGCCATATCGAGATATAGCGACAAAGGGATTATGGGAATAGATGATTCCAGTATAAGTGGGAGATTGTTGGGATTATGTCCTGAAATCATATTGTACTTACTCTGATGATAGTTGTATCATCGAGATCGGACAATTCATGTGATACTAGGTGGTTATAATGTTTTGCTAGAAGCCGCTTATGACAAATGAGTTGTTACTCATTACTAGTATTATGTGAACCTACAGGGTCACACACCTGAGCAAACTGGATACACTTTGTATGGGATTGATCATTGGCATATGGTCTGATCAATGTGAATTAGATACACATTGAATTCGAGTTTTAAGAGGTGTGTCGATCGACACTATTGATGTATCGATCGACACAAGGCGCAGACCAAAACTGACGTTTCGGTTTAATGACTTAAATTGACCCGGTTTACTTACTGGGTAATTAGGTCGACTCAAAGGCCTATATATATAGAATATGAGGCACGACTTTGAAAGAGAGATTTTTCTTGATAGAAAACGCAGCCACCTCTTGTCAGGGATTCCCAGGAGATCTGATTCCCGGCACTAGCATCCCGGCGGATTCCAGTTTGCGTGCGTGTGGACTGCAGTAGAGGCGCAGCATCTGAGGCGCTCTTGATCTCACTTACCTGCTAATCATTCCGCTGCAAATCTCAAGGTAAACATAGATCACTCCTGATGATTCAATTAAATAAACACTAGATCCTAGGCTTAGAACTTGCAGGATTCTGAAAGCTGTTAGAATTGCTCAAGTTCCTTCAATCTAATGGTTAAAAAATGGTGATCCTTGTCATATACTTTTAGCCAATAGAAATTCTTTAAACTATAAGTAAAATATATTAACAAAAAATGATTTAAAAATGATCCAAATGGTTAAGATAAAATTTTAAAATTTAGGAGATTAAACTTTTAAAGTTTTCATATTTTGATATTAGTTTATATATATAATTAATTTTTATATTTTGATTTTATAGTTTAAGAAAGAATTAGGAATTAAGAATATGATTGTGGTTTGTGATATATAGTTTAAAGGATTGGTGTTTAGGGTTATAAGTTAAAGTTTGAAATGAATAGATTTGAAAAATATTTTTTTCGTAAGTGTTGAATATTAGTTTTGGATATGTTATAGTAATTGGAATTTTAGTTTATTAGTGTTTGTGATTAAGAGTTTAAGGTTTAGAGTATGGTTTTTGTGTATAGGGTTTGAAGGGGTAATGTTTAAGGTTATAAATGTTGTATTTAATTTTATATATTATATAGTAATTGGGGTTTTATTTATTAGATTTTGTTTATAATTTAGAGTTAGGGATTATTTAGGGTTTATGGTATAAGGTTTGAAGGGTAATGTTTTAAGGTTTTAAGTGTTGTACTTAATTTTATATATTATATATTATAGTTTTAGTTATTAAATTTTTGTTTATAATTTAGAGTTTTAGAGTTTGTTTAGGGTTTATTGTATAGGGTTTGAAGAGTAACGTTTAAGGTTTTAAGTGTTGTACTTAAGTTTATATGTATATAGTAATTGGGGTTTTATTTATTAGATTTCATTTATAATTTACAGTTTTAGGGTTTATTTAGGGTTTAAGGTTTGAACGGTAATGTTTAAGGTTTTAAGTGTTGTACTTAATTTTATATATTATATAGTAATTAGAGTTTTAATTATTAAATTTTTGTTTATAATTTAGAGTTTTAGGGTTTGTTTAGGGTTTAGGGTGAAGGGTAATGTTTAAGGTTTTAAATGTTGTGCTTAATTTTGTATGTTATATAGTAATTGTGGTTTTATTTATTAGATTTTATTTATAGTTTAGAGTTTTAGGGTTTATTTAGGGTTTAGGGTATAAGGTTTGAAAGGTAATACTTAAGGTTTTAAGTGTTATACTTAATTTTATATATAATGTAGTAATTAGAGTTTTAGTTATTAAGTTTTTGTTTATAATTTAGAGTTTTAGGGTTTGTTTAGGGTTTAGGATATAGGGTTTGAAGGGTAATGTTTAAGGTTTTAAGTGTTGTTCTTAATTTTATATGTTATATTGTAATTGAGGTTTTATTTATTAGATTTTTGTTTATAATTTAGAGTTTTAGGGTTTGTTTAGGGTTTAGGGTATAAGGTTTGAAGGGTAATGTTTAAGGTTTTAAGTGTTGTACTTGATTATATATATTAAATAGTAATAAAAGTTTTAGTTATTTAAATTTGTTGTTTATAATTTAGAGTTTTAGGGTTTGTTTAGGGTATAGGGTTTGATGGGTAATGTTTAAGGTTTTAAGTGTTGTCCTTAATTTTATATTTTATATTGTAATTGGGGTTTTATTTATTAGATTTTTGTTTATAATTTATAGTTTTAAGGTTTGTTTAGGGTTTAGGGTTTGAAGGGTAATGTAGTTATAATCTCCCGACATTTTTTTGACGCAAAAAAAGTTTTCCTCTGTTTTTTTTCTCTCAATTTTATCAACATTCGTCTATCTTCTTGTTGTGTGGCTGAGGAGAGGTCGACTTCATGTTTGTATATATATAAATATTTGCGACTATTTAGCCACTATATCGCAAATATTAGTTACAAATTAGGTCCAACACGCGTGGCATAATATAAACGTGTTTTGTAACGACTTTTTGCGACGAAATAAGAAACCGTTTAGCGACCCGCCGACTTTAGTCACAATTTAGCGACTATACCTTATTAGTCGCAAACTTAGTCGCAACACAGTCGCTAAATAGTCACAATATTTAGCGACTAAAAATTCAGTCGCAACTCGTAGTCGCAAAATGCCTGTTTTCTTGTAGTGACTCCACAACAACAACAAAATTGTTGAAAGGAAACACTAACACTTACTTAATGTTGCACGTGCTCTTATTTTTCCGTCTAACATTTCCCTTGCTCATTGGAGTGATTGTATTCTAACAGCAGTGTTTTTGATCAATAGAACACCATCACCATTTCTAGATAACCGCTTGATTAATCTTATGAGAAAATGCTTCAAAAACCACTTGGTTTCTCTATTCTTAGAACTTTTGGTTGTCATTGCTATGTTTCCACAGACATGAATTTTCTCCACGAGAAAGGCCTTCTGTTTTCTTAGACTACCCATAAGGATATAAAGGCTATAAAGTTTTAGATCTTGAGAATCATTCGGTAAGCATATCTAGGAATGTAGTTTTTCATGAAACTATCTTTCCTTTAAAACTTGCTTCCTATGACATAACTGATTAATTTTCTCACTTGATCTTGCCAATGCATGTTCCTTACACACATGAAAAAACTCATTCTCATATGGATTGATTAACTTCTTCACATCATCATTCATTACTATGTTATGTTCCTGCTTATGATCACGTTACTTCTGATTCATTAGATACATCATCTCATTCATCTCATGTTCATCCTACAAGTGATATAGTTGTGTGTG
This sequence comes from Orychophragmus violaceus, assembly GCA_030180135.1. Lineage (NCBI taxonomy): Eukaryota > Viridiplantae > Streptophyta > Magnoliopsida > Brassicales > Brassicaceae > Orychophragmus > Orychophragmus violaceus. The sequence goes on along the minus strand of CM058236.1, from coordinate 59,565,330 downwards.
ACGGTACTTTTCTTTCTCTTCCTAAAGAAAGACCAAAACAAAAGACTAAAGCTCTGAGTTATTTGTCTGAGTATCATTGTGCCTTTTACAAACACATTCATCTCTTCCATCGCCATTTATACCACTCCTTATCCTATTTCATCATTTCTTTCATATAAGAAATTTTCATCACCATATTATATGTGCCTTCTTTCTTATTCATTGGAAACGGAACCAAAAATCATTAAACAAGCCATGGCATCTGAAGTATGGACTAAGGCTGTAAATGATGATTTACACGCTATGGAGCTGAATGAGGTATGGAATGTTGTTTTTTTACCACCAAGCAAGAATTTGGTTGGCCGTAAATGGGTATTAACCATCAAATACAACTCAAATGGTAGTTTTAAGAGTCATATGGTTGGTGTAAAATGGGTTCACTCAACATGAAGGTCTTGATTTTGACGAGAACTTCTCTCATATTGCTAAACTCACAAGTGTCAAGCTTATGTTAGGTTTGCCTTCTTGCAAAGGGTGGAAACTTACTCAAATGGAAGTTTCCAATGTGTTTTTCATAGTACACTTGATGAAGAAATGTACATGAGTCTTCCTCAAGGTTATACACCAGGCAATGATATCCTTCTTCCTCCTAATCCTGTTTTCAGGCTTCGAAAGAGCATATATGGTTTAAAGCAGGCTTATAGGAAATGGGATCAAACGTTTACAAATGTTCTATTAGCTGATGGTTTTACTCAATCACAATCAGATCAACATTGTTTGTTAAAGCTACTAGTACAATTTCATTGCTTTGCTTGTGTATGTAAATGATATAGCCATTGCAAGCAACAATGTTGATGATCTTGCTGCACTAAAAGATGTCATAGCTAGAGAATTCAAGATCAAATACTTAGGTCCTATATGGTTTTTTATTGGAATTTAGATATCCATAATATCAAAGGAATATCAGCTTGTCAGCGTAAGTATGCATTGGACTTACTTGAAGATGCTGGTCTTCTAGATTGTAAGCCAAGCAGTGTTCCCATGGATCCTTATATTGAACTAAGTAAAGACATTAGAATTCACTTACCTTCTGCAACATCTTATCAAGAGCTTATAAGATGTTTGTTATATCTGACAATAACTCGTCCTGATATTATAATTTTGGTCCACATGCTCAGTCAATATCTCCAAGCTCCAACTGATATCCATCTCCAGGCTACTAATCGAATTTTAAAGAACTTGAAAGACAATCATGGTGTTGGCTTATTTTACTCGGATAACTTTGAACTCTTCTTGAACACATTTGTGGATGCAGACTAGGCTTCATGTCTTGACACTAGGCGTTCAACATATAGGTTTTGTGTTTATCTTGTTCATCTCTCTTTTATCCAACAAATGAGAGATGAACAATACTACTTTTATCGCCTTGTTATAGATTATTTTTTCTGGAATCATACCTATGTAGGTTATTTGATTGTGATTTTGAGTTACCCATGTGCTTTTATATCCTTTTTGCAAGTTTGGAAAAAATTTGGTTCGATGACGAAATTTACTATTCGCATTTGAACGGGGTTTGGGGCAAAATTGGTCTTGATTGTTAATGATTATGGCATTATGGACTGATGCTTGAGATGATTTTCTCATGAGTTTTTATTTTTTTATTTTTGGCTTAACTTCTCGGTTCGCTTTATGTTTCTTCTTGTATGTAACTGAAAATTCCTTCTGGTAACAAGAGGAAATGCATAATCCACTGACCCAATCTTCCGACCAGCCGCATTAACCCTCACTGCCTCACTCGCCCCCCTCGTCACCTCCTGCAGTGCCTCTCATCTACCCCGGTTCACAGATAAGCACTCGTTGGCCTAAGGCATATCAATTGAAGATCAGATCACGGAAGGTCTAGACAGATACTCCAAAGAAGGAGACATAGAGTAGTGATTGCATCTACATGTCAATCTTTGAGGACTGAGATGAGTATGACACTCCATTCTAAAATGAGTGGAAAGGAGTGGATATAGAGACTACTCTGTTCGTCGATTACACCACAATCAATGATATGGGCATCTGAGAGGATGTTATGAGATTTATAAGGAGGATTGGTTTAGGCACCATGCCTAACAATCAGTATGATTTGTTTCCCGATCTAGTAAGACAATTCTTTGGCTTATGGCTGATGCTAACCGATAGAGATGAATGAGAGGAGAGAGCAAGATCAGGTCTTTCCATTGATTCTCACTCTAGATGAGTATTCAAAGGACTCATTCATCACATCTTAAGGTTTGACAAAGTCCCCACTCTAAACCAAGTTTTTCAGATGATTCAAAAGGAGGGATCTAAGGGACTCTTCCATGGTACAATGAAACCGCTCATATGGTTAAGGGAAAAGAGATGGTTGAAGGAGCTCATGTGAGCAGAGGTGGCTATCAAATTGAAAGGAAGACTGTAATATCCGTCTCCAGATAAATAAAAACTATTTTCAAAAATAATATTTTAGACGGAAGAATTATTTATTTAAATAAATAATTAAAAGTTTATTTTTTGGGATTATTACATATAGTAATAATTTTCAAGAAAATTAATTTTTTTGGGAATCGGGGATAATCGGGGAAATTGGAACGACGTCAGACGAGAATGTGATCTGATAAAACTTTAACTAAAGCTCAAGTATGAGAGAAGCATTGGTTAATAAAAAATCATTCACATGATTAAGCGGTAAATTAAAAGTTTAGTTAGATAATTAAGCTAAAATAAGGTTTTTCTCAACAAATAAAATATGGTCAATGGAAAGATGAGACTTATGCACACTACAAGAAAACTGCTAATTCAGGACACCCAGATGAGTCGCATATTAGTCGCTATAAACGATTTTGCGACTAATCTGCGACTAATAACTGTGGTTGGATAATCTTCGTCGCAAAAACCATCAGTCGCTTATTAGTCGCAATTTTGCGACTGATTTGCGACTAATAAATGTGTCATAAACTACGTCATAGATCAGTCGCATAATAGTCGCAAGTTCGCGACTAGTGAGCGACTGATGTACAACTATCTTACGACTAATATACGACTATAAACTACGTCATAGATCAGTCGCATAATAGTCGCGAACTTGCGACTAATGAGCGACTGATGTACAACTGTTTTCGCGACTAAAATGCGACAAATATTATGACTGATAAGCCATTTATGCATGATGCTCGTGGAAGTTTTGATACCAAAAATACCTGTATATTGAATACGAATCTGAATAAGAAATATAACCATTTCATATACATTGAAACCTAAACCATTCATTCATCCATAATACAAACAACAAACCATTTTATAAACTCCTAACAATGGAGTTATCAAAATATAACCAAAAAACACTAAGTTAAGCTAACATTAAACATCAGAAGTTTTGTTATTAGGTTGAGAATCCATGAAGTCCACAAACTCCGGGTTTGTTTCACGAAGAAACTTCTCCACTAGTGACAATTGATCAATCTTCTTTTGCTGTTGAGCCACCTGTAGAGAATGCTCGGCTTCACGCTGCACATTATAAGCATATTGTTCTTCTATCTGGCGTTGGGCTTCTCGTAGTTGTTGTTGCAATGTCACAAATGATGAAGACTCACATCCTTGGCGCTTACGCTTGCCGTTCACAAGCGTGTTTTCTAGACTTCCTAAACCATACGGACGACCTCTTTTATCTATTACAGTGGACTGCAAAAAAAAACAGATTAAATTTCTGAGTAACGAAATGTATGGAAATTGAAACATGTTAGGGAAGACTGTCATTACCTGAAGAAAGATCTCATTGTATTCATCTTCTGTGAGCTCCGGAGGTCCCGAATCACTGTCTGCAGTGTCTGGATTCTCTGCCGCGAGCTCGGACTTCTTCGCTTCCAAGTTCTTCTGATATATGTCAGCTATTTGCTTCGCCTTCAGATCGACAAACGAGCCATCTGGTTTTGTATGCGTCTTAACAAAGACCTCACCAAGACTGACATGTCTTCCCATCTCGGCTTCCTGAAATGTTAAATTAAGAAGACTTTAAATTTGTAAAGGCAAAATATATAGAAAAAAGGAGTAAGACACTTACCATTTCCTGTTGTATTTGCTCAAACGACTTCTGCCCAGATAAGTGTATGGCCATACCAAGACCCTCTCGATCAGATTTACGCGCAGTAGAAGTGGCCAGGCTCTTTGCTTGAGCTTCCTCTGTGTCCCAATGGGCGACCATCTGTGTCCATAGGGAGAGTTCCTGAATCCAACGAGGTCGCTTCCGAGAAGTGCGGACGGTGCTAACCATTCCTTTCATCCTTCTCTGACATATCCTTTCGAAATGCGCTTGAACTGTTCCCGAGATTAACGGATCCCATGTATGAGTTTTCTGCATTTCAAAGACAAAGTGTTACTGCAAACAATAAAAGAAACATTTAAATAAAGAAATAATCTGTCAACGGATTATCAATGAGCCATTACCGCGAACTCAATGAAGTACCGCTCTTGTCGATCACGGGGCACAACCGTCCAGCTATAATAGGGACCATCAAATTTATTGGTGAACACACTAGTAATCTTTCGGACCAGTGCTCCCCTGTCTCGACCAAACCTAAAAACAAAGAAACACTCTGTCGACAGAAGCAAACACTTGGGAGTATCTTGACAAATGACAAACACAAATCAGACACAACAATCAAAACCTCATAAATCAGACACAACACACAAGAGCATTCGTATTGCTTGTGTGAAGTGATTCACCAACAACCGATTCACTTCACACAAGCAATACAAATTCAACAACCGCAAACAAACCTAGTGCAAGAGAAACAAACAATGAAGTAAAACAAATGGTGATACAAAAGAAAACAAACGACATTCAAGTTTGTTCTGATCTTAAAAATCAGACAGACAATGTTCTATAGACATGTAGCATAAACCAAACCAGTAGCATATACAAACCAATAGCATAAACCAAACCAGACAATGTTCTATAGACATGTAGAAAGATCAGACACTTAATCCTCATAAACCAAACCAGTGACAGTTTGCGAGAGTTTACCAAGCATTCACAAGAACAACCCTTCCCCAAAAAGAGACAACAATTCCGAAACAAACAATCAAAACATTCAATGAACTGCTAATTAACCCAGAAATAAAAGCTTGAGAGAGTAAGAACCTTACCAAGTTGTATTAGGCTTTGGTATGGGCGAGAGAACTGTGGTAAACTGGTCACGGTTTGGCACAAGAAGCAGTCTATTGAGGAGATTCAAGAGATCTTCCTGTAGCACAGGCTCAACCCCATAAAATTCATCATCTTCCTCATGTGCGTATGGAGCTTCTACAGTTGGGCTACTCGGAACCTGGGAGACAGCAGGCGGAGATGCTTGGGAATTAGGAGCCGTAGGCATAGGAGAGTCTCGATCGCGACTTGCGCCAGAGGAGTTTCCGACTTCTCGTTGTGCCGGCGGCGTGTCCTGAAAAAGAGCAATCGGCGGTGGGAAGTCGCGGAAGTGAGGAGGTGCGATATCGGTGTTCTTCCGTTGAGGCACCGGCACTGAGGATGTCGGCGCGGCTCTGGGTGGTGCGATAGGGGTGAAAGTGGTGTTATTTTGTTGAGGCACCGGCGCTGAGGATGCTGGCGTGAAGGCATATCGCGGTGGTAAAGGCGACTGAGTCTTCGACGGCGCTGGAGCCCTCGGTCTCTGAAGAATGTTAGGCGCGGCTCGCTTCTGACCACCGCCGACGATTGCCTTGCCTCGTCCTTTGTTTACCATCGCCGGAGAACAGGAGATCTTCAGAGAAAAGGAGTCGGAGAAGAGAGGATTTCGTCGGGAGGGAAGTCGCGAAATTAGGGATTAGGTTAGGTTGATTACGATTGTATATGTGGGTAATTAGTGGGCCTTAGGATAATTTGAGCCATTTAGAAAACATTTGGGCCACATTTGTAGTTTAGGAAATAATTAGGAGGTTTATTTAATAATTAGGTCTAATTAGTTCTAAATTAGTAAATTAGGCAAATTGTGGAACTTGAAAAATTTTATTAAAATTTAGTACAATTCTTCGTTATCTTCATCGTCCGACGAAGATACGTTACATTGAAATTCATCTTCTTGTTCTGCATCTCCAACATCATAATCAAGATCTAATGGATTTACATCTAGTACAACATTTTCGATTTCGATATCGTCAATTGTAGTCAGAAGTACATCATCATCGTTTTCTTGTTGCAAAAGAGTTGGTTCACTAACTTCGTAGTTTCCTGAGATATAATTCCTTGGATTTACTTTTATAACACTCAGCCACGACTGCTTCGGCTTCTTTGTGTACGGATACGGGATATAACAAACTTGCTCCGCTTGTGAAGCTGTGCATTATCAATAAATTGAATTTTAAATACATAAATATATGATATTGACGTATGTATGTATAGATATATACATACCTAGAATAAATGATTCGTATTTATTGTATTTTCTCGATGAAAGAACGTCTACAACACCACCATTTCTCCTGCGGGTACCTCTACCAATAACAGGGTCATACCACTTACACTTAAAAAGTGTGATTTTTAAATCAATTATCCCCTCGTACTCAAGTTGTATGATATCTGTTAATACCCCGTAGAAATCTGCTTCATCTGCTGCATTGGAATAATTTTGACCTTTAACACATACCCCATATGTGTGCTTCAAAGTAGTGTTCTGAGAAATAGGATATTTCATCATTGATATACGATTCAACAATCGACCCTGATGCATATATTTTGTTCTTCGCCTTTCCTTTCAACTTTTTGAAAAACCTTTCGAAAGGATACATCCACCTATACTGCACAGGGCCTCCTAACTCAGCTTCATAAGGAAGATGTATAGGCAAATGCTCCATCACGTCGAAAAAAGAAGGAGGAAATATCTTTTCCAAATTGCATATGATCAGAACTATGTTTTGCTTAAGAATTTGGACGCGACTTTTCTGCAAATTTCTTGAACATAAATCACCGAAAAATGCTCCAACCCCTACAATAATAAATAATTAAGAAGAATAAGTATCATAAAATACTATATAATCTTAGAAATTTGTTGAGATGACAAATGAAAGTATTATAGTACCTGATAACACAAGATGGACGTTTCTGTCAAGGAGTTCCGCAAAGATAAATGGAAATAGCCGCTCCATAAAAACATGGCAGTCATGACTCTTCATGCCCGAAAACTTTCCATTAACCATATCAGCACAACTGGCTAAGTCTGATGAATAACCATCTGGAAATTTAACCGCATGTTTCACACATTCCAATAACTTTTCCCTGGCTTCTGTTGTCAATGTGTAGATGGGGAAAGGAGCTTTACCATCACTGCCAATATGTAACTGTGGTCGATAACAGAATCTTTCGATATCCCTTCGTGACATGATGTTGTCTTTTGTTTTACCCTTAACATTCATCAGAGTATTCATGATGTTGTCGAAAAAATTCTTCTCAATATGCATAACATCAAGATTATGTCGAAGAGTGAGGTCTGTCCAATACGGTAACTCCCAGAATATGCTTTCTTTGTGCCAGTTGTGCCCGGTGCCATAGCCAGCCTTCTTCTCATGACCGTTTCCACCGCAATGCTTTGTTTTTGGTGGTTGGACACTATACAAACGCTCATAATAAACTTGCTTCCCGGTGTAAGACTGAGGTGGATACTCATTGACAGCGTGTTTTCCATTCAAGAAGTCTTTTTTATTCTTCCTTAGGGGATGCCTACGCGGAAGAAATCTACGGTGACAATCAAACCAACACGTCTTCCTTCCATTTGGTAGATAAAAAGACTTAGTGTCCTCCATGCAAATTGGACAAGATAATTTACCATGTGTCGTCCATCCCGATAACATACCATACGCCGGAAAGTCGCTTATCGTCCACATCAATACTGCTTTTAGATTGAAATTTTGATGCAAGGATATGTCATATGCATCGGCTCCAGTAGACCACAACTCTTTTAACTCCTCAATAAGAGGTCGGAGGAAGATATCAAGACTAGCTCGCGGATGATTTGGTCCTTCGTTTAGAATTGTAAGAAATAAGTATTCTGTGTTCATGCACATCCCAGGGGGCAAGTTATATGGAGTCAGTATCACAGGCCACAACGAATGATTGCGAGTCATGCCAAATGGATTGAACCCATCTGTACATAATCCAAGATAAACATTCCGAGGTTCTTCGGCAAAGCGAGGATGCAGATCTTGAAAATTTTTCCACTCTGCTGCATCAGATGGATGAGACATTTCTCCGTCCTTTGCTCGGTGCTCAGCATGCCATCTCATTGCTGTTGCTGTCCTCTCGCTTTGATACATTCTCTTCAATCTGTCAGTAATAGGTAGATACCACATATGACTATATGGTATCTTGGTTCTACGGTTTCCTTCGTTGGGTTTCCATCTTTCTGCGCCACAAAACTGACACTTATCCCACTTTTCATCATCTTTCCAGAAGATCATACAATTGTAATAACAAACGTCAATTATATGATACGGGAGACCTAAGTTGCGCATCAACTTTTCGGTCTCATAGTGGGAGCCGGTTGATTGGTTTCCGTCTGGTAAATACTCTGTCAACACCTCGCATCAAGAATCCACGCACTTTTCCGTCATATTGTAGTCTGTCTTGTTTTGCAGGACCCGAGCAGCTAAGGATAATTGAGAGTGACCTTCACGACAACCTTCGTATAATGGGATTTTCGCCCCTTCTAACAAGTCGTAGAACTTTTTGGAATGGTTACATACCGGTTCTTCTACACTCGGACAATTATCATCAGGATGATAATTGTCGAAATTCACGTTATCGCGAAACGCATCATTCACCATATCCACATATCTATCATCTGACGCATTATCCAAATGCGTCATATTAACATAACTTGGTCCTAAAGCCTCATCAATTTCTTCACCGTGCTTATACCAAATATAATAATCTTCCATAAATCCTCTACGTAATAGATGATTCCAAATTTTCTTCCCCGAAATAACTTTCTCGTTTTTGCATAAGTTACAAGGACAGAAAAACCTACCTCCATTATTTAGCGCAAAAGACTGGTTACTTGCAAAACCCATGAATTGCTCCAACCCCATCTTGAACTCCGCCGAGAAATTTTGCGTCTCTTGATTTATCTTCTTATACATCCATTCTCGGGAATTATAATAACCTGACATTTTTTTAAAAAAAAAGTTTTTCTTATTTTTTTTCCCTCAACACGTCTGTGTTTCTTTTTTATTGGTTTTGTTACAAGAAAAGATATGTAAAGGAGATGGAAGATCGAAGCCTATATATAAAGAACTTTGCGACTGATTTACAACTACATTTATGACTGTTTTGCGACTGAAAATAAAAATGTGCGTATAACTAAAAAGTTGTTACAACTAAATCGAAGAGTATATAAAAATGTGCGTATAACTGTTTTTCGAGACTGATATATGCTTAGTCGCAAAATAGTCGCAAAAGAGCGACTGTTGTGCGACTGATATGTACGACGTAATGGCAGTCGCACAGCAGTCGCTCTTTTGCGACGATTTTGTGACTACATTCTAGGGGACGTTGATTGGTCGCCTTTCAGTCGCAAAAGAGCGACTGTTATACGACTGTTATATTCAGTCGCATAATAGCGACTAACTTACGACTCTATTTGAGCCGTCTTTACTAAGTGGTTAATCAGTCGCATTTCAGTCGCTAGTTTTGCGACTAAATATTCAGTCGCAAATCGGAGTCCTAAAATCCCTGTTTTCTTGTAGTGGCAGAAAGTTGTGGGAATAATAGGAGAAGAAACAAAAAATTGTGTTAATTATTCACATTTAGCACATGAGCAAAAGAGGTGTCACACTACAAGAAAACAGGCCAATACCGAGGGAAGAAACCGACGGGTTTCCGTCGGAAAAGGCATATTCCGACGGATTTCCGACGAAAAAAGTCCGTCATTTCTATTTCGTCGGTAAAAGATATACGTCGGTTTTTCGTCTATAATAACCGACGGAATACCGACGGATAGAAACCGACGGATCACCGACGGTATATCGACGCACGTTTACCGACGGACTTGTCACCGTAAACCGACGGTATATTACCGACGGTTTACCGACCCCAAACCGACTACATAATACCGACAGTATTCCAACTGTATAATACCGACGCTATTCCGACGTATAGTACCGACGGTATTCCGACGTATAATACCGACGGTAAACCGACGGAATTTTAACGATGGTTGTCCGACGGTCGTATTCCGACGACATTCCGAGGGCGTTTTACCGACGGTTTTCCGACGGTATGTTATCGACAGTTTACCGACAGATATATAAAAATTAAAAAATATATATATATATTCGCAAATTAATTAATTATTTAGAAATATAAACAAAACAAAAACGAAATTTATTAAAATTATTCAAAACATGTTTTTAAATTACCGAAAATAGCAACTATTTGTCTTGTGTCTACTATTACGTTTTGTGCGTTAATATAAAATTATATTTTGATTTAAAGATTTCATGTTTAAGTTCAAGTAATAAGTATTAAAAATTCAATTAATATATACGAGTAACTTACAAGCCAAGTCAAGTAACTTGCAAATATTCACAAAATTTACGAGTACTTGATATAGCAACTACTTGTTTTGGAAAGATCAATTACAAGTAACAAATACAATTACCTGAACAAACAAATTCGAGTAACAATTATATGAAAAATGGTGAGTACTTTACCCGTGCCCGGGCCTAATAAATAGATGGTCAATATAAACGGGGATAAGTCTAAAAGTGAAGAACAAAATCAGTTCTTAATGGATATCTTTGTAGGGATACACAATGATTTTTATTTCGATATATGGAGCCGGTGTAATAGCCTAGTGAAGTCATGATTCTTAATTTTGTGAGAAAGGATACTTATGATAGCATATTGTATTATAAAGATGGTGTTGAAATGTGGGATGATTTGTTTTGGAGATTCAAGGTTTGTAATCTACCAAGGAAGTATCAATTGGAGGAAGCTGTAATGACACTCAAGCCAGGTGATCTTGATCTTTCTACATATTTCACCAAGGAGAAGACTCTTTGGGAACAATTATCCAACACAAAGTCGAGTGTGGTGAAGAAATGTGATTGTGAACAGGTCAAAGAATTGATTGAAGATGCAGAAAACAGTCGTATAATTCAGTTTCTAATGAGATTGAATAAAAACTTCAATATGAGATATGTAATATGAAGCCGATACCTTGATTAAATGACATTTACAACATATTTGATCATGATGAAAGTATGTCGTAGGTCAAATGAAACATACTTTTAATCCAACTTCCTTTCAATTTCAAGCTGCATTTCAAGAAACAAATCCAGTCTTGTTGGCATTGGGTGAATTTCAGAAACCAAAGTTTTCACACTGCTTTCGTATTGGCCATGCAGTGGATAAATGTTACAAGGTTCATGGTTATCCACTTGGTCATCCACGAGCTAAGAAGAATGTCTTGGTGGGAAATACAAACTTGGCAGCTACGTGATCAGTGCAAAACCGTAAGGAGAAAGGTTTCAATGAGTTGAGCAGTAACAGGTCTAAAGATCAACTTCGACTAATGATTATGTACTTCAGCTTCAATCTTCAGTCCAATGGTGTTACTTCATGTCCTGGAAAATCTTTGGCTTCGACTTCAACTTCAACACCTTTTATTTCATGGATATACAGTACATTCATTTCTCTCTATAACTAGTCCTATTATGATATGTTGACTTCTTTTGTACCTAATGAAACTGGGTTTTATCTTAGAGCTTGGATCATAGATTCAGGGGCTAGTCACCATGTTACACACGAGAGGAATTGTATATAGAGTACAAACCTTAGCGAACACTTTTGTTATGTTACCCAGTGGTTACACTGTTAGGATAGAAGGAACCAGTTTTATATAACTTACTGATGCTATCTCTCTCCACAATGTTTTCATATTTCCCAATTTATTGAGTGTGAGTGTTATTATTAAATCTTTTTATGAAGTTAGTTTTACTTATGATACTTGCTTTATTCAGACGCTTACTCAAAAATTGATGATTGGTTAAGGTAGTCAGATTTCAAAATAATATATCTTGAATCAGAGTAATTCGCATGCTAATTTCACATCTTCAGGTATTAATCCTATTTGTTCTAGTATGATTGCCAATTATATGGCATAAAAGTCTAGAACATCCTTATATGCATAAACTAGATTCTCATTGTGATGTTTTACTTTTACCAAAGGATAAACATAGTAAACATACTGATCATTGTCATCATGTTTGTCAATTGTCTAAGCAAAAACGCTTACCATCTCAAAATCATATGTGTAACAAATCGTTTGAACTGATTCACATTGATACTTGGGTCGGTTTTCAATATCAACTTTCGATTGTTTTAAGTATTTTTAATGATTGTTGATCATTTTAATCGTGCTACATCGGTGTATATGCTTAAACAAAAATAAGATGTTTTCATGTTTTTCCCGGTTATATACAAAAGTTGAGACTCAGTTCTATATGAAAAGTTATTATGCCATGTCTGATAACGTTAATGAACTGAATTTTAGAAATCTTTATCAAAATAAAGAGATTAAAGCATATCATTCATGCCATCAAACCCATGAACAAAACTTAGTGGTAGAGAGAAAATATCGCCATTTATTAAATGTTGCTAGAGCCCTTATGTTTTAATCTGGAATACACTTATAGTATTGTGTCGATTGTGTCGTAACCGCATTGTTTTTAATCAATAGATTACAATCTCATGTGTTAGACAATAAGACTCTTTATGAAAGGTCAACATCTAAAACTCTAGATTATCATGCTTTATAAGCTTTCGGTTTCTTATGTTGTAGTTTTATTTCTCCTAAGTTTAGAACTAAGTTTGACCCTAGAGCTAGAAGCCTAGGGCATTCATTTTTCTAGGATATCTAGAAAAGTAAAAAGGCGACAAGCTACTAGATATAAAGACACACTCATTTCCTAGACATATCATATTCTATGAGGATATTTTTCCTTTTGCATCTTCAAACATCAAAACAGATGTTAAAGTTTTATTTCCTCATCTTCACCCCATGCACTTATTGATGATCATCTGCTTCTTGTGGGATCATCCTTTGAAACTCATTTACGTCAAATGAGTTATCTTCCTAGGTTTACGTTCCTTCTAAGCTTAAACCTCCTCGGAAAAGGAAATTGTCATCCCATTTGCAGTACTTTCATTACTATACTAATATTCCTACTAAACATACTCCTTATCCAAAAAAGACAATAAAAACCATCTTGTTTTCTCGCTCTCTCATAAGATTTCATAAGAGACAAACACAATTTCATAATCGTCACCGGCCAGTGTCGGTCATCGCCGTTTTTAATTCAGTTTGTTTTTCCTTTCTATAGTTTCTAAAAAAATAGGTTTTTAAGTAATGAATATTTTCTGAGAAAAAGAATAGAATCGGTCTTGAGTGAGGAATCATGTTTACATTGATTCACCATATCAGAATTGAATAATTGATCTCGCAATGCTCGTCGCCGGTTTCGTCAAGATCAAACAAAATCACGTCGTGTTTGATCACGAGCGTTTGGATAAATCACACATGGTTGGTCCGATCACATATAGAATCTTTGAGGCTTTCATGTCAAACGGATATCTAAAGGTTTTATACAAAAAAGAGTCATATAGTATGAGGAGTACGACAATGGCTCTTTTCCGGTTGGTGATTTCAATCAGGAACACATACTCTCCAACCCCTCCTCGTGTCTATAGTGTCTAGGAGCCTATTCACAATCCAGTCCATTTTATCTCTTTGGTGGAAGAATTTTCCAGTGATTATGTCGATGTATTCCGGCATTTGTTTACGAGTGCTTATCAATACTAAAAAATATTTTAGTTTTGTGATTTTCTACACGCGTCATTGTCTCGGGTTTGATGTGTAAACAAAGACCCGCACGTAAACCCCATGGAACTACTTTGCTCAGGAGGGGTTCGACAAGGATGATGAAACGGCATATAGTTTGATCGGTTAGTAAAAGACAAGACACATCAAGCAATTTAATATTAAAGCGGCAACAAAATACATAAACCCATACAATGACATCAAAATCATATCTTCTCATTAAGATAGTGTCAAAGGCATTTTGGACTCTCAGTTATATGTTGTTAGCCAATATCAATTATGTGAAGAATGGACAAAACAGAATGCATTTATTAGCGTATAAGACTTTCAATACGAAAACATGGTTAATTTCCACTTCTTCATCGAAATGTTTTCAATTTTCCTAATTTGTTTCGACGGTTCTAACTAGATGGATTGTATATCTTGTAAAAAATTATATAATACTATTATATTAATTTGTTGGAAAGAAAAAACTACTCCTTATCCCATCACAATTCTTTTTTTTTTGAAAGAATGTTAAACTAATTGAAAAACCTTTGTTTACATCAAATGCTGCTACTTTTGAATCTACAATTTGTTACAATGGGGTTTTTTATCTAGATAACCAAATCTCCATTTTATCTAGATACTCATCACAAACTTTATTTCTTAATTATACTTATTTGAGATTTTATGTGCCTTTATTAATGCAATCACAAATATTAAAATTCCAAAAAGATATTCAGAAGCTAAAGTAGATAAGGTACGGTGTGATGATGTGGTAGCTAAAGATATGAATTTCCATGCGGATGGAAGTATTGAGAGGTTTAAAACCCAACTAGATTTTGACCCGCACTTCTAAGTGCGGGTATAATTTTCTTTACAAATTTTACTTTTTATTCATTTTGTTAATAGTAGTTTAGATTTTTAATTATGTAATCTAATTTTGATTATAATTGTTTAACCAACATTATAAACAGTGAGTTATCAATTTAGTTTTTTAAAATGAATTATGTGTTATTTGGAGGAGATATATCGTAAGGATTAAGAGATTAAAATAACGATTTCGCATTATATATTTTAATCTGTGTTGTATCGTAAGATCATAGTTTGGAAAAATATATATGTGAAAACAACTATTGTAAAAGTTATGTGGTATATGTTTAATTGTTATTTTATTTATCTAAAATATTATTTTATAAAATACATGTTGTAGTCGTATATATAATTTGCAAATTTGATGGAACTATCCGTTAAAAACTTCATTCAAACATAAAGCATAATTTGACGCTTCAAATATTTGAATAATATAAGTATGAAATCATTTTAATATTTTATTAATTTTAAAATATATCAACTGAAATTATTTACTATATGCGAATTTTTTTATAGAAAATTTATAATCGAGATTGGCTAATTAATTTTTCAACCCGTTTGATTAATTAAATATTTTTCAGTTTGATGGAAAAACCTGCTAAAAAGTACAATCGTAAAAACATCAATCGTAATATGTGTGTATATATATATATATATATATATTTGAAACAAAATAAAGAGATATTAAAATATATTATAAATATATTTTGAATTAAATCATAAAATTTTTAATTAAATAATAAATTAGAGAATCTTAATTTATATATAATAGTTGATGTATAAATTATTAATTATATTTATCAATTAATTTGTTTTGATTTTAATTAATTGGGAAAGTGGGACCCATTAGATTTTGGTTGTTTGGCTACATGTTTAATAATTGTCTTGTTTGGAAACATGGATTGTAGAGATAATAAATCAAATATAAATTGTTTTATAGTTTTACCCTTAATGAAGGTTACAAATCCTAATAATATCAAGGGCAAATTTCGGGAACAACATTTATGTACCATGGCAAACCTTCCTGTTTTAATAGTATTGATTGGTGGCAAAAGCTTACATGCAACAATAGGGCATATATTTAAAGATAAATTTCTCTCCAGATGCAAAAATGACCACTGTAAAGATCATATTTTCTCTTGCCCAGAAAATGAATTGGTCATGGATATTTCAAATGCATTCTTAAATGGGGACTTAGAGAAAGAAATTTATATGAAGCTACTACTAAGATAGTCTGAGATCATGGCGAAACAGTTTCACCAAATGCAGTTTGTAAATTAAGTCCATACATATGGTCTTAAACATATATTTCGCCAATAGTTTATTAAGTTTTCGACTACATTGGTTGCACTTGGCCTTGAGAAGTGTCATAGTGATCACACTCTGTTTATCAAAGAATTTTATGGGAATTTTCTTGGTGGTGGTTATATATGTGGATGATATCCTCATTGCAAGCACAAGTGTTGTAGCAACAGATGATCTAACTACAAGTCTCAGTTTGGTTGACGACAAACATTATTGCAAGTTTGTTGGAAAAATACAGTATCTTACTACATTATTGCTTTTTCAGTTTTGAAACTTTCTCAGTCATCTGCTTTGATAGATACTCATTTACAAGCTCTTCAAAAGATTCTACGATACTTGAAGGGTACAATTGGCGACGGTATTTTTATGGTAGACACTAATTTCGAGCTTAGCGATTATTCGGATTCGGATTGGGGAGCATGCATTGATAGTATACGATGAGTTACAAGGTATGCTATGTCCATTGGTGGTTCATTGATTTCACGGAAATCTAAAAAGCAACAAATGGTCTTTTTGAGCTCAGTTGAAACTGAATATAGAACTATGCGTATGTCGACTAAAGAGTTGATTTCGCTACAAGAAAATTTGGAAATAGCCACGACCAAGCTACGGATTGGTCGTGGCTATTTTTTTCAGCCATGGATAGCCATGAAATAGTCACGAATTTCAAATTTTGAAATTTGTGACTGATTCGTAGCCATTCGTGGCTATCCATGGATAACTAGCCACGAACTAGCCGTGGAAGAGATTAGCCATGACTAGCCACATTGAAATTTGTGGCTATGTATCCACGAACAATTTCGTAGCGATTCGTAGCTAATATATCCATGAATTGCGACATAGCCACACATAGCCACGATTTTATCCGTCGCTATTCAAAACCCTAAACCCTAAATATACCCTAAAACCCCAAACTCTAAACATTAAACTCTTATTCATAAAATATAAAATCAAAATACAAACCATTAATTATATATATGTAAAACTATTATTTTCAAATTCAATACCACAATATTCATATCATAAACTAAACAAACCATATATATAAAAAACCTTAATCTATAACCAAAAATATAATAATCTAAACTAAATACTATAATATATCTAAAATTAGGATCCAAAACTTATAAAAGAATTTTTATTTCCAAATCTACTATTTTCAAACTTTAACTTAAAACCTTAAATATATCCCTTCAAATACTAGACCCTAAACCATAATCAAACCCTAAACCATAATCAAACTTTAAACTCTTAATCATAAACTATAAAATTAAAATACAAACCATTAATTATATATACATAAAACTATTATTTTCAAATCCAATACCACAAATTCATACCCTAAATAAACCATATATATATAACCTTAAAATATAACCAAAAATCTAATAACTAACTCTAACTACTATAATATATATACTTATAAATAAAAATATAAGACTACATTATTACAAATTGTTAAACTTATAAAAAAATAAAGCTAAATAAACCCTAAACCCTAAAGTATAAACTAAAATCTAATTACTAAAATTTCAATTATTATAACATATCTAAGATTAAGATCCAACACTTAAAAAAAACTTATTTTCAAATCTACTATTTTCAAACATTATTTAAAACCTTAAATATAACCCTATAAAATCAAAATATAAAACTACATTACTACAAATTGTAAAACTTATCAAAAAAATTTAAGTATTTTATATATTTATAAATAAAATTTGACACTCATAAATATTCCTCTATATAACCATTAATATATATAAAACTATGATCCTACATTTATAAAACAATTATTTATAAATCTATTATATTAAAACATTAACTTAAAATCTAAAATATAACTCTTCAAACTCTATATCCCAATAATATAACACTTTATTATATATACTCATTTTATTATTTTAAATCATTTTAAAGTTTTAATAATTTTAAAAATTATTATCTTTTACGTTTTAAAATTTAACACCTTTAAATTTTATTTTAACTATAAATCCTTAAACCTTATGTCTTATCTATATACCCTTAAAATTAAATTGAAAAATAATAAAATAAAACTGATTGTTTATTGGTTGATTGAAAAGGGTGAGGATCATCCTACTTTTATTCTCAACCATTGATCGTATTTGATCTAACAGACAAATGTTCTCATCTTTGTGTTTCTCTTCCAATTACTTTACCCTTTTCATTTTCTACTTTTTCTGGTTTCTTGGTCTTCTCGCCTTCTCCCCTTCTCCACCAATCTCAGATTCATCTCCTCTCCTCATCTTGTCTTCTCCCTTTAGTGATTCATCTTATCTCTTCTTCATTGCTTTTACCTGCTCGTCTTGGTCTTGTTTCTAGTTTGTCTTCGTCTTGTTTTTTAATTGTTGTTATCTGAATCCAGTTTGTTTGAGAGAGAAGAAAAAAGGTTGATGGTGGAAATAGGAGAGACAAAGGATCGATGCGGCTTGAATCAGGTAAAGATGGGTCGAGGCGGTTTCGGGTCAAGTCTCTCGTCGCCGGAGCTTCAGTTAGAGACGATGAAGATGTGTTGCGGTGGAGTCGTGGTCACGGCTGGTCGAGACGAAGACATGTTTAGGTAGAGGCGGCTACGGGTCACGGCTTCTCGATGTGGTCTCTCGCCTTCAGCATCTTCTCCCCGGAAAGAGCAGTGATGGTTGTCTGTGGAGCAGCGCGGTGAAGCGGCGGTAGTGTAGCGACGGTGGTGTTGGAGACGACGGTGGCGATGTGGTTCGGCGAAGGCGTTCCATGGTGCCTGGTCACTGCTTCCTCTTCTCCGTCTTCGTCTCGCCGTCGATGAAGAACCTGGACCAGAGGACGGTGAAGACGATTTAGGTGGTGGAGATGCCGGCGAGACATCACCGGAGCATAGGGCGGAGACCGGCAGCAGAGCATCCCGGCGATGAAGATCAAAATTTAATTTATGTATTTTTATAAATTGATTTTTTATTAATTTGTAATTTATTTTTAATTAATATTATATTAAATTGATTTATTTTTTATAATTTTTTTTAGATAGCCACAGAATACTCCCTCGAAATTCGTAGCTAAGGCCACAAAATTTATCGTGGAAAATTCATGGCTATGGCCACGACCAAATTCGTGGCTATTCGTGGTTATATTAGCCACAAAAGATTCACGAATTAACACGAAAAGCCGATAACAACGAGTCCATAGCCATAGGTTTTTTCATGGCTATCAGTGCAGTTTTCTTGTAGTGTTTTTTTTAATAACATTTTTCATATTAAAAAGTGAAAGAAGTGTAAAAAGGTTACAAGCCTGATAGGCTATAGTTTGTTATCTCCCTAATTAAGTCCCACCATAGAACTGGCCCAACCCATACATTTAATTCTTTGTAGCCCAATACCCAAAATAAACTTGAATCCTAGTCTTGTCTTTCATCTCCATTACCGAAGAGGTAGTTGGTTCCTGTATGACGGTAACACTACAAGAAAATATGTATATAGCCGCAAATTTTTTGTGGCTAAAGCCAATAATTCGTGGCTAGTCCGCTCTTAGCCGCGAATAACCACGAAAATTTGTCGTGGCTACGGGCTCGTTGCTAATGTATAACTGTGGCTAGTCGTGGCTAGTCGTAGCAATGTTACCATGGAATAGCCACAAACTTATTTGTGGCTAATAGCCACGAATAGCTACAAACTAGTTCGTGTCTATGTAGTTACGACTAACCACGATATATTCGTGGCTATATAGCTACGAATTACCACGAATTGTTTGTAGCTTTATAGCTACGAATATCCACGATATATTCGTGGCTATGTAGCTACGAATTACCACGAATTATTCGTAGCTTTATAGCTACGAATATCTACGATATATTCGTGACTATGTAGCTACGAATTACCACGAATTGTTCGTAGCTTTATAGCTACGAATATCAACGATATATTCGTGGCTATGTAGCTACGAATTACCACGAATTGTTCGTAGCTTTATAGCTACGAATATCCACGATATATTTGTGGCTCTGTAACTACGACTAACCACGACTTTGTCGTAGCTTAGTTGGCATATCGAATTATGAAAAACTATAAACATTATTCGAATTATAGATTTGATTAATCAAAATATACATTACTCTAAACACATCAAGAAATTGCATTCAAGTTAATATATTACATAACAAAAAAACATCAAATGATGTTTAAGTTTACAGAGGTTCAAAATACAATAGGCATCCTGATTAAGTTTACAAAGTTAATATAATACATAGTCACTTAAAACAAAATTAAACTTAGTCTTGAGGTTGAGGTTGTTCATTGAGGATTGACAGAGAATGAGGAGTTGCGTTTGCAAGGTTGACCGGAGAGAAGTTGGGGTCGTTAGCCCGCTCCTGGGAAGCACCTGAATGGTTGCTTGGTGCCGAACCAGCACTCTCACGTGGAGCAGGTCGTCTAATGGGCTGATAAGCCACCGGATCTATTCCCGCCAAGGTTAAGAGAATCCCCAGACCTTTGTTTATCCCACCCACATTCTCCTCTATAATGTAGATCCTTGAATTGGTTTCCACATGCTTGAGAAGCGAAGAAGCTGCAGACTCATTTGGCGAGGCATTGACGTACTGGATAGAACCGAGACCGTACACTCGCCCCTTGCTGTTTTTTGCAGTATGTGACATGAAAACAAAAAGAGCAGCATTAATGAAACTAAATAACACTAAACAGAAAACTGAACATAAGCAATTAACTAACATCAACACTTAACCATTTCCAAAACAATACAACCATTTCCAAAACAATAACACTTAACCTTATGAAGTCAGATTCTAATATATACAAATACAAGCATTTCCATCAGTGACAGAAGAAGGTTCTAATAAATACAAATACAAACATCTTATCTCGATGTATGCAGCCGTGAGCTCTTGGCTAGAGGGAGTAGGGGGTTCCATCATTGACAGAAGACTGCTGCGATCTAGACATAGCCAACTCCTCTGCAGCCTTCACAAGAGCCCCTGCTCGCTTATCTACGATTTCTCCCTTCTTGTTAGAGTGAGTTTTAAGAACCACCGCAGTTGCAGGTGGTTCTTCGCCCATCTCGAGAGCCTACAAAAGAAAGCAGTGTGTTAGTAATGATAAAGAAAAAAAACATACATTATATAAATAATTAGAGTATTGAAATACTTACCAAATTATGTGTCACACATTCGTGTGGCACACATCCAGAAGTATGGCAGTGCTTCCCATATCCATCTGGATTAGATGAAGAGTTCTCCGAGTTTGTCTTGCTTCTCTTTTGGTGAGGCTCCTCTTCCCAAGTGTCAAGCATGATAGTCCAATCGGCCAGTCCTATAAAGGTTGGTTTCTTGCCAGAGTGCTTCCTCTTGCTCACTAGATCACTAATGGACAGTCTCATAACCCTCTCCCACTGCAAATACACCAAATTCTCATGTTGCTTTTCCCAGTTGTATTTTTGCTTAAAAAAAAAAAACATGTGAATTAGTTAAATAATGAAGCAAAACTTTACACAAATCTAATTATATAATGAGAACGATTGGGGAAAATTACCACAAAGGTTGTCCACCATTCATCCTTCTTCTCCTTAAGCACCATACCATAATTCCACCATGGCCCCCAGAATTTTGACTGATATGAGGCAACAATGTCCCTGCGGATGCAGTCATCAATGCCAAACTTGTGTAAAAGATAAACAGACACCAGCATCAAACCGAAAAGAAGAAACAAACACAAATCAGACAAGTCTTCAGACAAGTCAGACAACAGCATCATACCTAAAGCAAACACATACTAAATAAACAGACACAGACACAAGACTAGAAAACATTGTACATCTTAATAGCAAACACAGACCATATCTAAAGCAAACACAGACTATTATACAGACAAGTAAGCAACATACAGTATTTATACAGACAAGTATCAACAATCACACAGACAACTACACACATAACTGGTTCAACACTCTGATAAGACCAACTTAATCAAATAACTAGTAATAACAAAGCCTGTCTCAACATTTATATAGAGGATTCTACAGCAACATACAATATTTATACATACAAGTATCGACAATCACACAGACAACTACACAAATAACCGGTTCAACACTCTGATAAGACCGAGTCAAATAACTAGTCTTAACAAAGCCAAATTCAACATTTAAACAGACGAGTATACAACAACATACAGTATTTATACAGATAAGTATATGTTGGGAATGTCCTGAAATCTACCGTACTATCTCTAGAAAGTATGATAAGTGTCGAGATCAAACATAAGTCATAAATACTGGGTGATCATGATGGCTTGCTAGAGTCCGTTCATGATCTATAAGTTTAGGACTTATTGCCAGTATTATATGATCCCGAAGGGTCACACACCATAGCTAACGGGAAAGTTAAATGGAAATAATACGGTAAGATGCAATGGCATTTACTGTATTGGATCAGAGTTTTGGGCCAGACAAAATACAGGCTTTTTGTCTGATTTGTGTTTTGGGCCCAAAAGATTAATGAGCCATTAGTCTAATGACTTGGGCCCATTAATGAGAGAGATAAAAATTGAAAAACCCTAAGGAAGAAGTATTCTTCTGCGATTTTCTTCTTGGTGGCCGTGCCCCTTCTCTCTCTTTTTCTGATCTGATCCATCTCTTTGGTCTAGCAGCCATCCCGGCTTGTAAGAGTGTGATACCGAAGGAGGAGCAGGTTGTTCATCTGTTCTAACTGATCTTGTCATTACCATCTCTAATCCGCTGCAAAAGGTAATGTCACAGGTTGGTTTTATGATTCGTTTTACAAGAACCTAGATCTGTTTAAGGATTTGTGTTAGGTCGCAATCTGGATAATTGAACCTTGGAAACACCCATAATCCTTCAGTGGTATCAGAGCCAGGTTATTAGGTATCTTGTAATTTGGATCATAACTGAATGCTTGATTATTAATGAGAATCGTTTTTTGTTGAATCGTATGTTGACTTTGGTTTGATAATCGAATAGCATGAAACAAAATTCGTGATTTGGTTTAATTGCTTGGTATGAAATCACGATCGAATTCTGTTTGGAAAAGGACAAAATTCTGTTTTGTCCATAAGCGAAGGCATGAAACGAAGTCTTGATTCAATTATTGAATTGTGGTTCAAATAATACAAATGATTCGATTATTAAATTGGAATAAAGTCAAATCGTTTTTGTCTTTGAGATTGTCACGGTCGCATATTGACTTGGTAAATAAGTATGAATCGATTTTGAAAAGATCAAAATCAAATTTTTGTCTTTATGTGATTGTGATGATCGTTTGAATAATCGATTGATTATTTGATTAATGTTTGATCAAGCCGCGTGATGCGTTAATGGGAACGTGACGATCGGATCGTGATGGGCCTAGGGTTGGATCGTGGGTCCATGATCCGATCAAGGATATGATCGTTTGACCCGTTAAAATTTTACGTCCCGCGAATAGTCAATCGCTTAAACCGAGCTTCGCGGTTCGTTGCCCAAAACCACACCAATTAAACCGGTCCATTTAATTGGCGGTTAATTGTGTGTTTAAAGCCTTAAACCGCAAGTTAAATCAAATTGGCTAAAACACTAGGTGTTTCTTCCCGGTTTTGGATTTAACTGAACCGATCCAATTTAATTGGTGGTTCAAGCGGTTAACCCGAATCGCGGTTTGCTGAAAATTATTTAATACATGGTATTATTTAATTTCTGGTTAAACCGGATTGAAATTCAAAAAAATTGAATTTTAACCTAAACCGAAGGCTGGTCTAAGTTTGATTTGGTTGGACCAAATAATTTAGAGCTGGTCTGGTTTAGTAAATAACCGATGGTTTTGATAGTTAATTTGGTCTTGGACCAGAATTAATAAACCGGATCGGTTATGTCAAATTATTGGGCCAGCTGGAATTCTATGGTCTTGGGCCAAAGAATTGGGCCTATAATTTGTGACCCAACCCAAAATATTTAATGAAATATTTAAATTAGAAATTTCTATTTTTAGTAAGTTACTAAATTTAGAAAGTTTCTAAAATAAGAAAGTTTCCAAAAAAAATAATCTTCTATTTTTGGAAATAAAACTTAAAAAATCCTCAAAAACAATATCAAGCTTGGATGTCTTTCCAATCTTGTCAGCTACTTAACGCTTATTTGATTACAGATATGGCTTACAGTGTGAGGTGTCTGTTTTCGCGTAAGTAAAGTAGTATATAGTCACTAATTTCATTGGGAGTCCCAGATTTTAGTGATTATTTGGCTGTAAGAGATTGGTTTCCTTGACTGGGCCATCGGGAGTCCCGGGCCTTGAGACATCTGGTGTATTGGGCCTTGGGCCCAATTCACAACCGAGAGTTATTGGTTATAACTAGCTGTGTGTATGCTTACCAAGTAAAGCTAATTCCGGGTGACGGCCAGTGGCCCACTTTGGATTTAGCTGAACATGGGTCTCGGAATCATTGCATTCTTATGAGGTTAAACAAAGAAATTTTGAATGCAATGCGAGTTTTCTTATAAGTTATTAAGATTACTCTTTTATGAATTAAATAACTAAAACTCTGTTTATCTCTAAATTTCAGCTATGACGAGCACAAACAATCAAAACACTTTCTCGATCCGGTATGTCCTTGAGATGGACAAACTGAACGGATCAAATTTCTTGACTTGGTCGCGGAACCTGAGACTAGTTCTCAGGCAGGAGAGAAAGGACTATGTCCTTGAAAGAGCTCTCCCCGTGAGGATCGGGTCCAATGCCTCTCATGCAGTATATAATGCTTGGAATAAGCATTATAATGATGCGGTAGATGTGCGTGGTCTGATATTGGCTACCATGGACTCAGATTTGCGGAAGCAATATGAGAACATGGAGTCGCCAATAGAGATGATCAGCAGCCTGAAATTGAAATTTCAGGAGCAGGTAAGAGTGGAGAGATACCAGTTGGTTAAATCTCTCACTAGCTGCAAGCTACCAAATGATCATCCAGTAAGTCCTCATGTCAGTAAAATGAAGGGTTACATTGATAACCTGAGGAAACTGGATTATCCAGTTAGCCAGGAATTGGCAACTGAGATCATTCTGCAGTCACTGCCGTCAAGCTATGATAAGTTCGTAAGGAACTATATCAAGAAAAGCTTAACGAAGACGTTGACTGAACTGCATGATATGCTCAAGACAGTTGAGCCAAACGTGAAGAGTACCCTGTACAATCTAATGAATGAGAAGGGTAGGTTTACTAAACCTAATGCTGACAAGGGTGAAGACAAAGTTGTCCTGATTTTGAATCATGGCAAGCGTGTGTCTTCTGAGCCCGAGTCAGATACCTCTTACGTTGGTAAGTGCTGCTACTGTAAAGAGACTGGGCATTGGAAAAGAGATTGCATTAAATTCATGGAAGATTATGAGGAGTTAAAGTTGATGTATGAGACTACTTCCTCAGGTATTCATGTTATTACTTCAAGTTATACCTTGTAGGTATTGAATACTGATTGTGGCACTGATATTTGTTATAATATGCAGAGCCTGAACAACAGTAGAACGTTGAAGGAAGGACAAGTGAAACTGCGAGTCTGGAAGAAGCTTGGGATGCTGCCTCAGCCGTAGGGTTTTCACTTGTAGATGCCTTTGAGGCTTGGTTTTATTAAGTAATTGCTACAATGTACCTGCTTTGAGCAGAGTTGTTTTTCATTTTCTTGTGAAGAATTTGAATGTCTTCATTTTGATAAAGACAAGTTTTGTTCTTTTGATCTTAATGAAATGTTAATTGTAGCACCCTATTCAAGGAATGGGTTTTATATCTTAAACCAAAGAGTGCCTAAAAGTAACATAAATACCAAATTGGTTTAAATCTGATGAATTAAACCTGATTTTTCTTGGCATAAATGTTTTGGTCACATAGAGTAAGTCAGATTCAGAAACCCCATAGTTATGGACTTTTGGGCTCATTTGAATGGATATCTTATGAGACTTGAATTCTGCTTACTAGACCAAAAGACAAAGGGCCCATCTTAGCCGAGCTAGAGAAAGGCCCAAAGGCTTATTGGAGATTGAACATACTCATGTATGTGGTCCGATGAGCAGTAATGCCAGAGAAAATTTCCTGTACTTCATTGTCTCTACTGATTACTTCAGTGAGTGTGACTGTGTTCATTTGATGAGACACAAGTCGGGATTCTTTGACATGGTCGAAAGAGTTCCAGAATGAAGTATAGAATCTGAATGACAGAAGTATTAAGACTCTGGATTAGATCACGAGTGAGAATACTTAAGTCATTGATTGTGTGATCATCTGAATGAGTGTGAAGTCGTTTCACAGCTCACTTCTCCTGAAAACCTAGAGGTGTTTCTGTGAGAATGAATCAGATCTTATTAGAAATGATTAAAGATGAGTCACACGAATCTTCCATGATATTCTTTAAGAATAACGCTCTAAAATATCTACGTTTACGCTGAAATAGTTCCACCAATATCAGTTGAAAGACACCACGTAAATGTGGATTGGAATCGATCCAAATTCGTCTTTACTGAGTATTTGTAGTTGTGCTACTTCGCTGGTTGTCCTAGGGAAACCAAGGCTTGTTACTTTTACGTCCATTCTGTTTTCTAAGAAGGGAAGTTACTTTCCAAGAAGAACAGTGGGAGTAAAAGTATAACTCGAAGAAATTCGAGAAATACAGGAGGCTGCTCAACCTGTTGAGGGAGAGCAGCGGATGGATTTACAGATTTCTGTAGAATCTACACCTGTAGAGCCTGAAGTTCGCAGATATGAATGAATCAGTCACTAATCCGAGAGTGATTTCTCGTCATTAGTTGAACCTGATGATCATTGAAAGTTCGCATGATCTGATGATCATTGAAAGCGACGAACCTGCGAAATTCAAAGAAGCGATAGAAAGCCCGGACTCCGAAAATTACACTATGTGTAAGTTAGCTTCATTGATCCATTCATGGATGGAAGCAAACATATCGGAGTTGGAATCTTCGTTCTGTTGAAGTAGTCAAGGTTTTGACTTGAACAGGAACGAAGTGGAACTGTGCGTTTACTAAAAGATAAGTGGGAGCGATGTTGCATTTCTCATATTCTATGTCGATGACATACTGATTCTCGGAAATAACGTCCCAATGCTGCAGTCGATAAAGGACTGGCTTGGGAGTTGGTTTTATGATTGACATGGGTAAAGCCACGTAGTTCTTGGATTTTGGATCTAAAGATAGAGATCCAAAAAGGAGCTGGTAGGACAAAGTCAGGATTCTTAAATTGACAAAATCCTACACGTAATCAGCAATCCAAGAAGGGTTTTATGCCAATGTCACATGGCAATACGTTAAGCAAGATACAGTGTCATGCGATATCTGCTGAGCTTGAATGCATGGATAGGTTTCCATTTGCGACGGCAATTGGATCTATCATGTATGCCATGACACATACTTGTTTTGATGTTGCTTTAATGCTAAGCAAGACAAGTAAAGACCAGTCAAATCCAGCAAAGAATCACTGGATTGCCGTAAAGAATATTCTGAAGTATTTTAGGAATACTTAGGATAAGTTCTTGATTTACGGAGAAAGTGAGGTGCTACAAGTCGATAGAGTCTGAAAGGCAAGTTTCCAATAGACAAAGATAATTCCTGGTCACAGTCCGGCTATATCTTGTGTCTAACTGGCGGTGCAAGGCACTGTTGCTGACTCCATGACTTAAGCTGAACATTTCGCAGCTTGAGAAGCGGCGAAAGAGGATGTTTGGATAGAAGAGTTCATCACTGAACTTGATGTGATTCACAGCATAGATGAGCCTAGCTGCACATCAGAGGTCCAAACACCTTGAGGGTAGGTATAACCTATTCCGTGAGATAAATGACAGAGGTGTTAAGTAGATAAGCAAGTTTCATCGAATGAGAACGTTGCTAATCTATTAACGAAGCCACTCCTTATGCCTAAGCACGAGTCGCGGACTGTAGCTGTAGGATGAGTGAAATTAAGATGTAGTCTTAATTTCAGTGGGAGTTTGTAAAAGGCTTTACTTAGTTGTTTTGAAAGGTTCATGTAAACATTTTAAAATGTTAATGAAATTTTTATTTCTGGATATTTTTAACTGTGATATAAAATAATCGTTCCAAAATGATTCATGTCACTATATATGGGCCATCGAAGTACATGAGTAGACTTGATCCTGAAACCCCATATTTAACGAAGTGACATAAATCATAGTGTCCATAGTCGAAGGTTGTTGAAATTGGAACACCAACAACCTGTTGAGACTAGATTGTGTTGAGACTTATGACCAAGTTTCGAGGGGTCATAGATGCGCGGCATCAAAGTCGACACATAGGTATATGTAGGGGAGCATATGACCGGACATGGCCCGCTGATGAGAACTCTGCAAGATATTAATATCTGTGTCATAAGAAGTTCTCATATACGACTATAGAGTATAGTCCTTAGACCTGAGTTCGCATGCATGTGGCTGCACATGGAGTAATGCGCTTTGATCATTGTCTAACGCTGTTTCGTAACTGGGAGCTATACGGACTTTGGTTGGGTGTATTATGAATTGTGTAGTTCATAGTGATGGAACAAGATGGGATTTGTCCCTGCCGTTTAACGGAGGTAATATCTCTAGGCCAATCGGAGATTTGATAGCTGGTAAGAGAATGGCCATTCCCAAACGGACTTGCCCAAGTCGTTTGCATTGTCAGTATCAAATCTGTTCCGATAAACATGGTCTGGCTAAATAAGGATGACACGCATCTTGCCTTATGCCAGATCGAGATATTGAGACAAAAGGATTAGGGAATGTAGGATTCCAGTACAATCGAAAGATTGTTGGGAATGTCCTTTGTAGAATTCCAGTACAAGTGGGAGATTGTTGGGAATGTCCTGAAATCTACCGTACTATCTCTAGAAAGTATGATAAGTGTCGAGATCAAACATAAGTCATAAATACTGGGTGATCATGATGGCTTGCTAGAGTCCGCTCATGATCTATAAGTTTAGGACTTATTGCCAGTATTATATGATCCCGAAGGGTCACACACCATAGCTAACGGGAAAGTTAAATGGAAATAATACGGTAAGATGCAATGGCATTTACTGTATTGGATCAGAGTTTTGGGCCAGACAAAATACAGGCTTTTTGTCTGATTTGTGTTTTGGGCCCAAAACATTAATGAGCCATTAGTCTAATGACTTGGGCCCATTAATGAGAGAGATAAAAATTGAAAAACCCTAAGGAAGAAGTATTCTTCTGCGATTTTCTTCTTGGTGGCCGTGCCCCTTCTCTCTCTTTTTCTGATCTGATCCATCTCTTTGGTCTAGCAGCCATCCCGGCTTGTAAGAGTGTGGATACCGAAGGAGGAGCAGGTTGTTCATCTGTTCTAACTGATCTTGTCATTACCATCTCTAATCCGCTGCAAAAGGTAATGTCACAGGTTGGTTTTATGATTCGTTTTACAAGAACCTAGATCTGTTTAAGGATTTGTGTTAGGTCGCAATCTGGATAATTGAACCTTGGAAACACCCATAATCCTTCAGTATAAACAATCACACAGACAACTACACACATAACAAAGCCAAATTCGATATTTATACAGGCAAGTCTACATCTTTTTCACTTTTTATACAGATTTATACAGACAACGGAAAAAAAAACACTAACCATAAACCACCGTTTAGTTTTTGGGGATGGATGAGAGGCATGTGCTGTCTCTCCGGCGCAGCCATCACGGCCGCGAGGCTGGGTAATGGATGACGTGCTTGGGCTGTAACGTCAGCCCAAAGCGCTCCCGGCGGATAGTGGTTTGGGCTCGCCTTTGGGATTCGGTCCTCCCCGAAGAAGCGCTTGGATTCGGTCGAATCATCTGCATGCAAAAAAAAAAGAGATTATTAGCAGACCGTGAAAGGAAAATCCCAAAATCAATCATGAATATGCATGCAATCAAAACGATTTAGAGTACAAAAGTTTTTCATCCTTACCATGTCGAGATAGGAGTTGCAAGAGAGAGATCGAGGCGGTGATGAGGATCGAGAGAGATAGAGAGATCGAGACGGTTAACCACCGTTCGATTGAGATGCGGTGATGAGGTCCGAGAGAGAAAGAGAGATCGAGACGGATTTTGGGAGAGGATCGAGAGATAAAGAGAGAACAAGCCACCGGAAAGAAGAAGATCAACAGAGGATCGATCAAGAAAGAGAGATCGAGAGAGAAAGAGTCGGAGAAAGAGAGATCGAGAGAGAAAGAGGCGATGCGAAATAGAATTAGGGTTTCCGTATAGATTTAGGGATTTATACCCAGGCCTAATTTGGGCCGAAAACATAAAAGAGATATCTATTCTATGTGCAAAAATTGGCCCGCGAAACCCAAAATAACATAGCCACGACAAAGTCAAGGCCATTCGTGGCTATGTCAAATTATTTGACCGCGAAATCATATTTGTTATACCGCGAAATCAAAATTAAACCGCCAAATCATTTTTATTAAACCGTGAAACCAACTATTTATGTAGCCACAAATAGATTCGTGGCTATCCGTGGGTAATTGAAATGTAACCATGTTCGTGGCTATACGAATATTTGGGTTTTATATGATTTTAGCAAGTTAGAATCTCTTTTATACTTTATGTTTTAAATTTTATGATTTACACATATTTGAATTAAAAAAAAATTAATTTATGATTGCCAATTAATTTTTATAGAAATTAAATTTTAAAACATATAAATATTTATGTTTGATTTTTAATGTGGATAACAATTTAAATTTTTTATTCTAGTTGGATATTGATTAATAATTATATTTTATGAATCTACATTTTGATAGAAAAAAATTCAAACTCTTATAAAAACAAAAACAACCCACTAAATTTTATTAAGATCATAAAAATACACAAATACAATTATTCGTCCGAACATGAATCCGAATCAGAATATTCACTATATTGATTGTCCACCTCATTTTCAGAATCATACTCGTCATTGGGATTTGTGGTCGGTGTAGAATCATAATCAAAAGCATCTTGAACCGCATGAGCTTCTACTCGTAGTATAGCAGTATCTTGTATCTCGTGTTCAACGTAGTCGTTTTGTACTGCAATTTGGGCCACTTCCTGAGTTTGAGTATATCCTCTCGGCATTACCCTCGTTGTTGCCCACCATTCCTCTCTGGTTGGCCGTATTCATGGATAAGGAATATAACAAACTTGATCGTATTGCTCCGGTAATATGAAAGGATCGTACTTCTCGTAATGCAATTGGGGGCAAACGTCGACAACACCTGAAGGATGTTTTCGTATTCCTCGAGTAGTGTTGAACCATTGGCATTTGAAAATCATGGCCTTTAACCCCACAGAACCACTATACTCAATCATGAATATTTCATCAATCAACCCAAAATACTCTAATTCAGTGGTTCCATGAACGGCAACACCATAATTCATAGTCTTCCTATTTTGCCCATGGTTCTGAGTTTGGTAATGATATCCTCTCGTAAAATATATGGGCCATGAAGTGATTTTATGCATTGGTCCTTGCACAAATTCTAGAAACCACAACGAGAATTCAAACAATCTGCTTGCATCATTAACCTGCACATTTTTCAATTTTTGTAAATGACAAAGATATATATATAAATCATGGTTATATTTTATTTTATTTAAGTTATAATTCTTACGTATTTTTTGCACCAAGTTACAAAATTGGCATCTTTAAGTCGCGTTAATGCGTCTGGAGTAATATGTGGCATATCATTCCTTATCTCTTCTTCATATATCCTGCATATAGATTAGTAAATAGATTATATATATTTAACCAAATATTTATTTTAAATTTATAAATAAAAAAACAAACCTTTCGTATGGTTCAAACGCTTGACAGTTGAGAAGTAAAAAAGTCTGAAGCACTTTATGATCTTCATCATCTAGCCATGTTGTTGTTGATCTTCCGCTGATTCGTCCCACTTGTTGAAACATGATAGGAACATCTGGATAATTGTAAATGAATCGAATTTCATGGACATCTTCTGCGGAATCCTCTGGAGGAGTAATATAATTAGATGCCACATGGGAGATTTCTTCGATGACACACTGAGCTACTATCGATCCTCCAATTCGTGCTTTGTTCTTAACCTTCTTCTTCAAGTGATACATGTATCGTTCAAATGGATACATCCACCTGTATTGGACCGGACCTCCTAAATCAGCTTCATCTGGAAGATGCACCGGTAAATGTTCCATCACATCGAAGAATGCCGGTGGGAAGATTCTTTCCAAATTGCACAACCTCACAGCAATATTTTCTTTCAAAATTGCAACATCTTCGGTCCGTAGGACTTTGGTTGATATATCTCGGAAAAAGTGCAATATCTACGTAAAACATCAAGGAATTATATACATGTAAATATATTTCAATATCAAATTATACAAATATTAAATCAGCTATTTTACCTGAAATAGCCGTATGAACGGCAGTCGGTGTTGGTGCTGGATATCCCTCCAATAAATTCGGCCCATTAACAAACAAGACAAAGGCCCATAATTATGAGCCCGTCCTAATATCAAGACAGAGAGAGATCGACCGTTATCCTCTGTTGGGCCTATACGATTGACTTCTTGACAAGGCCTAAGCGATGCCGAAGTGGGAAGCGATCGAGCTCGAGCTCGACAGGAGGCGACGTGGAGATAGAGCAATCCGGTCTTCGTCAGTTCAACTAATCCGCGCAAATCTCGGAGATCGTTGTGATGGCAAGGCCGAAATATCGGAACAAGAAGATCAAAGTCGAGACTATTTAAAGAAGAAGTGGCGATTCATTCAAGATATTCCAACCTAGGCTAAGAACACTTCGATTAGATAGCTCGATCTCATACTTTGTACTCTCTTCTCGATTGTGTTTGTTCTATCTCGACGATCAATCTCAATAAAGTCTTTGATTCATAGGAAACTATACCATTTCAATATCCTAAAGTCCAAATCCAGGAAATACAAATTCTTAGTGTGAATCCCGGATCTCACATTTGGCGCCGACCGTGGGGGCATTCTATAGCCTTTCCTATCTTAAGAATCAGATCCTAGATCCGATAGATCGAGATGAATCCCGACCAAACTGGCTCTCCCAGCGCCACACCACCAGTTGACCTCCCTCAAACGGTCGACAACGTTCCTCAGAACACCACCGGGGTAAGAAACATGGGTCAGACCGATGGCGTGTTGACGAGCTCTGCCTCAGTCTCCACGACCTCGGCACCAGCCGGCTCCGTCGCTCAAACAATCGCGACGAGCCAGACTCCGACAAATGTTTTGTCAGGAACCAATGATCCGAGCAGAAACTGAGTGTGGATGAGAAATGACTCAATACCCACCCCAGGAGGTGGATCTGGAGTAACCAGACCTAACTCGCCACTACCCTCTGCTCCACAGAGACAAGGGCCAAGCGATCTTGCCGAGATCCGTTCGATGCTAAGCCTACTGGTAGATCGAACGAGAAACAACGAGGCAGGCGCAAGGGCCCAAGAGATCGCAAACCGTTCTCTAGCAGCGCAGCTCGACGAACAAGAGCGGCGTCTAAACGCTCGCCTTGAAGAGCTCGCCAGTCAAAGCCAAGGGGGCAGACCAACGCGAACTCCCATAAGTCCTCCACCGCGTACCCGCTTGGACTTTTCCCAGGTAGTAACTCCTCCGGGAACATCGGGAAATTTCGGTAATACGTCAAATAGCGGCTTCCGCCCTACAATGGCCCCTATTACGATACCGACCCCATTTAGTTCGAGTTCAATGGTCACAGATCCAACCGGATCAAGAAACCAACCATTACCCGGGCCACCACCTTTTTCGAGTAACTCTAATATCCGACCGAGATAACTAGGAGGCTCAGCCTTCGCCTCGAGCTCGGGACTCCTTAACGGATCGAACTCAGTTCAGTTCCGAACGCCCCAGGTCGATCAGACGAGGTCGATCCCAACGATCGATCTCCTCGACCCCATTTTTCTGGAACAAGTCTCAGGTCAGGCACAAACCCATCTCGCACCCGTAGAGGGCGATGAACACGATATGCTTAGACAATACATTGAGCAGGCTAAAGCCCAGTTCTACAGTCTAAGCTCGAAAGTTCACATGGCAACGAGTGCGGCTCCTGACATCAATCGAGTGATCGAGGAAACACAACAAACGCCGTTCACAGATCGGATTGCGTTTGCAAGGATCCGAGAGATCAAGAAAACTAAGTTTCCTGAATTCTCTGGGAAATCAGATCCGAAAGCCCACATCAAGGCATTCCGACTAGCAATGGCAAGGGTGTACCTTACTGATGAGGAGAGAGAGCCAGCCTTCTGCAGGCTCTTCGCGGAAAACCTGTCGGGTTCCACCCTAGAATGGTTTGCCGGACTGGAAGAAAGGTCCATTGACAACTTCACCCAATTCATGACGGCTTTCCTCAAACAATACTCTGTTTTCATCGAGGAAAAGACTACTGAGGCAGCTCTGTTTGGCGTCTCTCAAAAACCTGATGAAACACTTCGCTCGTACATCGACCGATTTAAGGAAATAAAATCCAAAATCGCGAACCCACGAGACGAGGTAGATATAGAAGCGTTAAGACTAGGACTATGGTTCTCAACCAGATTCTGGGAGGAAATAACAGTCCGCGAACCTCAAACGCTCGATGACGCCCTCCATCGCGCATCGGCCTTTGCTCGCCTCGAGGACGAAACTGCGGCCCTCAGGGAAAAACACCGGAAAGAAAGGAACCCGTCGGGCTCGCAGAATTCGAACTCGAAAAAGGATTCCCGTAAATCAGGGAACGTCAACGCGGTCGAGAGCCCAAAGAGCTCGAAGAAATTCGAGTTCGATAAGGAAAAATTCTGTGATTTCCACTACAAAAAAGGACACTCGACCGAAGACTGCTATACTAGAGCTAAAGCAGAGGCTCAAAAGCGAGAGTCCGAAAGCAAACAAACTCCAAATTCGAGGAGGAAACTCCATCCGAAAAAAGGAAAACAAACAGACCAAGGAGTCGAACTCCAAAAAGCCTTCTCAGAACAAACGGGAACGGTCAAAAGAGCCGGAATCTCCCGAAACGCTCCCTCAAGGGTCGCGAAAGCGAGTCGAGTTCATCCTCTGTGAGCTCAACCTAAGCGGCACTCCGGGAGGTTCGGCGTTATCCCCGCCTCCGGCTCCTACTAAAAGTTTACGCTCGAGAATCGATCTCCCTCGTCTCTGCCGGGGGGGGGGGGGGTGTACGGACTATACCCCCCAAACGAATCGACTTCATCTTCGGTGGCTCCAAGCTTTGCCGCGACTCGGTCAATTCGATCAAAGCTCTTCAAAGAAGAGTCGAGACCGACAGAGGGGGGAAAACCGCCAATGTTGGGCCCAGACCACGAAATCATTTTCTACGAAAGCGAGACAAGTAATCTCGACAAACCACACGACGACGCCCTCCTCGTTTGTCTAGTAGTGGGAGATGTCGAACTCTCAAGAATAATGATTGACACAGGAAGCTCGGTAGATGTCCTCTTTTACGACGCGTTCAAAAAGATGGACTTTAACGACTCCGAGATCGTGGAAGAAAAGACACCACTAGTAGGTTTCGCTGACGAGATGACATACTCGATGGGCTCTGTCTTCGCCCCAGTAATCGCTGGAGGAGTTCGGAGAATGACGGAGTTCGTCATAGGAGACCGGCCAGCTCCCTAAAACACAATCCTAGGTCGACCATGGATATACGACATGAAAGCGGTACCATCGACCTACCACCAATGCGTAAAATTCCCAACTCCCAAAGGGATCAAAACCATTTACGGAAGTCAAAAGATTTCCCGGCATTGCTACATGAACGGATACAAGCAAATCGAGAAATCCCCTGCGTAGCAATTACAGAAAGAGGAGGAGCTCGCCACCATGCAGACCAAAAGGTCGAACGACCCCAGTCAAATAGGACCCCCAAAGGACCTCACGACTCAGGTCTGCATAGACGATGCTCATCCCGAAAGACTCGTCGGCATCGGAATCGACCTATCAGAGCCAATTAAGAACGAACTGGTCTCTTTTCTCAAACAGAACGTCGACTCCTTCGCCTGGTCTTCAGCAGACATGAAAGGGATAAACATCGACGTAACCAGCCATGAGCTGAATGTCGACCCAACCTATAAACCGGTAAGACAAAAACGTCGAAAACTAGGTCCCGAACGGGCCAAAGCCGTCAATGACGAGGTCGACCGGTTATTAAAAATCGGATCGATCATAGAGGTTAAGTACCCCGACTGGCTTGCCAATCCCGTAGTGGTTAAGAAAAAGAACGGTAAATGGAGGGTCTGTGTAGATTTCACGGATCTCAACAAAGCATGTCCAAAGGACAACTTCCCACTCCCGCACATCGACCGGCTGGTCGAGGCTACCGCTGGACATCAGCTACTATCCTTTATGGACGCGTTCTCAGGGTACAATCAAATATTGATGAACCCCGAAGACCAAGAAAAGACTTCGTTCATAACTGATCGAGGCACGTACTGCTACAAAATCATGCCCTTCGGACTAAAAAACGCAGGAGCGACTTACTAGCGCCTCGTCAACAAGATGTTTTCAGGACTCCTAGGCAAAACCATGGAAGTCTACATCGACGATATGCTGGTAAAATCTTCTAGGTACGAGGATCACATCCCCCAACTAAAAGAATGCTTTACCATTCTCAATAAGTACGGGATGAAACTCAACCCAGCTAAGTGTACCTTCGGGGTTCCCTCAGGAGAATTCCTTGGTTACTTAGTAACCGAAAGAGGGATCGAAGCGAACCCCAAACAGATCGCAACGTTCATAGAGATGAAATCTCCCAGAACGACGCGAGAAGTCCAGCGCATGACCGGCAAAATAGCTGCTCTGAATCGCTTCATCTCGAGGTCGACCGATAAATGTCTACCCTTCTATCACTTGCTAAAAGCGAACAAAAAGTTCCTCTGGGACGAAAAGTGCGAGGAGGCATTCACTCAGCTCAAAGCTTACTTAAGTGAACCACCCATACTGGCAAAACCAGTAGAAGGAGAACCCCTCTACCTCTACTTAGCTGTCTCGACAGCAGCGGTGAGCGGAGTCCTGGTTCGCGAGGAACAAAACGAACAACGGCCGGTGTATTACATCAGTAAGACCTTGATCGATGCTGAAACCAGATATCCCACCATGGAAAAACTCGCCTTAGCGCTAGTAACATCGGCTCGGAAACTCCGACCGTACTTTCAATCACACTCGATCATAGTGATGACGTCTCAGCCACTAAGAACCATCCTTCACAGTCCAAGCCAATCAGGTCGATTGGTCAAATGGGCTATCGAACTAAGCGAGTACGACATTGAATAAAAAGCTCGAACATGCCTAAAAGCGCAAGTACTGGCAGATTTCATAATCGAGCTCCCACCGACTATAGAACTCGACCAGACTTCGGCTCAAAGATGGAAACTCTACGTCGATGGAGCTTCCTCAAGGCAAGGGTCCGGAGTCGGAGTAAAATTAGTCTCCCCAACGGGCGAGATACTAGAACAATTGTTTAGATTGGGCTTCGTCGCGTTGAATAACGAGGCAGAATATGAAGCGTTAATAGCCGGGCTCAGACTCGCGATAGCCATAGGAGCCCGGGAAGTAAACGCCTTCAGCGATTCCCAACTAGTCACGAGCCAATATCACGGCGATTACGAGGCCAGAGACGAACGAATGGAAGCGTACCTGCAAGTAGTCCATACACTGGCCGAACAGATCGAATTCTTCGATCTAACACGAATCCCACGAGGTGAAAACACCGCAGCCGATGCGCTAGCCGCATTAGCATCGACATCAGATCCTAACCTCAAAACGATCATACCAGTCGAAGGGATAGAAAAACCAAGCATCGACATAGCTCTCAAAGCCCTGTCCTTGAAAGAGGACGGGCCCATTGCGAAGGACGATGTCCAGCACAAAGAACATCCTAGGGGCGCTAGTAGCGACATCACCGAGATTGATGATGATCTCGATCCTAGAAACGCCGTGTACGTCGCGAACGCCCCCGACGGACCAATTCAAGCCGCATCCACTAGTCAGGAACCTGAGCCTAACAACAACGAAGATTGGAGGACTCCGATCATTCGATACATCACAAATGGCGAAGTTCCCGACGACAAATGGGAGGCGCGGAAACTCAAAACACAGAGTGCAAGGTACTGTGTCACACAAGGAGAGCTCTTTAAAAGGAGCCTCTCCGGACCTTATCTTAAATGCCTTGACAAAAGGCAAGCCCTAGCCGTAATTACACGAACACATGACGGATCCTGCGGAAGCCATTCCGGAGGACGAGCATTGGCCGTGTGAATCAAAAGGCAAGGCTACTATTGGCCGACAATGGCCACCGAATGCGAATCTTTCTCCAACAAGTGCGATAAATGCCAAAAGCACGCCCCAATTATCCACCAAGCATCGGAAAAACTCTCTTCTATCTCATCACCATACCCATTCATGCGTTGGGGAATGGACATCGTGTGACCGCTAGTCGCATCCGGCAGAAAGAAAGCAACACACCTATTGGTGATGACGGACTACTTCACCAAGTGGATTGAAGCAGAGTCATACCAAAAAGTTAAAGACGTTCACGTTAAGGAGTTCGTCTGGCGAAACATTGTTTGTCGACATGGACTACCCCACGAGATCGTCACCGATAATGGACCCCAGTTCATATCAAATGCTTTCAAAGAGTTCTGCAGAACTTGGAACATAAAGTTGACTTACTCAACGCCACGTTATCCCCAAGGGAACGGGCTAGCAGAAGCAGCTAACAAAGCAATTATGAACGGTCTCAAGAAAAGACTCAGCGAGTGCAAAACAACCTGGAGTGACGAACTCCCAGCCGTACTCTGGGCCTACCGGACTACCCCTCGTAAATCCACTGGCGAGACTCCCTTCTCGCTAGCTTACGGAATCGAGGCGGTGGTACCGGCAGAAATCCTCGTGTCAAGCATCTGCAAGGAAGAATGCCCGCGACAAGAGGAACTTAACAACAAGATGATAACTGACGAGCTCGACCTTGTCGACGAAAGAAGGAACCTCGCATTAGCTCGACTCCAGAATTACCAACAAGCCGCATCTCGCTACTATGATTCCCGAATCAAAACTCGAAGGTTTCAAGTAGGAGAGCTCGTCTTACGGAAAGTGTTTGACCATAAAAAGGAAGAACACGCTGGAAAATTAGGAGCGAAGTGGGAAGGTCCTTACCAGGTCACCGACGTCGTAAAGGACGGGGTCTACCGACTCAAGTCGGTGGAAACCCAGAAGCCCGAACTACGACCTTGGAACATCATCAACCTCAAAAAGTATTTCCACTAGGAATACACCAACATAATCGAACTACGAAATGGCTTGATCCCCTTAAAAAGGGTACGTAGGCAGCTCGACTTTGAGCGCAGCCGCCCCCAACAAAAAAAAAAAAAAAACAAAGCTCACGCCGAGCTCAGCAGCTTCCGAGGAAGTTACCCCAACTTATCTTTGTGAAATCAAATTAAGTTTCTTAATCCAATGCTTCTTTCTGTCGTAAAAGTTAGAGTCATTGCGAGATACCTCATCATAACATTCCAAATCAAAGCGATATGAAATTATCCTTTCCGAGCGACCTGAAATGGCCTCTCCCAAAATCAAAAACGATATGAAATTGTCCTTCCCAAGTGACCTGATTCCCAAGTGACCTGAAATGGCCTCTTCCAAAATCAAGCGATACGAAAGTATCCCTTCAGAGCGACCTGAAACGGCCTCTCCAAAATCTAAAGAGATATGAGATTATCTCTCCCAAAATCAAGCGATACGAAAGTATCCCTTCAGAGCAACCTGAAACGGCCTCTCCAAAAGTTAAATTGATATGAAATTATCTCTCCCAAAATCAAGCGATATGAAAGTATCCCTTCAGAGCGACCTGAAACGGCCTCTCCAACAGCTAAAGTGATATGAAATTATCTCCCTTCTAATATAAGTGATATGAAATTATCTCTTCATACAAGCGACCTGAAACGGTCCCTTCCAACCAGAACGAACTAAAATAGTCGTCCCAAAATAAGCGACCTGAAACGGTCCCTTCAAATTGAACGAACTAAAATGGTCGTCCCACAATAAGCGACCTGAAACGGTCCCGTCAAACTAGAACGTCTACCGCCCATTAACCTCGACTCGTCGAAACTAATGATCTGGGGGGCTATTGTTGGTGCTGGATTTCCCTCCAAGAAATCCGGCCCATTAACAAACAAGACAAAGGCCCATAATTATGAGCCCGTCCTAATATCAAGACAGAGAGAGATCGACCGTTATCCTCTGTTGGGCCTATACGATTGACTTCTTGACAAGGCCTAAGCGATGCCGAAGTGGGAAGCGATCGAGCTCGACAGGAGACGACGTGGAGATAGAGCAACCTGGTCTTCATCAGTTCAACTGATCCGCGCAAATCTCGGAGATCGTTGTGACGGCAAGGCCGAAATATCGGAACAAGAAGATCAAAGTCGAGACTATTTAAAGAAGAAGTGGCGATTCATTCAAGATATTCCAACCTAGGCTAAGAACACTTCGATTAGATAGCTCGATCTCATACTTTGTACTCTCTTCTCGATTGTGTTTGTTCTATCTCGACGATCAATCTCAATAAAGTCTTTGGTTCATAGGAAACTATACCATTTCAATATCCTAAAGTCCAAATCCACGAAATACAAATTCTTAGTGTGAATCCCGGATCTCACATTTGTAGTTCTGAGAATGCAAATGGGAGTAGTCGTTACATTATGACATGACAGTCATGACTTTTTAGACCTGAAATCTTCCCACTTTCGATGTTAACACAGTGTGAAAATTTTGATACATACCCGTCTTGAAATTTGATGTCTTCCTTCAACCATCTTAGGAATTTGCCTTTGCCTTCTTTCGACAATCTAAAGATAGGAATAGGCACATTTTCATCTGGAGTAACTTCTAAGTCAGGTCTTCTGCATAACGAAGGAAGGTCCAACCTTGATTTTACGCTATCCTTCGTCTTGCCAGAAACATTTAGGATTGTGTTGATGAGATTGTCGAAGAAATTCTTCTCAATGTGCATAAAGTCAAGGTTGTGCCGAAGAAGAAGTTGTTCCCAGTACGGTAACTCCCAGAAGATACTTTTCTTCACCCAATTGTGGTGCACACCGTACGATTCGATTGTTCGAGATGGGTTGTTATGTCCGTTGCCTCCGCAAATCACTGTCTTATGTAGTCCGTTGATGTTGTTTATCCTTTCATGCAAGATTTCTTCCCCGTTTAGCCATGGCGGAGGATCATCACGGATTGTCTTGCCTTTTAGGAGAGCTCTTACATTCTGTCTATAAGGATGCTCATGGGGCAAAAACCTTCTGTGACAATCGAACCAGCTATGTTTCCTCCCGTTTGGCAACCAAAACGATTTTGTCTCATCCATACAATACAAACACGCCAACCTCCCATGTGTCATCCATCCATATAGCATACCGTATGCTGGAAAGTCGCTAATAGTCCACATCAAGGCTGCTCGCATGGTGAATGTTTCCTTTCGTGAGACATCGTAAGCCTGCACGCCTTCACTCCAAAGATCTTTTAATTCTTCAATCAGCGCTTGTAGATAGATATCCAAGATTTTTTGGGATGCTTTGGACCGGGTACTAATATGGAAAGGAAAAAATATTCCCTTTACATGCACATCCCGGGGGGTAAATTGTATGGTGTTACTATGACATGCCAAACAGAATATGATTGTTCGTTCATACCAATTGGATTAAATCCATCAGTTGATAAACCTAGATAGACATTTCGACTCTCAGAAGCAAATGAAGGATATACCTCTTGAAAATGCTTCCATGCCTTTCCATCTGACGGATGATGCATTTCTCCTTCAAGAGACACATGTTCAGCATGCCATCTCATTTGTGAAGCCGTCGTATTTGATTGATACAACCGCTTCAACCGATCTCCTAGTGGAAGATAAAACATCCGTTGTTTTGCTATCTTTTTCCCCGACCGACCCAGTATAGGCTCATACCAATCTTTTCCACAAAACCGACAGTGTGACAACTAACTATCTTCTCCTTTCCAAAAAGCATATAGTTCTCTTCGCATACATCAATCTTGTGACACGGCAACCCAAGAGATTTCGTCAGCTTCTTTGTCTCGTAGTATGACTTTGGCGCAGTATTAGGCGATGGAAGGACATAACTAAATGTTTGTGCGATATCATCCAAGCATTCCTCTGGGATATTGTAATTCGTCTTCCAAGTCATTTGCTTCGACGTCAGATACAATTGCGAAATTTCATCGGCACATCCATCGTATAAAGGTTGGTTGGCAGCTTCTAACGCCTGCTGAACAGGATCCTGATACTCCTCGTAGATTTGTTCTTGAAAAGCTTCGCCACCTTCGGGTAACATGTTCAAATGTCCAGGGGGATCATGGTGCTGATCGATTGGAGCTGCGGTATCAGGATAACCAGTCCACGCTTCTTGCTCTTGCTCCGTGATAGGATGACTTGTTGAAGCTTCACCACCGTAACACTACAAAAAAAATCCACATTCATAGCAGATTGTTATAGCACGTTTTACTGAACTGCTATTGTAGATGAGTTTGAAATTTTTTTACTATATAACAGCATTAGATAAGCGCTATGATATAGTTTCATTAAGTGGGAAGCTAAAATTAGCTTTTCAGCCATTAATGAAAATTTTAGACTCCCTCTTTCGTTTTTCATTATCCCTCTTTTTTTTTTTGTCACAACATTAACCCTTTTTTTTAACGCTCATTATCCCTTCTTTCTCTTAGAACCCTAAACACACAAATTTCCTCTAATTTTCTTTATCTTCGCTATTCCTTCTCCACATCCGCTCCTCCCTTCGCTATTTTTTTTTTCTTTCGCTATTTATTTATCTTCCTTGCTCCTCCCTTCTGTATCTCTCAATACCTTGCAGAAAGATCTCGATCATGGTTCGTCTCTCTCTCTCTCGCTCTCTCAAGGCTTTTGGATTCAGAAATTTCTGGTTACCATATACAGAAAAGTATGATCGCAGAGCAGTTATAGGTGTATTCTCTTGGTTTGAAATCCGTTGATATTCGTGGAAATTAGAGCTAATTGAAAGTGATTTTGTTTGGGATTTCTCAGATTTTTAGCGTGTTCTGCTGCTCTAAAATTCTTCTGTTTGACACTTCTAAATTTGTTTCATGTGTAATTGATGTTTGCTCACTCCTTTGTTCAACTGAGATTTGTCTCTGGATCTGCAATTCACACTCAGCTCTTTTTTTATGAGATGTTATACGTTGTTCTTATTGTGAAGCATTGTCTGAGACGAAGAGACTTGAAGATGAGACGGATCAGAAGACAAAGACAAGAGGTGAAATATGCTCACAGATACTTGGAAAGCAGAGAAATCTCATTCAGCAAATCTTGCGCAGGTATGTAAGCCACGAAGATGACTTGTAGAAGCGGAAAGATGTAATTCATATTATATATGTCTATTTATGCTTTACAAGTTATTTGTCACACTGTTGTTCATTTTGTGTGCTGCTTACAGTGGGTAAACTGCTACCTTGTGTTGCAGAGTCTGGAGCTTATTCTCCAAGAACGAGACAGTATATCTGCAAAACTTGTATCCAAACGGTACTTCAAAGGAACTTATCGCTAGAACCGGATTGGGGTTCTGGAGTCACCTTAAGACTCTCGTTTCTACTGTTTCTAATTGCAGTTGTAACTGTATAGAGACTGCAGAGGAAGCTAAAACCAAACTAGAGGAGCTTAAGACTTACAACCCTTGGTTGTTTTTTCGAGGATATCTAATACTTGGTTTCCCTAAATGCTTTCTTATGTGCTTATTTTTTTTTGTTTCCCTATGAATATAAGCACATAGTCTATAATTTTAGTTCTGAATATATGTTTAGACATGCTGCAAACGGTGCTGGAAAGTTTAATAAAAACTTATTATCGGTCATGCAGGTGAACCAGTTGCTTCAAGTTGCACAGAAATGCCAGAGCACGAATACAGAAAGTGGGCCAGAGGGAGTTTCACAGCAGGATTTACAATCAAACAATAACATGTTAGTTGATCCGTAACACTTGCTTTTCCTTTTATACATTCAATATTGTATACTATTTTTTTTGTCCATATTCTGCCTTTTGTTTTGTATGGCTCTGTATTATTGTTGGGTGCTAATTATTGTCTCAGGGTCTTGGCAGCAGGACGGCAGCTGGCAAAGATCATGGAATCACCGTCGCTTAATGCTATTGGCTATCCAAAAAGATATATCAGAACTCTACAGGTACTCGTTAG
The DNA here is from genome assembly GCA_030180135.1 of Orychophragmus violaceus. NCBI lineage: Eukaryota > Viridiplantae > Streptophyta > Magnoliopsida > Brassicales > Brassicaceae > Orychophragmus > Orychophragmus violaceus. The sequence goes on along the minus strand of CM058236.1, from coordinate 59,521,041 downwards.
TTGCTTTCCTAGCTTTTAGTTTTGTATCTGAAGTCTTAATAGTGAGCCATTGCGAGTGGCAGATATCTGAGGTTTGACAAGAGGATCATTGCTTTTGCTGAGGAAAAGTTCCAGAGAGACGATATTGATTTGAATATAAAGTCTATGGTTGTGGGAGTGACTGCTGATGAGATATCCACAAAGGAAAGTGGAACTGGCAAACTTGTCTTTGAACCTTATGGTATGGTTTTGTGATTGATTCACGTCCTGTCATCAGAGACTTTATGCAGCTGATTGGTCAGGTTAGATTTCAAACCAAGACTTGCAATCGTTTGACTAATCAAATAATTTTCTCTTGTCCACCTAACTATATTTTCTGCGTTTTGAGTATATGTTTACAGGGGCAGAGGCGTGTCTTGGCAACTGACGAATGGCTTAGAGTGGAGGGATGCGACAGTGTCTATGCTTTAGGTGACACCTCAACCATCAACCAATGCAGACTCATGGTATTGTTTCAACACCTTTCCTTGTGTAATGATGAGTGACTCTTCAGAGTTTGATTTGTTGTGGTCTTGTTGAGTAAACAGGAAGATATAGCTGCAATTTTCAGTAAAGCAGACAAGGGAGAGACATGAACTTTGAACATGAAAGAGTTCAAAGGTGTGGTGAAAGACATCAATACTGGGTACTGAGGTAATTGTTGTGCTTCTTCTTTTATTTTACATCTGATTATATATATGTGTTACTAAAGTAAGACACTGGTTTTTTTGATACAGGGAATGAAGGAAGGGAATGAAGGAAATTTGGTCCAGGATAGCTAGTTTTACTTTGGTTAAGACTAGGCTAATGAACTTATAACTAGTCTATGTATTTTAGTTTTACTTTGGTTAAGACTAGGCTAATGTTTCTGTCATGAAACTCTAAACTTGTGTTTTGGATGTTGGATTGTATTCAGACTTGTGGAATGAATGTCTTAATTTCTATATCAGTTTTAAGATTATGCAATCATTGTATTATATAAAAGAAATTGATAGCAGGTTGATAACAAATATAATAACAACAAAATGACCGTTATAATAATATCATAGCACTATAAAATAGACATCAATAACTGTATTATAGCACACAAAAAGCTGTCAAAATCAAATAGAACATAAATCAAATGCTATAATTACATATAATATAGCATTAATTTTTTGCTATTATTAATATATTTACAGCGTATAAAATTACGTGCTATAATAGATCAGCGCTATTATAGCAAACCGAAAAAATGCTATCGTAGGGCTGGTACCTAAGATAGCTCCCGCATAGATAGCATTTATGAAAACGCTATGAAAGACATATGATAGCATTATTTTCGCGCCGACAATGTACATATTTCTTGTAGTGTAATAGCAATTTTCTCCGTGTTGCGTCCACACATAATAATTTGCCATAAATCCTTTCATCATAAGGTGAGTCGTCACGGTATTAACATCGTGGGGCCTTTGATTCTTGCACCTATTGCACAGACAGAATAATTCTCCAGTCTCAAGATAAGAAGCCTGACTACAAGCAAAAGAAATAAAAGTGTTTAACCCCTCATTAAAATTTGCAGACATACTATTATCAACATGTTTTCGACGTTTATACATCCACTCTCTCGATTCGAAAAACTCTGACATTTTGTATTATTTCATTTTTTTTTTTGAAAAGAGATGTTTCTTTTTTGGTTACAAGGAAAGAGATGTATTTAAGTTTTTCTTCGATACTTTCAATTTACTCTCGGTTGAAGTTTTATAATGTGATTGAGCCACGGATAGCTACAAACAAGTCGTGGCTATGGAGAGAATATATTCTCTGAGCCATCCACAATTATAATGGCTTGTGAGTGATGGGATAGAAACCGGTTACGAGTTGAAAACGTTTGTTTTTAGCTGAGTAGCCACGACTAGCCACGACGTTTTCGTGGCTATAATCTTAACCATGAATAGACACGAATAGTTTCGTGGCTATTCGTCGCTACGATTATAGCCACGAAAACGTCGTGGCTAGTCGTGGCTATGTGACAGAATGTGACATAAAGCCTGTCTTGACATAAAGCATGTCTTGACATAAAGCCTATTACACTTGTGACTTCGCGCCATTATCATATCAACTTAGCCACGACTAGTCACGAAAAGGGTCGTGGCTATAGTTTTCCACAAAATCTTTGTCGCTATTCGTGGCAAAACGTTTCCACAACCCTACTCATCGCTATTCGTGGCTAAGTTGCCATGAAAAGCCACGAAATAGTTCGTGGAAATGTAGCCACGGAGTCTGTCGTGGTTATTCGTGGCAAAGTTTATCCACGAACTGTGTCGTAGCTATTCGTCGCTTCTTTTCCACGAATAGCTACGGGTAACTATTTGTGGGTATGTAGCCACGAATAGCTACGAATTAGCCTCGAAACACTGTCGTGGCTGGTTCGTAGCTATTCGTGGCTGGAAAATACTTAGCAACGAACTGTTTGTGGCTCGTTCGTGGCTATATACAGATTTTCTTGTAGTGTAAAGAGGTTTTGCCGATGATGAAGATGCAATCCCAATCCTAGAGATAAGGATTGAGTCCGATCAATTCCCAGGTGACCCTAGGCAAGCCAAATTTGCATCATGGCAGATGAAGAAGTAGGACTAGATGTTCTGAAGCTCAAGATACGATCCTTAATTTGCCTCTTGATCAGATTTGATATTATCTCCTTCGATTTAAAGGTATGTCTGTGCAATCTTCCATTCCTCTCAGCCCATAACCAGTGTATTGCACCTTGCCAGTATAGAAGAATTAATCTCCTGCGATATTTATTACCCTGAATATTCTGCAGCTGCTGAGTCAAGTCACCCCATGAACGCATTGGCTGAAATCCTAGTCTGCTTACAATCGGATGCCAAACTGCCCAAGTAAAGGTACACTCAAAAAATAAGTGATCACGCGATTCGTTTGAACTGTTGCAGAGAAGACATTTACTATCCGTTTGGATCCCCCAGCAAATTAATCGATCTCGTGTCGGACAGCGGTTTAACATGAAGAGCCAAGCTAGGAAACAATGTTTTGGGATTCCTCCACTTATCCAGATGATCTTTGACCAAGGTACAATCGCCAATTCACCACAAAGCATAGAGTAGACCTCTCCTGTGGAATATTTAGAGCTGATCTTACCATCGATTATCAAATCGTAGCTATCCTCTTCATCGTGAAGAACCATCGTAGTTAGATAAACATGAACATCAACTTGACGCTCTGTTCTTGGATTAGGTAAGGTCCATTGGCCGTTTCGGTGACAGCTTGCGAGAGTTGCATCATGAGGCAGGCCAAGTCTTGACTCTAAGCTTCCATTCAAGTATTCTTCTATACTCCCAAAAGGAGACCAGTGATCTGTCCATAAGCGACAATTCTGCCCATTCCCCACATTCAGATTTATCCAAGGGTAAGCCTCCTTTCTGATTTTTAGCAATTTGTTTGCCAGCTATGAGTTTCGCGTATGAGTCTTGGCAGTCCAGAAATTGTTGATTGATCCATTCAGAACTTCATTTTTGTACCAGGCGACCCACACCGAACCCGCTTGGAAGAAGAGCAACCAAATCAACTTGATGCTGCACGCTCGGTTCCAAGTAAACAAATCTTTGACCCCCAGACCTCCTTGTTCCTTCCTTTTAGTAACCAAGCTCCATGCTACCTTAGCCTAATGAAAGTCCTCTAAGTTTCCCTTCCAAAGGAATAATCCACACATACTACTGATTCTCTTTATCACTGCTTTAGGCAAGATAAAAGAGGAACACCAAAAGTTGGAGATTTCAGCCACAACGGTTTTGATAAGTAATAATCGTCCTGCAAAAGATAAGGACTTGACACTCCAGTTGGTAAATCTGCCCTTAACTTGCTGAATCAAGACCTCACAGTTAGATGCATTAAGTTTTTTTGTACACAATGGCACACCTAAATACCTCACCGGCAGTGTTCCATGAGGCATACCCGTTGAGAATTTATTGATGTCCACTTCGTTCTGTGACAGACCGGAAGCAAAGAAGGATGACTTTTGAAGACTGACAGCCAATCCAGATCTGAGTTCGAACTCATGGAGAATCTGAAGCACACTTTGCACTGACTGTAGATTCCCGTCCGTGAATATCAGGAGGTCGTCGGCAAAGCCAAGATTAGTTAGATTCGACTTCTCACATTTAAGATGGTAATTAAATCGTCCTTCTTCTGCACCTTTGTTTAGCATTAATGAGAGAAAATTCATTGCTATTACAAAAAGATATGGAGAAAGAGGACACCCTTGCCTTAACCCTCTTGTTCCTTTAAAATGACTATTTATGAACCCGTTGTAGCCAATAGAGAAGCTAGTATGGCAGATGCAAGCCTTGATCCAAGCAATGTATTGAGCCGGAATGCTCAGACCTTGGAGGCAGTTTAGCAAGAAGTCCCAAGAAAGCGTGTCGAAAGCCTTTGCGATGTCCACCTTTATGGTGATCCTTTTAGGTCCTTGGCTTTTGTGATATCCATTGACAAGCTCTCCCGCAAGAATCGTATTCTCTATCAACAGCCGGTTTTTAACAAAAGCAGTCTGGTTCTGAACGATAAAGGAAGGCAATAGCGGCTTCCGACGCTTAACAAGAATACGGGAGACAGCTTTGTAGAGTGTGTTTAGGCAAGAGATAGGTCTGAAGTCGTTGATTGCAGATGCTCCCGGTCTTTTTGGAATTAAGGCTAGTATTGTTGCACTGGTAGCAGAAGGAATGAAGGAGCAGTGATAGGGTCGAGTTTTAATCCTATATCCAACTGCAAGTGCACAGCAATATCAATGTAGTATATAGGGTATAGAATCCACAAAGACTCTGGTATTCAATAGCTCAAGAACAGGAATTAAACTAGGAAGAAAGCAATGTGATTTAATTAAAAGCAATGCGAGAAAGTAAACAGAAAGCAGAGATTATTGGTTGTGAAAGCAAGTTATTAAGAGCGCTAAGTCTAGGGCGTTCTCAGGAAATCAGACAAGCAGACAGTTCATTCAGCAAGGATCTAATTAAGCACAGTTCTAGAACTCAAAACACAGATATAGATTTAACCAAATTCCTTTGCGATAATTCTCTAAGTTTAAGTGCAGCAAACCAAACTTTCGTTTGCGAGAACTAACAGATTAAACTAGCATTAATTCCAAGTTTGATATGTTCACAATTATCCTAAACCAAACTTTCGTTTGCGAGAAGTTTAATTGCTCAACCTAAAGAGTTCAGATTTCTAAACCACACTTTCGTGTCGTATTTAGCAACCTAAGATCTAGATTCTAATTGATCAGGTTAGAACTAGCTTTAAGCACAATTAGATTGAAGAACAGATATAGTTATGAATCCTTAACTGAATTAAACAAGTCTAGCAAGTCATGAAATCCTATGTGAGAAACCCTAAACTTAACAAGGAATCTACTCATACATAGATAATGAAAACATAATCATATGAAGAATAAATTGCATAAAAGATAAAGAATTAAAGGGGTTCGAAATCTTCTCCAAATACAGATGAAGTAAAGGTTCAGATCAGCCCCAAAAGCTCTAAAAATCCTCTGCTCTTAATTATGAAAGCGTATCTAATTAAAACACCAAAAACTTAATTATATAGGTCTAATCTCGGCCAGGGGCTTCTTTGCAAATATCAGGAACTTCTGGATCAGAGTGCAATATCTTGACTTCTCCTAAACCGCCGAGTTTCGGCCCATCTCGTTGGTGCAACGATCGATGCTAGAGTGCAACGATCGACGCATTACTCTGTTTCGGACAGTGAACTCTATCTCTCGGCCAAACACTCCAAAAATCTCCAAAAAGTGCCATAATCACCAAATATGCTCCAAACCTGATTATACATGTAAAAGACTCTAAAAGAACACAAAAAGACACTAAAACACACTTATATCATGGTCTAAAACTAGTAAAAACCATGATATATCAACTCCCCCACACTTAGCCTTTGCTTGCCCTCAAGCAAAACAGAGAACTAAAGCTTGGTGAAGAGGTTTGAAAACTCTTCAGAAACTCATTTCATCCTAGAAGCTACAATACTCAGATTCCCCTTAGTAAACCACTGAAAGAATCAATCACAGGATATCAAGACCAACATGTACTTCCCCCACACTTAGAAACTGTCCTAGGTAAACTCCACAATCACATTCAAGCATTCAAATTCTCCCTACTGACTTCTGCAAGTATTTAAGTGCGGTCTCACCTAAGGAGTATCGATCAAATGGCACATGGATTCTTACCTTATCAGCTCTAGACCACCATACTATCTTTCTCTAGTCCCTTTCTTCTCTTTTCCCTTCATTAACAACTGATTTTTCCCACATTGGGTATCATTTTATTTTTTTTATCAGTGTTCTTCCCGTTATGGGGTGTACTTTGGACACATTCCATGGATCGCACAGGAGATAATAGGGGTCTCTACCACTCCCGTGACCACTTCGGAGTTACTAACTCATCCTCAGTTTATTATCTTTTTTTTTACTTTATAGAAGGGGAGAAGGGAACTAAATAGGATAGGTTGACAGGCTGTGTCAGGACTAACAGGGAATCCGACACAAAGTATACCAAGCCCTTAGGTGAGAAATCTAAGTCAGTATTATATTGAAGTCAGTAAAAGGATCCTCTGATACCTGAAGTGATATGGGTGTTCCCAGTAGGTTGATCGGTGTCTGGGTTTTCTAATAGTCAGAGATAGATCCTGCAACTTCATCCCAATGGTTACTTAAGTTCCTGCAAGTCTTGTAAATCTTCTCCGAAAATCATAGTTTCTTACTTAAACAATTTTGACTCAATAAAACAAAAAATTTTGATAAATTGGACTGACTTCTAAGAAAACAGAAAGATAAACATCAGTAGCAACTCCCCCACACTTAAGACACACTGTCCCCAGTAGTGTCAAGCGAAAGATCGGTAAAAAGAAAATAATAGATAAAAAATGAGATTATGTCTGTCGGGTTTTTACCTCTGTCGCTCAGGTAGCGATCGTTGCACTAAGTGCATCGACCATTACTTGGCGATTTTCGTGTATGGTCGATCGTTTCTCAGGACCACAACGATCGCTGCAATGCGATTCTGATCGTGTTGTGGCGATCGACACAGAAATGCGTCGATCGACGCACTGCGAATTTGTCCGAGACCTGCAAACATAACTTCACCAAAAACAAAAACAAACGTAAAATCCTAACAAAAACACCAAAAATTAAGTAGAAAAACACCAGTACCTAATGGTGGGTTGCCTCCCACCCAGCGCTTGTTTAAGGTCAATAGCTTGACCGGACGGACAAGAATTTTCAGGCACCATGAGGTCCTGACAGAGACTTTTTCTGTCTCTGTTCAAGTCTCCTCATCCAAGGTGGCGAGTAGGCTGTTGCAGAATGCTCATGTCCAAGAAAAGATGGAGTAAAATGTGCTCCAGGATCTATAACCACAGTGTTATCCGGCTGCTCATCATCTGCATCCCTTATGGTGAATGTCTGCCCATCTATCAGTGATCTTCGCAGCTTATCCTTTTCATAACGCAGCGGTTCATCTCCCAGATGGAGGTCTATCAGGCTGTTCCAAACATCTATCACTGCTCCTGCTGTAGCCAAAAATGGTCTTCCAAGTAGCAACGCTTCATCCGGATCACAGTCATATTTCAGCACTAGGAAGTCTGTTGGAACTAAGTAGTTTCCAACTCTCACCGGGATGTCCATAAGGAGTCCTTCAGGAACTCGTATGGACTGATCAGCTAGGACAAGAGAGGTCCTAGTAGGAGTAAAATCTAGCATACCCAGCTTCTCTGCCACAGAGTATGGCCTCAGCAGCTCCTAAATCACACAGAGAGCGTCTAAAGCTATCCTCAAAGATTGAACAATCAAGCACAAAGACTCCAGGATCAGGCAGCTTCTTCGGGATCTTGGTCAGCAGAACATCACTGATATGCTGAGGAACTATAATCACCCAGTCTCTCAGCTCTTCATCTAAAGGCAGCATCTTGTTCAAATACCTCTGCACACATGGATGATAAGGTGGATCATCAGAAGATGGAATTTCTTCCAATTCTTCACCAATCTCCTCTAGCTTCTTAAGCTCTTCAATTTCCTGCTTAATCACTTCAGACACTGAGGAGTGTTGTCTAAAGATCTGTGCATAAATCTCCTGTTGAGAGATCTCAGAGACTCCAGAGAATAAGCCATCAAGCTCTAAGTCTGCATCAATACCATCATCACTCAGCGAATCTGTCTGTTCACGATGTGCATCGATCGACACTAAATGTGTGTCGATCGTTGCAATGCTGCAATTTTCACCCGAGATTTTTTCACCAAAATCCGAAAATTCTTCTTCCTTCACCAACTCAGCTGTACTTAGCTCAAATTTTTCACCTAGGTGAGATCCATCATTAACGTACACAGTCCAGGCCTTAATATGAGTGTCTGCTAGTCCTTTTCCCTTCATTGAGCTGGAAATCTGGTTCACCTGAGTATCCAACTGCTTCATGTGAGTGTTCAAGGACTCAAACTTTCCATTGAGGTCTTCATAGACAGCATCCAACTTTTTGTTGCAGTCCACAGAAATCTTGGTCTGACTCTCCATTAGTTGTTCCATCATGGCTTCCATTCTACTCTCATGAGCTGTAGGTGCAGGAGGAGTCTGATAGGATGAAGATCCATAGGTTCTCTGAGTACCTTGTCCAAAGGTCTTCTGAAAACAACTAGTCTATCCAGAATTAGATGGGTTGCTGTTGAAAGCACTTTTATGTCCTCCATTGAAAAATCTGCTTCCCTGTTGATTACCAAATATATTACCTTGGAAACCAGAACCTCCTATGAAATTCACATCTTCCTCCTGAGTGTCCTCCTCAGTCTGAATTACCTCTACATCTTGGGCAAAGTGGACAGCTTTCTTACCTGCTAGGAGATTGCAAACTGTGTCCAGCCTAGATCTAATATCAGCTATGTCAGAATTCTCTACACTTCCACCAGATTTCTTCCTCCTCTCATCCATAGTTTTGCAACTGTTGCTGCCAATTAGATTCTCAATCAACTGCTTAGCTTGTGTAGGAGTCCTGGTGTTGAAGTTAGCATTATTGGAATTATCCAGCGCGGATTGATATGGAAGATCTATGCCTCTGAAGAAGATACCAATCAACTGAACCTCAGTGAATCCATGGTGTGGGCAGTCACGCTGATACTGCTTAAATCTCATCCAGGCAGTCTTTAGAGGCTCCACAGCTCCTTGAGAAAAGGTTAGTATGTCCTGTCTGGACTGGTCTGAGCGCGCATCATCATAGAAGTGACGCAGGAACTCACTCTTCAGGGCTGCCCAAGTAGTATACTGAGCAGGTGCCAGCTGCTTTAGCCATGCACTAGCGTCTCCAGCAAGACTGTGCGGAAAGAGCTTAAGGAACAGATAATCCGGGCAGACTCCATCATACTTCATGCCAGTGACTATGTCCTCAAACTGATCAATGTGATCCATAGGCTGCTCTGTTGGGTAACCATGGAATGCATTCTGTCTCATCAGCGAGTAGTAGATGGTCTTGATCTCAAAATCATTCCTCTCAAAAGCAGGAAGCACTAAAGCTGACCGGTTTGCATGATACTCATCCGGTCTGTTGTAGTCAGCTAAAGTCCTCTCATGAACAACCATCTATCTACCTTGGGCATGTCCTTGACCCTGGTTCTGCTCCTGTTGTTGTTGCTCAGGAGGATCAGGGATGACATTCCCTTCAGCATCAACCCTTTGAAAAGCAACATTGTATGGGTTATTATCGCGGTCCCTCAGAGTACCTTGAGCATCGCGTTCTAGAATCAAACGTTCTCGCACCATTCTTTCTCTTCTTTCTCTTCTGTTGGTTCTCTCTAGACGTCCAAGTTCTTCAAGTCCGAGATTAACTAAGCTCGAGTTCGGATTACTTCTAGTTTTCTGCGTCTGCATAAACTGTCTGTAATCGTCCAACAACGATCGATGTTATCAGTGCAACGATCGGTTCAATATCAGAATCGCCAAGTGATGATCGATGCAAGGGTGATACGATCGACGCAGTGCGAAATCGGTACCTGCGACAGAGAGAAAAACAGACAAAAATCAGTAACTAAAAAAAAATAAAACAAAAACGAAAAGAAAACAAAAATCCTTGTAAAACCCTAGGCTCGAAGCTATCGAAGACTCTAAGAGTCCCCGGCAACGGCGCCAAAAACTTGATAGGGTCGAGTTTTAATCCTATATCCAACTGCAAGTGCACAGCAATACCAATGTAGTATCGAATCCACAGAGACTCTGGTATTCAATAGCTCAAGAACAGAAATTAAACTAGGAAGAAAGCAATGTGATTTAATTAAAAGCAATGCGAGAAAGTAAATAGAAAGCAGATATTATTGGTTGTGAAAGCAAGTTATTAAGAGCGCTAAGTCTAGGGCGTTCTCAGGAAATCAGACAAGAAGACAGTTCATTCAGCAAGGATCTAATTAACCACAGTTCTAGAACTCAAAACACAAATATAGAATTAACCAAATTCCTTTGCGATAATTCTCTAAGTTTAAGTGCAGCAAACCAAACTTTCGTTTGAGAGAACTAACAGATTAAACTAGCATTAATTCCAAGTTTGATATATTCACAATTATCCTAAACCAAACTTTCGTTTGCGAGAAGTTTAATTGCTCAACCTAAAGAGTTCAGATTTCTAAACAACACTTCCGTGTCGTATTTAGCAACCTAAGATCTAGATTCTAATTGATCAGGTTAGAACTAGCTTTAAGCACAATTAGATTGAAGAACATATATAGTTATGAATCCTTAACTGAATTAAACAAGTCTAGCAAGTCATGAAATCCTATGTGAGAAACCCTAAACTTAACAAAGAATCTACTCAGACATAGATAATGAAAACATAATCATATGAAGAATAAATTGCATAAAAGATAAAGAATTAAAGGGGTTCGAAATCTTCTCCAAATACAGAATGAAGTAAAGGTTCAGATCAGCCCCAAAAGCTCTAAAAATCCTCTGCTCTTAATTATGAAAGCGTATCTAATTAAAACACCAAAAACTTAATTATATAGGTCTAATCTCGGCCAGGGGCTTCTTTGCAAATATCAGGAACTTCTGGATCAGAGTGCAATATCTTGACTTCTCCTAAACCGCCGAGTTTCGGCCCATCTCGCTGGTGCAACGATCGATGCTAGAGTGCAACGATCGACGCATTACTCTGTTTCAGACAGTGAACTCTATCTCTCGGCCAAACACTCCAAAAATCTCCAAAAAAGTGTCATAATCACCAAATATGCTCCAAACCTGATTATACCTCTAAAAGACTCTAAAAGAACACAAAAGACACTAAAACACACTTATATCATGGTCTAAAACTAGTAAAAACCATGATATATCAAGCAGGTGAAGAAATGTTTTGCAGAGGTGACCACTTCTTCCCCTATCAAGCTCCAAGAAGCTTTATAGAACCCTGAATTAAGGCCATCAGGCCCTGGGACTTGTTTGGGTTAAGCTTCATAATAGTACTGGTGATCTCTTCTGATGTAGGGAACGAAGTGAGGGCTTGTTGCTGCGCTATGGAACAAGAGAAGCTGGATAACTGTTGAAACCAATCCGGCAGTGTTTCGATAGCATTTGATTGAAGCGATCCCGGTCCTAAAATATTTCTGAAATGGTTTACCGCAAGTACACTCATTGCCGAAGGATCTGTGACTAGTTCACCTGAAGGCAGGTTGAAAGACCTGATGGAATTGAAACTGAGACGAGTTTGGCAGATTCTTGAAAAAAAGGGGGTGTTCTGGTCGCCACAGCTCAACCACTGAATCCTTGATTTTTGATGGAAATATCTCTCCTCTATCTGCCTTAAGAAAGGCCATTTAGAGTGTAAGTCTCTTTTAAGTTGAACCCGGGCCGGAGTTGGATCACTAAGAGCTAAAACCTGCGCATCAAGCAAACAAGCGTTAGCCTAACTAACTCTCTCTTGAATTTTGGAAAAATTCTCTTTGTTTAGTCTTTTGAGTGCACTCTTTATGTTTTTTTTGCTTCCAACAAAGGTTCGTGAGAGTAGATGCATAGCTTCCGGCTTGAAACCAAGCTTCCAATACAACTTGATGAAAGTTCGGTGTTTGGTAAGGTAAATAGGGAACTTAAAAGGCTTTGTACCATAGGAGGGCAAAGGATGGGCTAGGTCAATGATGCAAGGACAGTGATCAAAAAAAAATTGGGGTGAAAGGTAGCCAAACTGTTTGGGTAAGCTGAGATGGAAGGATGGTTTACCATAAGCTTGTCAAGCTTTTTTGTAATAGGGTCCAGTGGCTGATGATTAGACCATGTGAAGAGCGGTCCAAGGAATCTAAGATCGAAGAGACCAAGCTGCGGAAAGCAGTCCCTCATTTCAATCATGTGGCTGTCAATCACATTAACTTGACGCAGAGAATGTTTGGCATGATGGATGACTTGATTAAAGTCTCCTCCAATTATCCAGGGGGTGTTGTCTAAGGACAGAGCCTGATGAGTGTTTATAAGGTCCACCCAAAGTTCTGATCTCTCACCTCTTACATTGGATGCGTACACTGAAGTGTAGACAAATGGAATGGCATTGGGCAGTCTCACAGCACAAGTAATAGATTGGCGTGTTTTATGGAGAATTTGAACATCCGCAGGGTCTTTCCAGAGAATAATAATTCTCCCATCTTCATCACAAGAGTGATTTGAGGTGTATTTCCAACCGCTACAAATTTTCAACATTAATTGATCCAAGTTCTGTATTTTTACATGAGTTTCTAAAAGGGAACCAAAAATAGGTTTATGAATATATAGCCAAAGACAAAAATCATGATGCTTGCTCATGTCATTAATACCACGAACATTCCAAAAAAAAGAGTTTAGCACTCATAATTAGTTTGAGGTGGCTTCCCCGAAAGAATGGGGAGAGCTTTTTGAGAAAGAAGCTGAAAAAGTATTTGAAATAGAAGGTTGAGGTAAGCTTTTTGGTGAAAGAGTTGGTTGCAAAATAGGTTTGGAAACAGTAGCCAAAGAGGTACCAGAGGAGAAAAAGGCGAGCTGAGATGTGAAAGAAGGGAATGAATTTATATCAACTGAGGGATCAGATCGAGATCTTTTGTGAGAGTTCTTGAAAATAGGGCTTTCTGTGGACTGAGATTTAATGGTTGGCCTGAAGGAGATATAGTTTCAGGAAGGGCAACTACATAAGGGACAATTGATTGGTGGAGTTGAGGAATTGAAAAGGAAACAGGGGCAGGCGATTAGAGATAGGTGGTAAAGGAATGATAGAGTTGGTTGGCACAGAACTTGGATCAGCAGCAGAACCTTTATCCTGAGTCTTAAGTAACTTGTCTGAAGTAGAAGGGATATCAGAGGGATTCTCTAAGCAGTTGGTCATTTCAACATCCTTCTGAATTTTCTTCCAATGACTAGTTTGCACCGACCTTTTAGCTGAAACCGTGTTAGAGGCTTCACTGGCTGTGGCTTTTCCTTTCACTGAATTGGTTTGGTTAGAAACTTGATTCTCCATTGTAACAGTATTCTTTTTCTTTGCAGCATTGGAGGCAGCAGTTTCTTTGCCTACTGAGGGGCCAGATTGATTTGGTTGCTGAGGCAAGAGCAAACAATTCCGTGCAATATGTCCCAATTCAGCACAGTGTGAGCAAGTAGGCGGGAGCCAGGGGTATGATACCGTTACTTCGACAACTTCCCCACTTTGTCTAGAAAATTCAACAACATCAGGCAATGGTTTTGTAAGATCCACTTCGACCTTCTGATATATCAAGGTTTTTATAGGTTTTCATCCATGATATAGTTGTATATATTGAGTCTTTAACCTGGTTTTTCGAGTCTATTGAGTCTTCTATAAGTAGGCTTGCGTTTGGAGCAAAGAGCAGGATTATAGGACATTTCTGGTGACTTTTGCAACATGCTGAAGTTGGTGTCTCGGCCACGAGTGGATATCGACCGACACTCACTTTGGTGTCGGTCGACACTGAGCGCGACAGAGAGTTGAAGACAAGTTTTGAAGAATTGCAGAAATTACCCAGAAGTTTCCCTAATTCTAATTTAGCCCCAAAACACGTTTACTGGTGTTTAGTTAGGTTTTTGAGAGCAGACTCATTAATTCCATCTTCTACTTTTGTTCTTACTTTGTTCTTGCTTTGGAGATTGAGAGATTTTGCTAGGGGCTGATTCTTGCTACTTATCTTTATCTATTCAGTCTTTTGGTTTTCTATTCATGATGTGTTGTTTAATTGATAATATGTCTGAGTAGTAACCTAGTTAGATTTAGGAATTCTCATAAGGGTTTTATGCATGTTTGATAACTGATTCATTAGGATTCACCATATGTTTGTTCATCACCTAAGTTGTGCTTAATACTGAATTATGGACCGATCACCGAGGGTTTAGATCTGAGATAATTGACAATAGCACGAGAGTGTGAGTTATAATCTGAAATAACTTACTGTGAGCAATTTGACTAGATACAAAGAGATTTCGTCTAGGAGAATTGTGAACCGATAGAACATGTTCTTAATGCTTGTTTAGAACTCTGGGATCACAAAGAGATTTGGATCGCTAGGTTTCTAGATATAGAAATAATCTCAGCGAGAGTTGGAATGTTTAGCATTGTGTTTCTAGTTCTTGAACCTGTGTTTAATCTGAATCCGGTTAGTTAAGTATCTTACATCGCATAATTCTCGAGAACTTCCTAAGTCTGACGCCTTTCTCTTATCGAAAACACCTTCATGTTTACTTGCTATTGTTTACTGCTTTCTCTGAATTTGATTTAGCTTAACTTGACAACATATAATCTATCGTGTGACTGTGAGTCCTTGTGGATACGACACCCTAAGTACTACATTCGCATAACTGTGCACTTGCAGTAGAATAGGGATATTTCTTGACCTATCAAGTTTTCGGCGCCGTTGCCGGGGACTCATTTGAGTTCGCCGATAGATTTTGTTCTAGAGTTGAATCTAAGTTGTTTTTATTTATTTGTTACTGATTTTTCTCGGTTTGTCTTGTTTTGTTGTTGCAGGAATCGACAGACGCATTCAGTGTCGACTGACTCCTTCCTTAGTGTCGCCTGACATCGACCTTGAGACAGTGTTTTGAGCTCAGTGTATGCCTAATCGACATACCTGAAGCAACCAGAGCGAAGAACTTCTGAACCTCAGACTTGAGGAGCTTGCTAAACTAGAGAGAACGAACAGAAAGGGTCAAAGAACAAGAATGATGAACAATCATTTGATCTTGAGACCAGATGCTGAGGGTGTTCTGAGAGACCAACAGAACAACCCGTACAATGATGAAGGGCAAAGGATTGATGCCCAAGGGAATGTGAACCCTGAACCTGACCAACCTCATGGTGTGAGGTGGATGGTCAATCCTGGAGCTAATGGACAGCCACCTGCTGCTGAGAGGACTCTTGCTGACTACAACCGTCCCGATGAGTTTTATGCTAACCGGTCAACAATTGTACCTCCTTCTTTTGAGAGGAATGACTTTGAGATCAAGACTGTCTACTACTCTATGCTGAGGCAGCACCCCTTCCATGGTCTCCCACATGAGCAACCCATGTACCACATTGAGGATTTTGAAGCCTTCATCACTGGAATGAAGTACAATGGAGTGGATTATGACTTCTTGTATCTGAAGCTTTTCCCATATTCTCTCGCTGGAGAGGCTGCTGCTTGGCTGGAGCAACTTCCGCCTGGGAAGTTCACTACTTGGGATGCTGTGAAGAGAGAGTTCCTGCGACACTTCTATGATGATGCTCGCTCAGATCAGCTTAGACAGGACCTTCTGACATTCACTCAGGGACCTACAGAGCCACTTAAGTCAGCATGGGTGAGGTTTAAGATGTACCAACGAGATTGTCCTCATCATGGATTCTCTAAAGTTCAGCTACTGGGCATTTTCTTCAGAGGTGTGGACCTCTGGTACCAGTCTGCGTTAGATGCTGCCAACAATGGTAACTTCAACACAAAGACTCATGAACAAGCCAGGATACTGATTGAGAACTTGGTGAGCAGCAACAGTACTAAGACTACAGATCAGAGGAGGAAAGAGTCTGGTGGAAAGATGGATCATATGCAGATTGTTGAGATGAAGAATAAGCTAGATTCTGTTCACAGCTTGTTGACTGGTAAGAAAGCTGTTCACTTTGCTCAGGAAGTTGAAGTGTTTGAGGCTGAAGAAGGTTGCACTGAAGAGGATGTGAACTACATCAGTGGTTCTGGATTCCAAGGAAACAGATTTAGGAATCAGCAAGGCAACAAGTTTTTTAATGGCGGACAGAAGAGTGCTTTCACAAGCAATCAAAACTCTTCTGGATATGGTCAGAATGCTGGTTACCAGAAGCCTTTTCAGCAGAACAACTCCTATCAGAGAACCTTCGGATCATATTCCTATCAGACACCTCCTGCTACTAGTGCTCATGAGAGTAAGCTGGATGCTACGATGGAACAGTTGCTGGAAGGTCAGACAAAGACTGTTGTGGATTTCAATAAGAAGCTAGATGCTGTCTACACTGAGCTTAATGGGAAGTTTGAGTCTTTGAGCACACATATGAAGCAACTGGTTACACAAGTGAACCATATTTCAAGCTCAGTCAATGGGAAGAACGTCATAGACACCCACATCCATGCTTGGTCAGTTCAGATTGATGATGGGTCGAATCAAGGAGAAAATTTTGAGATTAAGACTGCTGAACTTGTTGAAGATGGTCAAAAACCCGAGACTGAAATCCCAATGTCGACCGACACTGCCTTTGATGTCGGTCGACATCCACTTTCAACAAGGATTTCGAGTTCTCACGACGAATGGAAATCGAGCATGACCAATTATGGGGTCGACGTCGATGGTGAATTGGCTAATGTCGATCGACACCAATCCAATGTCGGTCGACATCCTGGGCGTGAAGAACTAATTTTACCAACATCTTGTGGCATTGCTGAATAGAAGGCCCACATGCCTTCTATACCTTTCCCTAAGGTGTTTGAGAAGTCTCAACAAGAGCTTGATGACGCCAGACACCTGGAAGTGATGGATGAGAAGTTGAAAGAGGATCCACAAGCTGACACTTCACCCTATCATCCTTGTATACAGAGATACTTGGAGAAAATGCTACCTATGGACGAGGTGTTGAAGGAATGGGTAGTAGTGCTTCCTAAACGAGTCAATGACATGTTGCGCAATCAGGTCCCTAAGAAGCTACCAGATCCTGGTGTATTTGTGTTGAGTTGTTCCATCTTCGAGAATGGCTTCAAGCATTCCTTGTGTGATTTAGGAGCTACTGGAAATCCCATGCCATACTTTGTGGCATAGAGACTGTGGATGACAGATTTTTCACACACTAGGATCTCTCTGGTCCTAGCTGATCAGTCAAGAAGGATTCCGGAAGGAGTTCTTGAGGATGTCCCAGTCAGAGTTGGAAACTATTTAGTTCCAACAGACTTTGTGGTGCTAAGGTACGATAATGGCCGGATGATCCTCTGATACTGGGAAGACCTTTCTTAGCCACGCCTGGAGCAAAGATTGATGTGAGGAACGGTCTGATCGATCTCCACCTGGGAGATGAGCCTCTACACTTTGAGATGGATATGATGCGCAGGCCCAAGATCGACGGTCAAGCCTTTAGCATTGAGTTGGAGAAAGAAGCTTAGATCAGTGAGACTTCAGTGTCTGATACTAGAGAAAGGAAGATGGTGGTTTCTCAAGATTCCACTCTAGCATCTTCAGAGCTTGCAACTGCTCGTAAGTAGAAAGCTCCACACCTCAAAGCTCCACCTAAGCTAAGATATGCACCTCCAACACTCAAACCTACTAACTCCATGGCTGTGAATCCAGGGAAACATTCTGATCCTAATCCCTCATTCCTTGGACGAGCTCACGCTGACACTGCTTACTCTCCACTTGGATGAGGAGACTTTCGCATAGGCACTCGCAGCCTTTGTCGAAACCACCGGGGGTCTAATCTCCCATCAAAGTCAAGCTAACGACTTAAAACAAGCGCTGAGTGGGAGGCAACCTGCTGGTAAGTTGTATATAGTAGGATTTTTGGTTTTGCATTTTGATTTCTTTTGTTTTTGGAGTTTTGTGTCAAGTTATGCAGAACCCGTAGCACTGTGGAGTCAGTGTCGGTCGACATCCACTATGATGTCGGTCGACATCGATTCGAGGGAGTTTCGAGCACGGAAGATAATCGACCGAGGTCGATTTCCATAGGTCGATTTGGTTCATAAAGGTAAGTGTCAACCGACATCCAGCTCGATGTCGGTCGACATCGCTGAAATCGAGGTAAGAATTCCTTAAAACCCTCGACCCGAGTCGTCTTTTTCATTTATCTCTCTCGCCGAAAATCTCCCAAAATCGCCATCTCTCTCAATTCTTCACCGTTTTTAACGATTCCAAGCTCTATTCCACTTGATTTTCCATGATCTATCCATTTCTATCATTTGTTTAATCGATCTGCGAAGGTACGACTCTAAATCTCCGATTTTCAATTCGTGTTCATGAGAAGAAAGCTTCGAATTTGGTTCGATTTGTTGATGTTTAGGATGAGTTTCTGGTGGAATGTGATTAGTTTTGATGCTATGGATGATTATCTGGAATCAATTCATGAGATTGTGATGCTTCAGATTTCAGATTCTAGAATCTCATGCTTGCTTGTCTGTGCGTTCGTTTTGCAGATGGAACCTTGTCTGAACCCTGGAAAACACCCACGACGAGCCGCAGCAGCCGATGTTTTTTGTTCTTCGTCGCAGCAGCGCGATGCTCAGAACCAAGCACCTTGGCCAAGAATGGAAGCGAAGAGGTTCAAGGTTATTGGCTTTGCTGACGAACCTGCTGTGGAGGTGAAGAAGCGAGAGTGCACCCACAGGTTAATCTCAGAGGAGTGGGACGATTACGACAGCTTGTACTACAACGCTTGGTGTGGCGTTAAGATCGAGCCCACATGGTGCGCATCTTATGGACGATAGGCTTGGGTACGATATGTACCAAGTACTACGACTTATATCCGGAGCTGGTGAGACAGTTTATGGCCATAGTCCCTGTGTACTACACCAACGATGTGGTGAGGAAGGCCTTTGAGGGTACATTGACATTCATGGCCAAGAGCAGGAGGTACATGCTTAGTCTTCAGGAGCTATGCGACATCTATGAGTTTGACAGGACGAAGGAGAGAGTCAGTTTGCCTGAGCACTAGTCCGATGTGGAGCTCTTCTGGAAACAATTTGACACCGGAGTGTATGATTCGCAGACCACCAGGCAGACCATTGTTCGACATCCGGTTCTGTGCTATCTTGTCCGCATATTCTCCAACACTATCTTGTGTAAGATGGAGCCTGGGATGATGAGGATTGCTGACCTTTTCTTTCTCTATATTGGGATTGGCAAGAGCGTTGATGTCAGTGAGTTTGAGGACGCTCATTTGGAGTTGGATGCTAACATGGGAGCTCTCTTTGCTCACCATCTGGAGACATTGAAGGCGACGAAGCCTTTCACTTGGAAAGCGACGAAGACAGAGTCGATTGGGAGTCTTTTAACTCCCATCTTTGATCACTTTGGACTTGACAGGAGTCAGATGAGCATTTGTACTAAGAAGCTCACCATGGACTTCACGCATCTGAAGAGCAGTCAGTGGATCAAGGGAGACACCAATGGGAAGCAGTTCTGGTGGAGATTCCATGACATATCTGGCGTTGAGCGCCTCTTTCCTCTCCCAGAGACTAAGCTTACAGGCATCACTGCTGATTCTCTCTCACTCTCTTTTCAGCCTAATGTGGAGCTTTGTAGGGCTGTTCCGTGACGTTCCACGGTACTTAGAGGTGCTACTTTTGGAGCTGCTGCCTCTGCTTCTGAGCATGAGGTTGTCCCTGCTGATGATACAGACGAGTTTCCCGAGCTTCCCGAACCAGCAGAAGACATGCCACCACCACAGTTTCAGAAGTGGGCAGCATCTATTCTCAAGGGCATTTGGAAGAAGGTTCACAAGATGTCCTGCCAGATGTCTCAGCGTGTGCATCACCCGCAGCCACGACGTCGCGCACCTGCGCCAGCTCCTGTGCACATCAGCTCAGAGGATGAGGAAGTAGAGGTGGTTGCTGACTCCGAGGACATGGATGATGAGGACTCCCAAGAATTCTAGTCCTTCTCCTGCTACTGGTTTTGTTTTTCTTTTTCCTTTTCTTGAGTCATTTTGATGTTTCTTTTGAGTCAGTCTATCAGTCTTATTTGCTTGGAACTTTGACAATTTGAGTTTATGCATCTCCACTGTTGTTTTTGATGTGATCTTGAGTGATTTAATGCAACTAACAGGTGAGAAAATTGAATGCTAACTCATGAATCTAACCATGGCCAATTTGATCATCATGCGTATACTCACACGAGCTCTATGTCGGGCGACACTAAGCTTAGTGTAGGTCGACATAAGACGTGTACAAGTTCGGATTTTTAACTCAAAAACCTCTATGGTTCCAATTTGCTTTATACCGATCTCATGCTACGATTGCACTGGGGACAGTGCAGTCTAAGTGTGGGGGAGGTAGCTACTGACATTGTGTTTTATTTTCTTAGAGTCAGTCATATGTTTTCACTTGTTTTCAAAACTGTTTTATTGAGTCAAAAATAGTATGAAACTATGATTTTTCGAGGAAATTTTTCTCTGGAACAGGAACTAAGTGACCATTGGACAGACTTGCAGGAGCTCTATGACTATTAGAAAACCCCAAACGGATCAACTTACCAAGGACACCCATATCTAACCAAGTATTCGGAGGATCCATCACTAGTCTCACTCCTAATCTTGACTTTACATTCTCACTTAGGGGCTTGGTAATCTTTGGGTCGGATTCCTTTGATGTGTTTGGCACAGCCTGTGATCCTGTCTAAAGTATGGTTTCTGATTTTTCCCTCCCTTAAAAGTAATAAAAAAAAAGAAAGATAAAAACTGAGGATAAGCTAGTAGCTTCGAAGTGGTCACGGGAGTGGTAGAGACCCCTATTACCTCATGTGTATCCATGGAAAGATCCAAAGTTAAACCCCAATAAAAAGGGAAGAGCACTGATAGAAAAAATAAAATGATACCCAGTGGGGAAAAATCAGTGCTAAGGGAGAAAGGGAAAAGAAAGAAACCAGAAGCCGACAGTTTGGTGGTCAGATACTGAATGGGTTGAGTCCATGTGTCCTTTGATTCGATACTCCCTCTGCGAAACCACACCTAATTGTATACAAAGGCTAGTGTGGTGAACTTGAATGTCCTAAATTGATTGTGGAGTTTACTTGGGACAGTAGCTAAGTGTGGGGGAAGTATATTGTGGTCTTGAGCTCTGCAGAAAAGTTTTCAGTGGTTTACTAAGTGAATGTGAATGCGAAAGTTCCTAAGACGAAATGAGTTTCTGTGTTTTCAAACCTCTTTTCTTATGCTTTAGTTCTTCACTTGCTTGAGGGAAAGCAAGAGCTAAGTGTGGGGGAGTTGATATATCATGGTTTTTATAGGTTTTCAACCATGACATAGTTGTATATGTTGAGTCTTTAACCTGGTTTTTCGAGTCTATTGAGTCTTCTACAGGTAGGCTTGCGTTTGGAGCAAAGAGCAGGATTATAGGACATTTCTGGTGACTTGTGCAACATGCTGAAGTTGGTGTCTCGACCACGAGTGGATGTCGACCGACACTCACTTTGGTGTCGGTCGACACTGAGCGCGACAGAGAGTTGAAGACAAGTTTTGAAGAATTGCATAAATTACCCAGAAGTTTCTCTAATTCTAATTTAGCCCAAAACGTGTTTAGTGGTGTTTAATTAGGTTTTTGAGAGCAGACTCATTAATTCCATCTTCTACTTTTGTTCTTACTTTGTTCTTGCTTTGGAGATTGAGAGATTTTGCTAGGGGCTGATTTTTGCTACTTGTAACCTTTGAGAGAAGGATTTCGAACCCCTTTATCTTTATCTATGCAGTCTTTTGGTTTTCTATTCATGATGTGTTGTTTAATTGATAATATGTCTGAGTAGTAACCTAGTTAGATTTAGGAATTCTCATAAGGGTTTTATGCATGTTTGATAACTGATTCATTAGGATTCACCATATGTTTGTTCATCACCTAAGTTGTGCTTAATACTGAATTATGGACCGATCACCGAGGGTTTAGATCTGAGATAATTGACAATAGCACGAGAGTGTGAGTTATAATCTGAAATAACTTACTGTGAGCAAATTGACTAGATACAAAGAGATTTGGTCTAGGAGAATTGTGAACCGATAGAACATGTTCTTAATGCTTGTTTAGAACTCTGGGATCACAAAGAGATTTGGATCGCTAGGTTTCTAGATATAGAAATAATCTCAGCGAGAGTTGGAATGTTTAGCATTGTGTTTCTAGTTCTTGAACCTGTGTTTAATCTGAATCCGGTTAGTTAAGTATCTTACATCGCATAATTCCCGAGAACTTCCTAAGTCTGACGCCTTTCTCTTATCGAAAACACCTTCCTGTTTACTTGCTATTGTTTACTGCTTTCTCTGAATTTGATTTAGCTTAACTTGACAACAGATAATCTATCGTGTGACCGTGAGTCCTTGTGGATACGATACCCTAAGTACTACATTCGCATATATGTGCACTTGCAGTAGAATAGGAATATTTCTTGACATATCACCTTCACATGTGAAAGAGTAAGACTGACTAAATTTTTGGTGAAGTCATCTATCTCTCTAGGTTCTCCCACTAGTCCAGCAACCAAGCTTAAGCCATCTTGATGTCTTAGGTCTAGAAAGACACCCGTTAAATGAGCCCAAATCTGAATGGAGTTGAAAGAAGGCGCTTGCGCAATATTGGAGGAGGACCATTGAGCAGCATGGAACATAGAGTCTCCAACGTACCAGATACCTTTTTCAAGAATTTTGGATCGCAGGTAATCATTAGGAATTCGCACCAACATAAATCTTTTATGTGGATTGTTATGGATTTCAATACGCTTCCCTTTGCCCCACATATGGTTGAGAACGCTTTGAATTTGGCTACAAGAAGGTGCTCGTCCATTGAAATAACAGATTATAAAATCCTTATGTAGCTCTTAACCCTTCTGAAATACTGAGTCTGGTATGAGAACATGAGGTCTACCTGTTTCTGAGAGGGACACATGAGCCAAACGCTTTAGAGTCTTGTCCTCAAAACGTCTGATTTTCTCCACAAGGGAAGGAGCAGTTGGCGGTGTCTTCACAGGAGGCGGAGTAATAGTTTCTGAATCCTGGACTGGCACTTTCTGGGTATCAACCACACGGTGAGGAGCAACAGGACTAGGGTCAGGGATGCTTGACTGAGCAACAGTAGGAGAAGGCAAGGGTAAGGAAGCTGATGGTTTGGGGTTGGGGTTGGGTAGGTCTGGAGCAGGGTTAAGGGACGGTAAGGAGATATTAGAGGCTCTGTTGGTTTGGATTGGAGAAGATTTCTTAGGAGGGAGAATGGTGTACTGTTCATGAACAGTGGACTTCGATTCAGTTTTTGAAGGCGCAGAGGCCACGGTTCCGGGAAAGTTAGAGCTAGCTGCAGGGACAGCAGATGAGGGCTTCAAGAACCTCTGACCTTTCTTCAAAGGCCCATGAATTGGAGCAGTTGTTGAAGATAGAGCAGAAGCATTTGAATGGAGAGGAGAAAGAGGAGGAAAAAGGGAAAGAAAGAAGGGTGAGGAGGGGTCAGGCGGGTCAGGTGGGATCAGGGGAATCAGCGAAGAGCTTTCACCGGCGGTCGGAGACTTGGATTTCAAGGCGGAAGCTGCATCTGAGAACCAGGGATTCATCGTTTCGGGAACCGAGTCAGAGAGCAAAAGTCAAAAAAATATATCGTTGTACGTTTCCTCTCTCCACAATAGAAAATTTCTTGTAGTGTTTGTATGGTATTTTGAATACTTTTGAGTGTTCATTTCTCTTCTCCTACTTATCTTTATTGCAACAATATATTAGTTTTACGTAATAACTCGGTTTATCATAAGAGGACAAAATATGTAGATTTTGATTATCATAAAGTTTGGGAGGCAATTGAAAACGGAGTACTGAAGACAATATTCGTACGCATTGATAATCAACTAGCTGATGTGTTAGCAAAAGCTTTATACCCATCACGTAAAATTCGAGATAACATGAGCAAGATGAGTCTCATCTTAAGGGAAATATTAATGTGTATTGTCTAGTTTAGTCCGATTTAGGTTAGCTGGTATTCTGATTTCATTTGGTTTGCTTGCTTAGCAATTGTATATATACCTTGTACCAAACTCTCATATTTGAATGAGAAAATAAGAAATCATTTTCCATGTTTTTCTTTGTTCATGATTTCTAATAGATACTCTGAATCATCTTGGTCTGCACCCCTCCTAAGAAATACACAGAAGCTGAAGCAGGAGGAGGATTGCGGACTCTAAAAAGGAACAACTGGATCTTCTGGAGGATGCTCAGGATGTTGCTTTTGCCATGTAAATCGTAAAACGTGGGAAGAGATTAATTGGATGTAATAGGCAAGAAGGAAAGGGAAATATGGATCGCCACGAGCTGCAACGGACCAAGCATGAGCAACTTCGAAACAGTTGTCTAGATGCATCGAGATGACGTGGAGTAGATCTTCAGTGAGTAGAGACCAGTCTGTCATATTTTCTGGTGGAGATGGAGACGGCTGCGGTTTTGTAAATTTAAAAAGAATAATATCGATTCCGACAACAAATTTACATTTGAAGCTACTTAAAAATGAACCGAATCTTATAGTGTGCATGAATAAAAACATACTCCACGATAACAAGTTTTACCACAAAAAGTGAAAAAGTGTATCAAATCCTGTTCGGTAAGAATAAAAATTCCAGTTTTCGTATCAGAGGATTGCGAGGTTTTAGAATCAAATCCTAAAATTTTGAAAGACTGTTCTCTCAATGATTCACTAGAAACAATCAAATTTTTACAAGAGATCATGCTTTCTACTTTTAAAGTTAAAACTGATACGAAGCGACTACAAACTTGATTTTTGCATGCATAAATACATACTAAAAGAACATGATTTTCCTAGGAATATTGAAAACAGAGAACTGAATCCGATAAGAAATAGTTACTTTTTTCAATTTCAAAAAGAATATTTGCCCAAACCCTGGATTATACCAAACCAAAGTGAACAATCATAAAAAGAACAACTTTGGTGAAACACAAGGATATGAAATGACTTGTGGCCTTATATGCATATCTGCTGCAGATCGAGGAGCAGAACGACTCTTCTCTCCTTTTTCAGCGGAAGAAAAGCCACGCCTCTGTAATAGTCACGATCCCAACCAATCAATCTGTACCTGATGGTCCAGAGGGAGGATCTGACAGTCGAGTATGTTCATCAAGGTTGGATCAGATCCTGGGATCTTCACTTTTACTGAGCACTGAATATGAGAAGGAAGTGCCACTTGATACTCTGACTCATCTTGGCCTTCCCCTCCCAAGACATATTTGATGGATTATTATACTCTCACCATAGATTTTTCCTTTTCTGATTCAGAAATGTTTGTAATATCCAGTGACAGAAACTATTTACTAATCTCGTTTCAGTGTTCTCCTTCAGAGATTTGTGCTGAAATGAGGTGGAATATCACAGCTACAAGGGTTATTGCTAATCTGTTCCAAATTGAGGATGTAGAGTTTGGGTCAAACACATGACCGAATAATGCACAAAACACAGTAAGACACAGGCTTGGAGAATTCATAAGACAACAATTTCCATACGTGTCTGTTAACTTGTAAGTAGTAACATGGCTAGTGGTTTTTGACTAAGGCCCTAAAGGATAGTCTAGAATCATAGGCATTACAAATGACATCAGAGGCACAACATCAATACCTAAAATCTTTGGATAAAATAAAAGCAATCAACCCGGAGAGACACAATCTGAGATCGATGGAGGATCGTCACGCGATTCTCTTTTGACCATCTCCAACAATTGAGGTCGTCTTCTTCTCTTCCTGTATGTACTCCATATTTATAGGCGTATGTTACATTGTGTGGGTCATCGATGAACACAATTGAGTTCCCGCTCAGACCACAACCACCTGGAAGATTCTTAGCAGAGCAGCAAACATTTCCAAACTGACCAACAAACAGCAGACGGTCTCCCAAATCACTGACCTCGACCCATTTACCAGCGTCCTCGTCTAGCCTACTCACTTTATATGCCAACCGACTAAAATCTAATACATTAGGAGGGGTGATTCTCTCAACCAGGAAAAGCTCATCATTGCCAGATGGAACCAGATAGAGACAGTGTTGAGGAATAAGAGGGTCAAAACCTCTCACGGGAGTCACCTCCAGCGAATAAGGATCTATAACCACTACGTCCCTGTTACGAAAGACTGCATAAAATCTTCCTCTAAAAGTGACTAATTCCTCGCATGTAGCATCTGTGACCTTCTCAAGCCGCATCCACTTCATTTCAGCACTTGTTAACACATACAAATCATAAGAGTATGCACTAAGCACAACAAATTCTCCTTCTCTTTCCTCTTTGTTTAGCGGAAGCAAAGCCACTCTTCCATAATATGTTCTCCAATCTTCAGGAACCCAACCTAACATTCTGTACTGATGGCCCAGAGGGAGGATCTGGCAGTCTACCATGTTCATCAAGTTTGGCTCAGATTCTGGAAGCTCCACTTTCACTGAACACTGAATAGGAGATGGACGCTTCACTTTCACAGAACACTGAATAGGAGATAGAAGCTCCATACGATTATCCTCTGACTCATCTCGGCTTATACCTCCCAAGAAATACTCAGCAGCCGACTCAGCAGCAGGAGCTCGGACTCTAAAGAGGAACAAAGGGATCTTCTCGAAGGTGCAAAAGCCTTCGCTTTTGAAAAGAAGCTGGTTGAGCGAGGGAAAAGAGTAACTTGGGCGTAACAGGCAATCAGGAAAGGGATATGCAGATCGCCACGAACTGCAAACAGAGCGAGCATGAATAACATTAAAACAGTTCTCCAGGTTCTCGGAGATAATGCGCAGTAGCTCTTCAGGGAGAAGAGACCAGTCTGGAATCATCGATGACCATGATGATGGCTTTTTCATTTTCGTTGAAGGTTCTGCCATTTTTTGCTGATTGCTGCGATTTCGAAATCTGAAATTTCTAGGGTTTCAATTTCGTACCGAAAGGGGGAAGGAGAAAGAGTCAGAGGAATATGATTTAACAATCTCGCCGTATAACGAAATTAAATGCGAGAGCCTTCTGGCTGGAATGGAGGGTTTCATTTACAAAGGGGACTAAAGCGGATAAATACACTACTAGCCATATTACTTTTCCAACTTGCCTTGGAATTACGTTCATGATTTGAAAAAAAAAAAAAAATACTACCATCAAAGTCTAGTTTTGTTCTTTACTTGAATAAGGTCTAAAATTTGATGCCAGTGGCAAGTTTTGAGAATTCTTGTGAGATGTTGTACAATTGGACCTTGCTCTGTTAAATCTTACCCCCAAAAAGGCGAAACATTCATTCATTTCCCTTCAATTTTGCTATTTACACAAAAGAACCCAACTTTATTTAGTTTCTAGCTTTTGACCTAAGGACACGACTTGTGTCTTGTTCCCAAATCAGCTTTAACATGATTGATTCACCCAGATAGCTTTGAAGAAATCATTCCATCCTCCTGCCAATCTTATTATATTACCTTCAGAACGCAGTTTTGTTGACCACTTCCAACAGACTCATTTTAGTTCCCACAATGATACCATGTAGATCCGTAAATGGTATCGGAAGAAACTGCAACAAAGATTCAGAAAAATATGATCCAAACTCAATAGAATGTAAAAAGACAATGGCTTACAGAGTTGTTGACACTGTAAGGACTAAGAGTTAATGTCACAAATCGGTTTTGGGAAGGTGAAGATGAAGAAGCTTTCCATATTGACCTAGGCCTCTTGAAGCTTTTCTCATCCTCGTCACGGTTGGATTCTGTGGAAAGGGACTCTATTTCATCACCTTTTGAGCAATCTTCAAACTCTTTTGATTAGTTTGAAAGTATAGAGTCAACAAGAGTTTAACAGATGAAAGTTTTTACAACCATAAAGCTATAAAATTCGGATCTCGCGGTCAAGCAACATTTCTACAACCATAAAACTAACAATGAAAGTTTAAAAAAAAAAAAACAATATGAAGCTTTTACGAAATAAAGTCATCATGTCCATGCTTGAGTTAACATTTTTAATTTTTTTTTAATAGAACAGAACTTAGGACATGTGTTTTCTTCACCAACATCAAATTACATGAAAACAAGGTGAGAACAACTTGAGCTAGAAAAGTCTAGAAATACAGAACCATGAGTAACAATAATGTTCTTGCCATTTGGCCACGGATCAAGATCGATTGCCCTCATACCTAGTCTAATGTCCTGCGCATCCACTAATGTACAGTGTGCAGTCTTTCAAACTTGTGGCCAAGCAACGGTGGCTATATGCATCTGCTGAAAATCGAGTATAAGAAAAAATTTGGTCAAAACACATGACTGTGATATCAAGAGCGTGTCAGACAAATGTGTTGCTAGCAAGAACTAAATTGTATCAAAACTAGAATACCAAGTAATCTAGCTTTCACCATATCATCGTAATATCATATATCACACACTCATTACCTAAAATCATAAGGAAAATTCAGAATTGCATCTAATTAAAAAACAAAATAAACAGAAGTCTCAGGAATCCGAAGTAATATTTTACGGCTTACCTACCACTCAACCCGGAGAGCCACAACCGGAGAAGTGCTGAGGATCTTCACAGGATTCTCCTTTGAGTATCTCCAACAATTGAGGTCGTCTTCCTCACGTCCTGTACGTACTCCATATTTGTAGAAGTATGTTACATCCCATGGCTCATAGGTGAACAAAATTGAGTTCCCACTCACACCACAACCATCAGGAAGCTCTTTAGCCGAGCATGAGACATTTCCTAAGTCTCCAATAAACAACACACGGTCTCCTATATCCGTGACCACGACCCATTGACCAGCCTCCACATCTAGCCTGCACACTCTTAATGTCAACCGACCGAAGTCTAATACATCTTCATTACGAGGGATGATTATCTCAACCAGGAAAAGTTCATCATCACCAGATGCAACCAGAGAATTGCATGAACCACAGTTCTGAAGCTCCAAGGGCATCAGGGGAGTCGCTTCCAGGAAATAAGGATCGACAGCGAAAACTTCCCCTGTAAGAAATACTGCATAAAATCTGCCTCTAAAAGTGACCAAGTTCTTGCATGAGGCATCTGAGACGTTCTGAAGCCGCATCCACCTCATTTCAGCACTTCTTAACACCAACAAAAGTCTAGTGTAGTTGACCAGCACAACGAATTCTCCTGCTTCTCCTTCGTCCTTGTTTAGCGGAAGAAAAGCTACGCCTCTGTATTCTTTAGCATCACAACCAATCATTCGGTACTGATGGCCAAGAGGGAGGATCTGGCTGTCGTGTATGTTCATCACGGTTGGATCAGATCCTGGAATCTCCACTTTCACTGAGCATTGAATAGGAGATGGAAGCTCATCTGACTCATCTTGTCCTATCCCTCCCAAGAAATACTCAGAAACCGACTCAGTAGCAAGAGCTCGAACTCTGAATAGGAACAAAGGGATCTTCTCGAGGATCCACGAGCCTTCGTATTTGAGCGTGGGAAGAAAGTATATTGTGGGTAACAGGCAAGTAGGAAATTGAAAGATGGATCGCCACAAGGTGCAAACAGAGCGAGCATGAACAACATCGAAACAGTCCTCCAGATACTTTGAGATAATGTGCAGTAACTCTTCAGGAAGAAGAGACCAGTCTGGCAGGGACAATGTGTGCTCCTTCGTTGCCATTTTTGCTGATGGAGACGGGTGCAGTTTTGAATCCTGAAAGGGGAATTACAACTTATAAGGGTTAAGCCACATTTCTATTAGTATAGCAATCCAGAGAAGTAGTTTATATGTAAAGCTACATTTAGATTGATTCAAGTCCTCTTTTCACACCAAACTACAATAACCAGAATCTGCCAACAAACATAGGAGAACCAAATCATATGTTTGAACTCAAACTCGTAGTTATTGTTAGAAACTCGTAGGCCTTTAGGGTCTAAGGAAACATGAACAGAGAAGATTAATCACATAACAGTTTGGTATTGAAACAGGGAATCAAATTCAATTCCAGAATTTTTTTAAAAAGTTAGTTTTTTTTTCTTTTCAATTTAGTACCAAACGAAAGGGAGAGAAAGAGTCCGTTACCCAAACCATGGTTGGTGTCTTCTTTTTCGGTGCCATTTTTGCAAATTTCTGCGATTTCCAAATCTGTAAAGACAAATATAAGCTTCTTGTTTTAGGGTTTTAGTATACTGTAAACAAACATCAGCAGAGAAAAGTGTAACCACATAAACAATCTACTATTTAAAGAGGGAGAAAGAGTGCCTACCCAAACCCTGAATCACAAGTTTAAAGCGCTAAAATCACCAAAGAGAAGAGAAGAAGTTACTTTTGGAGTGGGGGAGATCTTGACGCTGAAATGAAGGGTACCGTTGTAGTTAAATGAAGTTATTAGTCGGTTTAGTTCTTTGATTTCAGTTTTTTTTTTTGTCAAAAGGAATTTCATTCAATCATGGGCCGGTTTAGAATACAAATGGGCCGTGGCCCGAAAACAGGAGATTGACCCGAGAAACTCGGTTGACCGACAAAGCTGAAGCGGTGGACACCACGTGTCATCAACAGCGGAGAAATCGGCATGCATCACGCGTCTCTCTTCTGATGAACCGCCGGGAAGGAACAACCACCGTGGAGAAAGACGGAGCCACTCCTCACCGAACCTATTCACTGCATCGGCCAAAGTCCACCTGCGGAGCGAAGCTTTCCGAAGCCGCCGTCATACAGAACCTGCAACAAAAGAAGACCAGTCACTGAAAAGCACCAAAAACCACCGAGACTAAGAGGCGCCGTCGCCGTTTGGTCGTGGACCAAAACAGAATCCACCGGATGCGTGTCCTCTAACGCAGTGGCACGAGGGCGATATTAATCCAAGCGGGACGGAGGAGTCGGAGCTGAGCAGAGCAAAACCAGGGAGCTGACGCAAGGAGAGAAGAGGAAAGCCGAATCCAAAGCGAAACAAGCCGGGAGAACTCAGCGAAATCCGATTAATCGGAAGAGGAAGCCAGCCATCGAAAGAACTCCTGCCCTTATTGGAATTAAAAACAGGAAAACAACAAGATCTGGGAGAAAAAAAGATCTCGGCCAGAGAAAAAAAAGATGAAGAACTTGCGAGATCAAAAAAAACTCAGAACAGAGATATAAACAAACAAAAGAAAAGTCGCTTCCCAAATCCCAACGTTACCTTCTGAAAGATTAGAGTCCGGGAAGAAGGTGGAACTCGCTCCGTCTTTGATTTCATGTTGATTTCACATTTCAACACAAATTGGTTTTTTAACTATATTTTTTTTGGCCAACATTTTGATTGAGAAAAACCCAAAAAGACGAAAAAGTACACATAAACTAAACACATGAAGTTCCATACAGAGAAAACAGTAACAAGCTCATAACACAGCCAGAAACAACTTTGAGAGTTCATGAGACGACCATTTCCATAAGCATGACACTGTTTTAAACTGTAACAAGGCTGTGTGGGGTTGACAAGCCAATGGGGAGAGGCTAGCAAAAACACATTAAAACTTAAATACCATGTCACACTCCACAACAACAATGAGTCACATAATAGAACACAAAATCTGTAACTAAAATCAAAGGATATGGTTGTTGAGATCTAAAAAACAAAACCAACATAGTGTCTCTAGTATCCAAAGTTTGATGTATAGCTTAGCGTTCAACCCGGAGACCCACCACTGGAGATGTGCTGAACATCGTCACGCGGTTCTTTCTTGTGGATCTCCAACAATTGAGGTCGTCTTCCGGTCTTCCTGTATGTACTCCATATTCATAGGCGGATGTAACATAGCCAGGCTCATTGGTGAACACAATTGAGTTCCCACGCACACCACATCCATCAGGAAGCTCCTTAGCCGAGCAGGAGACATTTGCTAAGTCTCCAATAAACAAAACACAGTCTCCCAACTCGCTGACCTCGACCCATTTACCAGCCTCCTCATCTAACCTACTCACTCTTAATATTTGCCGACTAAATCTTATTACACCGGTACGAGGGATGATTCTCTCAACCAGGAAAAGTTCATCATCACCATATGGAACCAGATAATTGCATGAACCACAGTTCACAAGCTCCTGGGGCATCAGGGGAGTCCTTTTCAGTGAATAAGGATCGAAAATGAAAATGTCCCCGTTAAGAAAGTTTGCATAAAACCTGCCTCTAAAAGCGACTAATCCCGAGCATGAAGAATATGAAGTTTCTTTAAGCCGCATCCACCTCATTTCAGCACTTCTTAGCACCAACAAATCTTTAGTGTAGTTGAGTAGCACTACGAATTCTCCTCCTCCTCCCCCCTCCTTGTTTAGCGGAATAAAAGCCGCGCCTCTGTATTCTTTAGGTTTGCAACCGTCCATTCTGTAGTGATGGCCAAGAGGGATGATCTGGCTGTCGACCATGTTCATCAAAGTTGGATCAGATCCTGGGATATCTAACTTCACTGAGCACTGAAGAGGAGATGGAAGCTCCATATGACCCTCTGAGTCATCTCGGAAAATTCCTCCTAGAAAATACTCAGAATGCGACGCATGAGGATGAGGAGCTCGGACTCTAAATAGGAACAAAGGGATCTTCTCGAGAGGGCGTAAGTCTTCACTTTCGTAAGGAAACTCGGCCAACGAGGGAAGGGAATAGCTTGTGCGTAATAGGGAAGAAGGGAAGGGAAAGATGGATCGCCACAAGGTGCAAACAGAGCGAGCATGAATAGCATCGAAACAGTCCTCCACCTTCTCAGAGATAATTTGCAGTAGCTCTTCAGGGAGAAGAGACCAGTCCCGCACGGACAATATGTGTTGTGCCATTTTTGGTGATGGAGAAACCTGAAAGAAAATTTGTAAAAGAAATTGGTTTTTTAGGTTAACCAATCCTTAGAAATAACTTATATGTAAAGCTAAGTCTAGATTGATTCAAATCCTCTGTTCACCATATACAAACCAAACTACAATAAACAGATCTGCCAACAACAAACATCCAAAACAGAGAAATAATGGGTCGAAAAAGAGTTCGTACAGAATCCGGGAGAAGAGAGCAGTCTAGCATTACAGATGATGTCTTCTTCTCGGTTTCAGGATCTGCCATGTTTGCTTATTGCGAAATCTGAAAGAAGTTTTACAGTAATAGGGTTTAGCTGTAAACAAACATGATAAGAAAGAAGATTAGTTTCTGAATGCATAAACACGATTTTGTGTTACACATTTATATATATGAGAGGAAGATTGAGAAGTTTCCTAAACTACATAATTATTTTAGACAGTGAAAGTGAATCATGTCTTCATGGAATGAAAATCATCTCTAATAAATCGTGATTCTCATGACTCGTGATTGTCATTCTCTTAGGTGTGACGGTCGTTGATTGCTTGATTATCATTGGTTGATTGGAGATTTTTTTTCTTTGGTCAACTGATTGGAGATTGATATCTCATTAACTGACACTCTTAGTGGAGGTTAAAATTGGAAGGTGGATTTTTATAACATCTTTTTAGTAATCAAAGACTAACATCTTCCAACAACACCAACTTAAGAAAAAGAAAAAAAAAACAAAAGAGAAACAGAGACACAATTACATCGAGACGGATCATTCGCGACACTTTTATCTATTTCGTACACTTCATCAGCCATATGACTATATGAGTTCACCTGACAACCTACGGAACTAGAAACTATGAGTTTACTTTTTGTAATAAAAACTAGGTAATAGGTGAAGTCGTCCAAGGCGACACATCCTGTAGTGTACAGTCTTTCAAGCTTGTGGCCATGAACGGTGGCTATGTGCATCTGCTGAAAATCGAGTATAAGAAGAGCATAGTCAGACAAAACACATGACTATGATATCCAGAGAGCATAGTCAGACAAATGTGTTGCCACTAAGAACTAAATTGTATAAAAACTAGAATACCAAGTGTCTAGCTTTCACCATACCACAAACTCTTTACCTAAAATCATAAGGAAAATTCAGAATTGCACCTAATTAAAAATAAAATAAACAGATGTCTAAGGAATCAGAAGTAAGATTTTACTGCTTACCTACAGTTCAACCCGGAGAGCCATCACAGGAGAATTGCTGAGGACCGTCACAGGATTCTCTCTCGAGTATCTCCAACAATTGAGGTCGTCTTCCTCATGTCCTGCATGTACTCCATATTTGTAGGAGTATGTTACCTTTCCTAGCCTATGAGTCATCAAAATTGAGTTCCCACTCACACCACAACCTTGAGGAAGCTCTTTAGCCGAGCATGAGACATTTCCCTGCTTTCCAATAAACAACACACGGTCTCCTATATCGGTGACCACAACCCATTGACCAGCCTCCACATCTAGCCTGCACACTCTTAATGTCAACCGACCGAAGTCTAATACATCTTCATTACGAGGGATGATTTTCTCAACCAGGAAAAGTTCATCATCACCAGATGCAACCAGAGAATTGCATGAACCGCAGTTCTGAAGCTCCAAGGGCATCAGGGGAGTCGTTTCCTGGAAATAAGGATCTAACGCGAAAACGTCCCCGTTAAAAAAAAGTGCATAAAACTTGCCTCTAAAAGTGACTAAATCATCACACGTAGCTCTTGAGATCCTCTGAAGCACCATCCACTTCATTTCAGCACTTCTTAACACCAACAAAACTTTAGTGTAGTTGACCAGCACAACGAATTCTCCTGCTTCTCCTTCGTCCTTGTTTAGCGGAAGAAAAGCCATGCCTCTGTATTCTTTAGCATTGCAACCAATTATTCGGTACTGATGGCCCAGAGGAAGGATCTGGCAGTCGAGCATGTTCATCAACCTTGGAGCAGATCCTGGAAGCTTCATTTTCACAGAACACTGAATAGGAGATGGAAGCTCCATCTGATGATCCTCTGACTCATCTCGTCCTATACCTCCCAGGAAATACTCAAAAGCCGCCTCAGCAGTAAGAGCTCGGACTCTAAAGAGAAACAAAGGGACCTTCTCGAGGGACCACGATCCTTTGTTATCGAGTGTGGGAAGAAAGTATTTTGGTTGGCGCAATAGACAAGAAGGAAAGGCAAAGATGGATCGCCACAAGGTGCAAACAGAGCGAGCATGAATAACATCGAAACAGTCCTCCAGATACTTGGAGATAATGTGAAGTAACTCTTCAGGAAGAAGAGACCAGTCTGGCATGGACAATGTCTTCTCTTTCGTTGCTGATGGAGACGGATACAATTGCAATTTTGAAACCTACAAGAAAATTTATAATTTCTAAAAAATAATTCACAAACACCAAACAAGAATAAAAGATTTTCCCAATGAGAATGGAAACACACAGATTAAATTGAAAAATTACCGAACTCAAACTCGTAATTTTGCCCAGAAATGAAGCAGTAGCAAATAGGGAAATAGAGTTCTTACACAATCAGAGAGAAGAGAGCAGTCTACTATGAGGGATGATGATGTCTTCTTCTCTGTTGCATGTTCCCCCATGCTTCCTGTGGATCAGAAAAACCTTTGAACGCTAATGAATCTTTTCCTTTTTTTAATCGTGAGTTGCATGCCGGAGCTCGTAACGGATCAACGCGTGGCACTAATTTCGTCTATTTTATGGCAGATCTTGCCGCGTGTATTACTTAACTTGTCGATCCCAGTTGAAAGCTGCAAAATCAATTCTTTAAAACAATAGTAAAATGTAAAAGAAGTCGCTCTCTCTCTAAGAGAGAGGTTCCTCTCTTCTCTTCGTTCCCCATATTTACCTTTCACGAAGAGAGGTTCGAGGTTTCAGCGACTTATGTGTGTTTTGCT
Source organism: Orychophragmus violaceus (assembly GCA_030180135.1). Classification (NCBI taxonomy): domain Eukaryota; kingdom Viridiplantae; phylum Streptophyta; class Magnoliopsida; order Brassicales; family Brassicaceae; genus Orychophragmus; species Orychophragmus violaceus. Next base: position 59,485,124 of record CM058236.1, on the reverse strand, counting down.
TCCGATCATGGATCGGATTTTGTTGTTTAATATCTCAATCGATCTTCGTTAGGATTTTTCCGGCGGATTCGAATTAATTTCTTTTGGGGTGTGTTTCTTTTCGATTCTCGTTCCCAATAAATCCGGTGTTGTTCGATGGCGGGCTAATCTTCTCCGATGTCGGAGTTTACCGGTGAACCGATCTGCTATTACGATCGCGCTCCCTTTCTCTCTCTTTGCCCACCGTTTTCTCCCTGTTCTTTCTCAATCCTGCTTTAGTTCCTCCTTTCACCGGGATTAATATCGTTTTGTCCGCCGCTCTTGAGGATGAGCACATGGTGGAAAACGATAGGTTTCTTAATCCTATCAACGGAGGCGTTTCCTTGGGTCTGGTGGTTTCCGGCGGGCTTGCAGTTACTGGTTCTCTCTTGATGCAGGTGATTCACGGTGGTTTGGGATGCGATTGATCGGCGAGTGGTTCTCAGCGCCTATAACGAAGTGGTCCGATCCAGCTCGGCGGCGTTCTTCCTCCGCATTCTCCAGCTGGGTTCCGGCGGATCTTGATTTACTGACACATGGAGCGGTTGCATGTCCTCCCCTGGGCAAGACAGCGCCATCTGGCGCCCTTATCTCTATTTGGGCTGTGTATGGGCTTGTATCCGTTTCGATGTTGGGTTGTTCCTTGTAAGGCCTTGGCCCATTCGTTTTTTAAAAAGCCTTGGACTATGAATATATCACTGTTGACAAAAAAAAAAAAACAATAGTAAAATGTCGACAAAAAAAAACAATAGTAAAAATCAGCATAGAAATTAGGAAATGATATTTTTTCATAAATAAATATGTAAAAATTTATATTAGTTAAACATAAGACTTTTTTTATAAACTAATCTTTATCTAAACGTATTATTTATATAATATACTATTACAAATTAAAAATTTATCAAAAATAATAATATAAAAGTAACAACTAACTTATTTATTTATATATTTTTAATATCTTTATTTATTTTAAAATAAGTGTATATTTTTTACTATAATAGAATCTAAAAAAAATTAATTGAATTTATTGTTAAATAACTAAATAATTTCGTAATTATTACAAAATATCGCAAATAAAATTTAATTAAATATACATATTAATAATAAATATAATTAAATTAATACATTAATAATATCATAAATTATAGAATAAAATTTAAGAGTTGTAGAAATCTTTTCTAAAAATAAAAATTTTATAACCCAATAAATTTAGACATTATACACATAAGATAATACAAACGTATACATTTAAATATTTTAATTTTTAAAAATAAATATTATAAAATATTCATATTAATATTATTTAAATTTTAGTTATAAATAAAAATTTTAAAAGCTAAAATGTTAAAACAGATATATTTTTAGCTTGATTAAAATGTAATTTCAAAATTAGTAAATATTTATATTGAATAATATATGACGAATCTGACTATAGTTGATGATTCTACAATTACAGTTTTTGTGAATTTTTCTATTAAAATATAAAATATAAATAAACTGTTACATGATAAATTAAACATAGATTAACAAATTTAACCACTACAATACAAATTAAAAGAATAAATTAACTTATTTAAATAATTGAAACACTGAAATGAAAATTAAAACATGTTTGTAATGGATTTATTTTTGCTATTAACAATTTTCTAAAATTTTAAACCAATACAAGTCAATAAATTTAATAAAAAATTAAAGTTTACAATTCATCAGCATTAATTAATAAAAATACATAAAAACGTAAAATATCTATTTTTACGAAATAAAAAATATAATTTTTTTTTTCAAAATGGAGAGAGTATATTATAACAGTCTTCTAAAATATTTTTTTATCTTTTGATTTCTTAAGAAAAAAATTATTAAATCTGTATGTATTATTAAAATTTATTATAAATAGTTTATTTACATTTTGATTTATTAAAATAATATAAAATCTTCATATTTAGATAATTACAAAAATGGTTAAAAATAGATTAACCAAATTCAATTATAAAAAGTTTTTTTTTTTTAAAAATAACGTAAAAGTACGGATTAGTCAATTTTAATTGATATATCTTAGTTTGATAAAAATATTAAAATTATCTAATATTTATATTATTCAAATATATAATGGATTAGACTACGGTTGATGTTTTTACGATCACAGTTTTTAACAGGTTATTTTATCAATTTTTAAAATATTTAGACAACTATATGATATGTTGAAAAATAGCTTAATTTGTTTCAATTATAAAATATTTTAAAAAAAAAATTGTTGATTGAAAGACAACTTAAAAAGATGAATTAACATATTTTACTATAGAAACTAACTTAAACCAATACAATTGGCTGAATAGTGGGAAGTTAATTAACATATTTGGAGACGCTGGACCTCAGCGTCTAAGAGAGAGGTTCCTCTCTTCTCTTCGTTCCCCATATTTACCTTTCACGAAGAGAGGTTCGAGGTTTCAGCGACTTATGTGTGTTTTGCTTCCGATCATGGATCGGATTTTGTTGTTTAATATCTCAATCGATCTTCGTTAGGATTTTTCCGGCGGATTCGAATCGATTTCTTTTGGGGTGTGTTTCTTTTCGATTCTCGTTCCCAATAAATCCGGTGTTGTTCGATGGCGGGCTAATCTTCTCCGATGTCGGAGTTTACCGGTGAACCGGTCTGCTATTACGATCGCGCTCCCTTTCTCTCTCTTTGCCCACCGTTTTCTCCCTGTTCTTTCTCAATCCTGCTTTAGTTCCTCCTTTCACCGGGATTAATATCGTTTTGTCCGCCGCTCTTGAGGATGAGCACATGGTGGAAATCGATAGGTTTCTTAATCCTATCAACGGAGGCGTTTCCTTGGGTCTGGTGGTTTCCGGCGGGCTTGCAGTTACTGGTTCTCTCTTGATGCAGGTGATTCACGGTGGTTTGGGATGCGATTGATCGGCGAGTGGTTCTCAGCGCCTATAACGAAGTGGTCCGATCCAGCTCGGCGGCGTTCTTCCTCCGCATTCTCCAGCTGGGTTCCGGCGGATCTTGATTTACTGACACGTGGAGCGGTTGCATGTCCTCCCCTGGGCAAGACAGCGCCATCTGGCGCCCTTATCTCTATTTGGGCTGTGTATGGGCTTGTATCCGTTTCGATGTTGGGTTGTTCCTTGTAAGGCCTTGGCCCATTCGTTTTTTAAAAAGCCTTGGACTATGAATATATCACTGTTGACAAAAAAAAAAAAAACAATAGTAAAATGTCGACAAAAAAAAACAATAGTAAAAATCAGCATAGAAATTAGGAAATGATATTTTTTCATAAATAAATATGTAAAAATTTATATTAGTTAAACATAAGACTTTTTTTATAAACTAATCTTTATCTAAACGTATTATTTATATAATATACTATTACAAATTAAAAATTTATCAAAAATAATAATATAAAAGTAACAACTAACTTATTTATTTATATATTTTTAATATCTTTATTTATTTTAAAATAAGTGTATATTTTTTACTATAATAGAATCTAAAAAAAATTAATTGAATTTATTGTTAAATAACTAAATAATTTCGTAATTATTACAAAATATCGCAAATAAAATTTAATTAAATATACATATTAATAATAAATATAATTAAATTAATACATTAATAATATCATAAATTATAGAATAAAATTTAAGAGTTGTAGAAATCTTTTCTAAAAATAAAAATTTTATAACCCAATAAATTTAGACATTATACACATAAGATAATACAAACGTATACATTTAAATATTTTAATTTTTAAAAATAAATATTATAAAATATTCATATTAATATTATTTAAATTTTAGTTATAAATAAAAATTTTAAAAGCTAAAATGTTAAAACAGATATATTTTTAGCTTGATTAAAATGTAATTTCAAAATTAGTAAATATTTATATTGAATAATATATGACGAATCTGACTATAGTTGATGATTCTACAATTACAGTTTTTGTGAATTTTTCTATTAAAATATAAAATATAAATAAACTGTTACATGATAAATTAAACATAGATTAACAAATTTAACCACTACAATACAAATTAAAAGAATAAATTAACTTATTTAAATAATTGAAACACTGAAATGAAAATTAAAACATGTTTGTAATGGATTTATTTTTGCTATTAACAATTTTCTAAAATTTTAAACCAATACAAGTCAATAAATTTAATAAAAAATTAAAGTTTACAATTCATCAGCATTAATTAATAAAAATACATAAAAACGTAAAATATCTATTTTTACGAAATAAAAAATATAATTTTTTTTTTCAAAATGGAGAGAGTATATTATAACAGTCTTCTAAAATATTTTTTTATCTTTTGATTTCTTAAGAAAAAAATTATTAAATCTGTATGTATTATTAAAATTTATTATAAATAGTTTATTTACATTTTGATTTATTAAAATAATATAAAATCTTCATATTTAGATAATTACAAAAATGGTTAAAAATAGATTAACCAAATTCAATTATAAAAAGTTTTTTTTTTTTAAAAATAACGTAAAAGTACGGATTAGTCAATTTTAATTGATATATCTTAGTTTGATAAAAATATTAAAATTATCTAATATTTATATTATTCAAATATATAATGGATTAGACTACGGTTGATGTTTTTACGATCACAGTTTTTAACAGGTTATTTTATCAATTTTTAAAATATTTAGACAACTATATGATATGTTGAAAAATAGCTTAATTTGTTTCAATTATAAAATATTTTAAAAAAAAATTGTTGATTGAAAGACAACTTAAAAAGATGAATTAACATATTTTACTATAGAAACTAACTTAAACCAATACAATTGGCTGAATAGTGGGAAGTTAATTAACATATTTGGAGACGCTGGACCTCAGCGTCTGGGTATTGATAGGGAAGCAAAGGTGGCTGACCCTGTCTTCGACGCTCAATGGAGCATAGGCGGACGTAGACCTCACACACATCTGTCAAATTTAATGCGTATACAAGCTGAACCGGTTCCCAACATAGAAGCAGGAGAGGATATTATCCTATGGAAACATGGTAGTGGGGAGTATAAGGATTTCTTTACTGCTGCTAAAACATGGGAGCAAGTGAGGCAGCGGAGAGACAAAGTTGATTGGCAAAATATAGTCTGGTTTCCGCAAGGTACTCCTCGATACTCCTTTATTGTTTGGCTTGCAGTATAAGATAGACTGTCCACGGGCAGCAGAATGAGAATGTGGGGAATCTACCAACCTTGTATGTTTTGTGGAGAAAGAGATGAAACAAGGTATCACTTGTTCTATGCATGCCCATACACTTATACGATTTGGGTCAAACTTGCAACTACTTTAATGGGAACAAGAATTACTCCAGATTGGACATCTACAATGAGGTACTTGAAAAACGCAAGGACATCTGCAATGGACATCTTCTCAGGATAGCTTTGCAAACATCAATCTATTTTATTTGGAGGGAACAGAACTATAGGCGTCATCAACACGGTTGGGTTCAAGCTGATCAACTAACCAGAATGATTGACAAAGGAATCCGTAACAGGATTTATTCACTCAAGTACAAACCACCTCACAAGTTGGAAGGGTTGATGCAGAGATGGTTTATGGTTTGCACTCCTTAGGAATAGAGATTTTCGTTTACAGATAAACAACTACTCTTAATCTCTTTACTTTGTAAATATCTATTCTTTTTGCCATAGATCAATAAATATGATATTTCATCAAAAAAAATGTTAAACGAACGGATAATCATATTTCGACTTTCATAAATCTATAATTATACTTTTATAAAATTATAAATTTAATATTAAAAGATTAAAATATAAATAAATCCTATATATGAACATATGATGTTCTACAAAAATAAATATTTAAAATTTAAATAATACATATTAAACCTATATCAAATAACATTGATAATAATTATTTTATTAAAAAATATTATAAAATTATTCTCAAATAAGTTTATTTGATGCTTTACTGCATTAAACCCTGCTGGTTTTGGACTTCACACAATAAAATCAGGCACATAAGGAAAAAGGTCTAACCCATAAGTTGAAGATTGGGACAAATGTTTCAATGAACAATCAAAAAGAATCCGTTCAAAAAAATTTAGTTCGATGAACTATTAAAAGGAATCTGGCCAAAGATCGAATTGGATAAGAAGATCTCCTTAAATAACAGATTAAGAGTGTAGTATTCTCGCTTATCTCGAAATTATGTGATGTAAGCTATGGAAGTGCTTAGTTATTAAAGAGAGAGAAGCGGAATAGAAACCAGAAAGATCGAAGTATAAAATGATTAAGCTCATTCAAAAAAAGATAATCTAAAATATATCCGAGAACGACACTACCAAAAATACTTGATCTCTTTTGTATACTCTCGATCCTATCATTGTATAAATTCATTTCGACATTCATTCTTACAAAAATCATTGATTCATAGAAATTCTATTCATAATATATCATAAGTCCAAATCCACAATCCATATATTTTGTGGTGTGAATACTTAAATTCACTTATTCTTTTAGAAAAAATAATCTGCGTTTTTTTTAACACGGATCAAAATCTAGTTAGTTATTTATTTTACATGTGTAAAATAGATAAAGGATATGATACCTTTTTATGAATTGTGTTTACAAGTATAAACATATCATGTGACATATACACGAATATATTTTATTATATAAATGTGTGTAATAGATTAAGCTCAAAGCAAACTCCATTTTTATATCTGAGCTGGAAAGTAAATTCTATAAAAAAAGTGTGAAATCTTATACATAAAGTAGAAAGAAGGTTAAGTGGATAACTGTTGATTCAGAGAATCACAACACAACGGACATTCAATAAACCGGTCTAAAATTAAGGTTTTGGATAATAAGGCTTAAAGGATTAAAGAGCAATAACAAGAAGTGATCAGAAAATCTAATCTTTATTGGGTTAAGAGTCGAAATTGAATGGATATCTAGCTCTAGGGTTTGAGTAAAATGAGTTCACTTCGTCTTTCCCGTGCAGGGGAAGTATATTTATATTAGATGATTTAAGGTTTTTCCTGAATTCTCTCTGATATTATTATGTAAAATCCGAACTATCGTAGATTTTCTTTCTATTTAGAAGATTTGTATTTATTTTCTTTCATTTTATAAATATGTTAATTTGTCATTAACATATTTATATTTTTTTGATGCAGGTTGGCGAGGATGTCGTCGCCGAACTACTTCGCTATCGAGTCAACCTCTTCTCCGTTGGGCTTGACCTTTGATGGGTCATTCAGCTATTGGGCCGGGCCTTAGAGGGGTGCTAATCCCACCTCCAACATAAGCCCCCTAGTTCTGCGCGTTAGTGGAACTTAAGTCGGCAAATTTGATTGTGGCTCAGCCCAATTAGTTAAATTGTCGCGAATTTAGATCTGTAATTTGAATCGTCGCTTTTTCTTTTTAAGCGGTTATCGGCGTTTCGGCGTACTTGACACGCTTCCCTCGTAACCAATGAAACATGGACACATGTCATGGGAAGTCGCAGGTTCGCGTGTGACGATAGGGAAAGAAACGAACTTTGTAGGATGCAAATCTTTCTGAGAACTCAGGGACGAACAAGCGCTTGAAGGCTGGTGAGTCTTCAGAGAGCTGGAAAAACAGATCCTTCGTTCTTCGAGGTGAAAATCTTAAGACCCTGGACGAATTTTATTGCAGGGATTAGTCCGGAATATCTCCTTTGACGTTATCCGCATGTCCGGTGGATCAAGTTTATAAGTCGGATGTGTATCGTAACATCTAGGCATGGGCATTTTAACCGAAACCGTTTACCCGAACCGGAACCAAACCGAAATGGACAGGTTCGGATCGGTTCCGGTTATGCCTTAATAACCCATTGGACAAATTTTCTCAGACCTGTGGGTAAAGCATTGGTTTCGGTTCTGACCTGAAAATTGATTAGGTAACTGGAGAACCAAAATCAATTTACACAAAGAAATTTTATTTTAGGTATATGCCCTTAATTAGTTAATGTTTTTTAGGTTTTGTAGATTCGATATTCGAGGGAGGTGACTGCGGACTCTTCGGTTTCCATATCCTTTCTTGATATCTAGGTTAATTAGAACTTCAAATCCAATCTTCATTTTAGAACTCTGGATTTGAAATCACCGACTCAGCCTCCTCGCGAAATCGTTCCGAGGTACGTATTCTCATTCTTCCGTTTTGTTTCTTAAAATCGATGTCTCGATGTAATGAAATCGTCTGTGTTCTGTGATGTTCTTTTACTTCCTATAACTTGTAATATATTCGGTGTGATGTGAAATAGATTTTTTTTTTTCATTTTTTACGGATTTTTTAACTGTAAATTTATATGACATTAATACATGTGGTAAATTTATTTAGATTGTTTGAATTCAGTTGGTAAATTGTTGTATTTGAATGTCTCTGAACATAATGATGTCTTTGATTTAGAATATAAAACTTTTTGTATTCGATTTTCTCTGAACAGAATGATGTCGATGTTTTATAAGATAAAACTTGTTGATCGTGATTGTCTTTGGTGCTATGTTTGTTGTCTTCGTTTGTTTCTGATCATGATGATTTTGTGCTGTGATTTCTGCATATCTTGTTCTTGTATACATGGCCTTTTGTGACTCACCTACACATAACAAAGAGCATCCAAATGAGGAAGAAGTTAGTGAATCAGATGAGGGTGTTCAAAGACTGGATAATGTTAGTAAGGGGAAGAGAAAAGAGAAAGAAGGAGAGGGTGGTTCTGGTTTAGGATCAAGGAAGAAGTCTAGGTCTTGGGTTTGGGAGCACTATGCATGACATTAAGACAATTATGACAAATGCAATTGTCTTTACTGTGGAAAGGAGATGTTGTGTCCAACCAATTCAAGTACGTCGAACCTGAAGAAGCATTTAGAAAGCTGCAAGGCTTATCTGTTGGGATAGTGTCCTGAAATCACGCTTGTACTCACTCCTGATGATAGTTGTGTGTCGAGATCAGACATTCGTATAATACTGGGCGGTTACAATGTTTTGCTAGAAGCCTCTTGCAATCTGTAAGTTGTAGACTTACTGCCAGTATTATATGATCCTATAGGGTCACACACCTAAGCAAACTGGAAGCTACGACATGGGAATGATCATTATGGTAATGATCATATTAATGTGTATTAGATACACATTATTATCGAGAAAATGGTGTTGTATCGATCGACACAGCTTGTGTGTCGGTCGACACAGTTCGGGTTTTCGGAAAGGCTTTTCGAATTAAGACTTAATCAAGTCTGGCCCGTTAAGTGTGTTTTAGGTCGAATAAAACTCGAAGGTTTCGACCTAAACATGTGGCCGTCCGCTTTTCTTGATAGAAAGAAGCAGAAACACCAGTAACAGATGATTCCCATCGATCTGGCACTAGCATCCCGTTTCCAGCTTGTGTGTGTGTGTATCTGGTAGAGGCAAGGCACCTGCGTTGCTCAACTGATCTCGTTCACCAACTCATTCCGCTGCCAGTTCCAGGTAAGAAAGAGGTTGGTTGTTTTCAATATATCAAACCCTAGATCCTAGGAGATCCAACAGTGGTATCAGAGCGTTGTTAGGGTTTAGACTATTGAATCTGATGCAATAAATTCGAAAACTGAGTTTGTTGAATTGATCATTGCATGCTAAATTGTGTTTTCAAGGTTTTATTCTCGGTTTTTGTTCCTGTTGAAAAACGATGAATTGATGAAAACGCACTGCGTCGATCGACACTAAGCGTGTGTCGGTCGACACGCCGCGATAACACGCAAAATATTTAGGGTTTTCGCAGAGTGTCGATTGACACAAAGCGTGTGTCGGTCGACACAGAGCGAAAACTCGCAAATAATTTTAGGGTTTCGATCTGAGATCGAGTACCCGTATTCCTGCTGTGTCGATCGATACACTGGGTGTGTCGGTCGACACTGGCGATGAGATTAGATAGATCGGTTCAATTGGATTGAACCGGTTATCTTGCTCGGTTAATTTTATTAACCAATTTGGTTCTGGTTAGGTAATATCGATCGACACCGAGTTGTGTGCGATCGACATGGACCGTTAAACCGAACCGGTTCAATTAGATTGAATCGGTTAAGGAAATTCGATCCGGTTTGACCGGTTATCGGAGACCGGTTTAAATTATGTTGTGTCAACCGATGCCAATGGTTGGTATCGATCGACACACCATTCGCAGAATTACTGGTTGGACCATAAATTTGCGTATACCAGATCAAATTTGATCCCAAAGTTCTAGTTGAACATAAACTTAATAAAACTGAATGTTTTAATTAAATTAATAACTTCTTGGATGTATATTGGATATGCATCAAGATTAAATAATCTTTTCCTCAATAAAATATCAAGTGATCTTGATGTCTTGCCCGATCTTGTCTACTGTCAAGACTCGTGTCGTTTGTTGGATAGTCTTGGAGTCCTTGGTATCCACTGCAACATGAGTAAGGCAGGTGGTCATTGGCAGACTTGCAGTGCGACTGTCAGTGATCACAAGATAGAAGAGATTGGTTATACTTGACTGGGCTATCAGAAGTTCTGAGCCCAGAGACATCAGAGTGGATTAGGCATAGTTTGTCTCATCCACGACCAAGAGTTGTACTGGGTACAATTAGCAATGATTTGCTTACCTACACAACTAAAGTTCGAATAACGGCGAGCCGCCCACTCGAATTTTAGTGATCTGAGGATCTTGGTTCATTGTATTCATCTGAGGAAACATAGTTTTGAATACAATGCGAGTCTTTCTCATTAGATAAGAATTATCATTTTCTTGAGCATTATAACTAAAACCTCTACCTCTTTTAATTACAACTATGTCTGTCTCAACTCACATCAACACTTTCTCACTAAGATCCGTCCTTGAGAAGGACAAGTTAAATGGATCTAATTTCTTGGAATGGTATCGGAAGCTGAGAATAGTTCTCAGGCAGGAGAACAAGGAATATGTCCTTGAAAGAGTTCTCACCGAGAGGCCACGTTCCAAGGCCCCGCAGACAGAAAAGAATGCTTGGGATAAGCATTCAGCTGATGTCAAAGATGTTAATTGTCTAATGCTGGTGACTATGAACTCTGAGCTGCAGAAGCAATACGAGAACGTGATGTCACCCATTGAGATGATTAACATCCTGAAAGCTTTGTTTCAGGAGCAAGCTCGCACAGAGAGATACCAGACGGTTAAATCTCTCATGGATTGCAAGCTGGCTAAGGACAGTCCAGTAAGTCCTCATGTCCTTAAAATGATGGGTTACATTGATAACCTGGGGAAACTGGACTGTGCCATTAGTCAGGAGCTAGCCACTGACATGATTCTGCAGTCTTTGCCGTCGTGTTTTGATCAGTTCATCATGAACTACAACATGCAAAACATGACTAAGACATTGACTGAGTTGCACGGCATGCTGAAGACAGCAGAGCCGAATCTCAAGAAGGCAACTCCCAGTGTACTGATGGTACAAGGGGGTAAAAGGTTTAAGAAACCTAAGAAGGATAAGGGAAAGGCCCAAGTTGCCCAGACTGATAGTCAGGACAAGCCCAAGCCGAAGCCCAAATCCGGGCCTTCTCCTGAGGATAAGTACAACTACTGCAAACAGTTAGGGCATTGGAAGAGAGACTGCAAGAAGTTCATGGAAGATTACAAGAAGCTGAAGAAGACGTATGATGCGTCTGACTCAGGTATTTATGTTATCGAACTTAATGTTATGTCTTCTAGTTCTACTTCGTGGGTATTGGATACCGGCTGCGGTGCTCATATTTGTACTGATCTGCAGGCACTAAGAAACAGTAGAACACTGGAGAAAGGACAAGTGGAGTTACGGGTCGGGAATGGAGCTAAGGTTGCTGCACTGGCCGTAGGCACTTACGATTTGTCCTTACCTTTGGGCATGGTTTTAGCTTTGAATAATTGCTACTTTGTACCTGCGATTAGCAGAAACATAATTTCAGTTTCCGTTTTGGATTTGGAAGGTTTTGATTTTGCTGTTAAGAATAAAGTTTGTTCTTTTAATCGTGATGGTACATATTATGGTAGCGCCCCATTAGATAATGGGTTATATGTTTTAAACCAAGAAATGCCTGTCTTTAACATAAATACAAAGCGGTTTAAGTCCAATGACGAAAACCCAACTTTCTTATGGCATTGTCGTTTGGGCCATATCAATGAGAAACACATCCAAAGGCTCCATCGAAATGGGCTTCTGGGCTCATTTGATTTTGAATCATGTGAGAAATGCGAATCTTGTTTGATGGGCAAAATGGCTAGAGCCCCTTTCAACAAACCAAATGAAAAGGCCAGTGATTTATTGGGCCTTGTTCATACTGATGTATGTGGGCCGATGAGTACTGTTGCCAGAGGAAATTACAAGTACTTCATTACCTTCACTGATGATTTCAGTAGGTATGGCTATGTCTATTTGATGAGACACAAGTCAGAATCCTTTGATAGATTCAAAGAATTCAAGAATGAAGTACATAACCAACTTGGCAAAAGTATTAAAGCTCTGCGATCGGATCGCGGAGGAGAATACTTGAGTCAAGAGTTCAGCGACTATCTGAGCGAGTGTGGAATTATTTCACAACTCACTCCTCCTGGAACACCCCAATGGAATGGAGTGTCAGAGAGGAGGAATCGAACCTTATTGGATATGGTTCGGTCTATGATGAGTCATTCAAATCTTCCATTATCCTTTTGGGGATACGCTCTAGAAACGTCTGCGTTTACACTAAATAGGGTACCATCTAAATCAGTGGAAAAGACACCACATGAATTGTGGACTGGGAACATTCCTAGTCTGTCTTTCCTGAGGATTTGGGGATGTGAGGCTTATGTCAAACGTTTAATCTCTGACAAGCTTGCACCCAAATCAGATAAATGCTACTTCGTTGGTTATCCTAGGGAAACCAAGGCATACTACTTTTACAACCAATCTGAGAACAAAGTATTTGTTGCTCGGGACTGTTCTTTTCTTGAGAGGGAGTTTCTCTCTAAGAAAAACAGTGGGAGTAAAGTACATCTTGAAGAAATTCGAGATGCACAGGAGACTGCTCAACCTACTGAGGAAGAGCAGCAGTTGGATCCACAAAGTTCTGTGGAACCGGCGCCTATGGAGCCTGAAGTTCGCAGATCCGGAAGGATCCGTCACGAACCCGAGAGATACTATGGATTTCTCGTGACCAATTCTAATGATCTGATGATCATTGATAGTGACGAACCAGCGACCTTCGCGGAAGCAATGATGGGCCCGGACTCCAAAAAGTGGCTTGGAGCCTCTAAATCCGAAATGGGATCCATGTCAGAAAACCAAGTATGGTCCTTAGTCGATCTACCTAATGGTTTAAAATCCATTGAGTGTAAATGGATCTTCAAGAAGAAGATCGACGTGGATGGCAATGTACAGATTTACAAAGCGAGGTTGGTGGCTAAAGGTTTCAAGCAAATTCATGGTATTGACTATGATGAAACCTATTCCCCAGTCGCCATGCTTAAATCCATTCGGATTCTTCTAGCGATTGCCGCTCATTATGACTATGAGATTTGGCAAATGGATGTCAAAACCGCATTCCTGAATGGTATTCTGGAAGAGGATAGCCTGAAGGTTTTGTCGATCCTAAGAACGCTGGAAAGGTATGCAAGCTTCATAAATCCATTTATGGATTGAAGCAAGCATCACAGAGTTGGAATCTTCGTTTTGATGAAGCAGTAAAACAATTTGGTTTCATCAAGAACGAAGAGGAACCATGTGTTTACAAGAAGACTAGTGGGAGCAGAATTGCGTTTCTTGTACTGTATGTCGATGACATACTCCTCCTCGGTAATGACGTTCCGTTTCTTCAGTCTGTTAAGACTTGGCTCGGAAGTTGTTTTTCCATGAAAGACATGGGAGAAGCCGCGTACATTCTTGGAATCAGAATCTACAGAGATAGAGTGAACATGCTGATTGGATTGTGCCAAGACACTTATATTGATAAGGTGTTGCACAGATTCAGGATGCATGATTCCAAGAAGGGCTTCATACCGATGTCTCATGGCATTAGTCTCAGCAAGAAGCAGTGTCCGGAGACACATGCTGAGCGGGAGCGCATGAATAGGATTACTTATGCTTCTGCAATAGGATCTATTATGTATGCCATGCTCTGCACTCGTCCAGATGTAGCTTACGCGTTAAGCATGACGAGTAGATACCAATCTGATCCAGGTGAAGTTCACTGGACAGCTGTCAAGAATATTCTCAAGTATTTGAGACATACTAAGGATAAATTCCTGGTGTATGGAGGAAGTGAAGAACTTGTGGTGAATGGATTCACCGATGCGAGTTTTCAGACGGACAGAGACGATTTCCGATCACAATCTGGATATGTCTTCTGTCTAAATGGCGGTGCAGTGAGCTGGAAGAGCTCTAAGCAGAATACCGTAGCTGATTCCACGACGGAAGCTGAATATGTTGCTGCTTCAGAAGCGGCAAAGGAAGCTGTTTGGATCAAGCAGTTCATGACTGAACTTGGTGTGGTTCCTAGTATCTTGGAGCCAGTGGCTTTGTTTTGTGATAACAACGGAGCCATTGCTCAGGCGAAAGAACCCAGGTCACACCAGAAGTCCAAACACGTAGAGAGGAGGTATCACCTGATTCGTGATATCGTCAATAGAGGTGATGTGAAGATCAGCCGAGTTCCGACGGACGAGAATGTCGCCGATCCTCTGACTAAGTCACTCCCAAGGCCTAAGCATGAGATTCATACGACTGTTGTAGGCATTAGAGATCTTAAGATGTAATCTTGATTCTAGTGGGAGTTTTAGTTTTATTTTAGTTATAATAAGATGCTCTTGTAAAACATTATTTTGGATATGTTTAATGAAATTTGATTTCAGCATTATTTATTGTGATCTAAATAATGGTCCCAAAATAAGTTTATGTCATATTATAGGTCATCAAGTTGAGGACTTGATCATGAAACCCTATAAGTCATAGATGATATAACTTATGTTTTGTCCCTAGTAGAGGTTGTCAAAGTGGGACAATGGCAACCGCGAGAGACTAGATTGTGAGGTGACTGTTAGCTAAGTTTCATGGAGCCAATGATATGATTATCGCAGTCAGTCACATAGATATATGTTGGTGAACATATGATCGGACATGACCCGCTAATGAGAAGTCTACAAGATAGTTATATCTGTGTCATAAGAGGTTCTCATTACGACTATAGAGTATAGTCCTCAGACCTGAGTTCATCATGCTTTCTTGCATATGAATTGGTACACTTTGACTTTGTCAAACGTCGACCCGTAACTGGCGACTATAACGGCACTGTTCAAGTATATCATGAAGTGTGCGTTGAAATAGGGATGGAACAAGATGGGATTTGTCCCTCCTGATAAACGGGAGATAAATATCTCAGAGCCTATCGAAGATTTAATACTGAGAAAAATGTGTGGCCGCACTCAAACGAACTGTAGTTCAGTTGTTTGTAATGTTCAGAATGAGATCATGAGTTCGATAAACACGATGTTGGCTTAATAAGGATGTCACCAATCTTGCCTTATGCCAAATCGAGATATAGAGACAAAGGATTATAGGAATAGATGATTCCAGTACAAGTGGGAGATTGTTGGGATAGTGTCCTGAAATCACGCTTGTACTCACTCCTGATGATAGTTGTGTGTCGAGATCAGACATTCGTATAATACTGGGCGGTTGCAATGTTTTGCTAGAAGCCTCTTGCAATCTGTAAGTTGTAGACTTACTGCCAGTATTATATGATCCTATAGGGTCACACACCTAAGCAAACTGGAAGCTACGACATGGGAATGATCATTATGGTAATGATCATATTAATGTGTATTGGATACACATTATTATCGACAAAATGGTGTTGTGTCGATCGACACAGCTTGTGTGTCGGTCGACACAGTTTGGGTTTTCGGAAAGGCTTTTTGAATTAAGACTTAATCAAGTCTGGCCCGTTAAGTGTGTTTTAGGTCGAATAAAACTCGAAGGTTTCGACCTAAACATGTGGCCGTCCGCTTTTCTTGATAGAAAGAAGCAGAAACACCAGTAACAGAGGATTCCCATCGATCCGGCACTAGCATCCCGTTTCCAGCTTGTGTGCGTGTGTATCTGTTAGAGGCAAGGCACCTGCGTTGCTCAACTGATCTCGTTCACCAACTCATTCCGCTGCCAGTTCCAGGTAAGAACGAGGTTGGTTGTTTTCAATATATCAAACCCTAGATCCTAGGAGATCCAACATTATCTCGTTTGGCAGGCGGCTAATAAGTTTAAAAACTAAACGGTTTTAACTCGGGAGGATTGTGATCTCTCAATTGGCAAGGTTTCAGAGAAGGTGTTTAGGGAAGCTACAAATGAAATAATTGTTTAGCCTGAGTTGCCATTAGCGTTTTCTGAAAGTCCAGGAAGAGACACTTCTCTTCAAAGGTGAAGTTGTATCAGTCCCATTCACGCAGAACATGTACTAGAGAAATTGTTGAGTTGTATGTCAGAAGGAAAATGGCTACGAAGAATATTCTTGGACAGAACAAGCACAAGCTGTCATTGACTACTGACATTTGGGTGTGTCCTCACACCAGTGATAGTTACATGGTGATTACAGCATATTTCATAGATGCTAGCTGAAAGATGATAATAGGTTTCAAGAACATTGGCGATCACAAAGGGCATACAATAGCTAATGTACCTTTTGAGTGTTTAGCAAAGCGGGACATTAAAAAGGTTTTCAGCATCACGGTGGACAATACCACATCTAATACAAACGCTTTGAAACTATTTAAGGACAGTTTCAATGTGCATGGTGATGAAGCTTTGGTCTTGAAAGGAGAATTTTTACATGTTAGGTGTGCAACACACAATATAAACTTGATTGTGAAGGAAGGCTTGATGGAGATAGATGACAGTGTGGCTGTTGTTAGGAATGCGATCACTTATGTAAGGTCTTCAACAATCAGAACAAAGTATTTTGTGTTTCATGTGGATACATGAAAGATGACAAGAGGTAGTCTACCTCTACATGTTCCAACCAGATGGAATTCTACGTATCTCATGCTGGAGCAAGCGTTGAAGTTCAGAGCATCATTTGATAAGATGGAGTGTAACGCCCCTTTCCCATTATCCGCTGACCGACCTGATCGGTCAACAATCAAACAAGAATATGACCAAATCAAACCCGAGCAAGTCAAACAGGAAAAGTTCATCACAATACGAAGTCAGTGACAGTTCGGTTTGAGTCAACGGCTCGCATCAAACTATCCTTGACCCCGTCTACATCGCATCACAATACAAAGCTTTTCAACATGTATTGCTTCCGCGAGTTTTGTCGGTTCGGACTAAACCGATATATCAGGGAAGCGAATTCATTTCTAAGTAAATAAACATTTACATAACGTTTATACAAAACAATTTGCCTATTCAATTCTAATCACAACAAAACAAGAATAAAACCGGCGTCATAAAGCTGAACCGAAAACAACAATCAAAATCATCGAATCAAGAACTCCAGCCCACAAGCGATCTCGAAACTACACCGAGGACCTCCCGCGTCCATCGCTGCTAAACCTGAAAAACACAAAAGAGTCTAATGAGCGATCTAAGATCACCCAGCGAGTCGGCTCCCCACTAACGACTTCTAGTCTATCTATAACTACAATTCACGCCCCAAAACCTAAAATAACAATCATAAAAAATGATCTATCACATGCCACTATGACGTGATAAACCCACAGCACACAAGCACTTGCAAAAGAAGGAAAGATTACGGAAATCAAAGGCATTGCAGCACATGCCCTCGATTAGACTCGATCTATCTATCGCGCAAAACGAACTTAACACCACTAGGCCCACTATGCGAACTCGGTAACTTCCACGGGAACAGTTAGCCACCGACATGGTAACTAAAACAACCCACGACTCCTAGACGTAAACACGAAGTCCGAAGACCTAGGACACTGTTCTCAGTCCATCGATACACAGCGACTCAGGCTACCCCACGGTAACCTAAGCTTCCATGAAGTCCGGCCCTAGGACATGACCCCGTATTCTCCGGACCACACATCTACCGGCGTCACTCAGTAGGTTCACACCATAATCAGAATCACAATGTGAAATGGTCATATCACCACCCGAGGATCCAATCGGGTTGGAAGTACCGAATCCCTTTCAAACCTAGACTTGCGGGATCTAACACACCCTAGAGTCCTAGTGCAGTAAAGTAAACACGCAGACTCACTGAGACTCTAACACACACCACAAGACTGTCAAGGTCAACAGAAAGATAAAAGCAACATCGATCTATCCCGCAAGTCCTAAACCACCACCACCACCACCAACCCTACTCGGTGCTATATCGAATTAGGTAACTACAAACTTACCTGGTCCCATGACCGGCGTAAGTAATATGCAACCGACCACCCGGCCCTACACCGGAGTAGTCTAAGCACAGGCCTGCAAACAGCACACACAACATCAAAGCAACAACACACACACACACACACACAAACAACTAAGCAGGCCTTTAAGGTTCATTAATGAATTTTATTCTCATTAGTCTGCTACCTTGGATTAGCGGATTGCTAATCCGTAGATGGCTCTCCAATCACACAACTCTATAATTATTCTTTCGTAAATATCTCTTAATAACTCCTCGATCTGTCGGTTTAGAGTTAGTAAACTTACTAACTCCCCGACATCTGATTATTAACTTAACTTGATTCATTAACCCTTAACCCAAGTATTAAACCTAACCCACCCCGTTATATATTCTATACGTTCGTTAAATGGTTTAGACCATATTTTAATGTCGTCTTAATTTCCGTATATAGATTCATTTAATATCATATTAATACATATATATGCATATATGTCCTATCATGCATTGACTATATGAATGCAACATTCAATCAATACTAGCAACCTAACATGCATTCAACGGATTAACTCTAACCACCTAACATGCGTTTAATTAAACTAACCAGTTTTAGAATTAACCGATCATCATCAAAAACCAATCAATTCATCTTAACTAACGGGCATGCAATCCTAGTCTACGGCTTTAGGTTCCTGTTTTATATGATTATCTAACTACGGTACAGTTAAGCCGACTAATAGTGGATATGCGGCCGGACAGACGGACAAATCTAGAGACCGAACAGCTGAATCCCAAACCTTCTGAACCCCAACACTAACACTCCGAACTATAGAAATCAGGAATGGCCGTTGACCGGCTCGATCTCTGCCGTTGACCGGCGTTGATCGCGTTGACCGGCATTGACTGCGACTGTTGACCGTTGACTTTTCTGAACCGTTGACAAAAACAACTGAACCAACTGAACCAATTCAATCAACCCGGTTTAGGTAAACCGAATTGAAACACTTAACCGGGTGTTGGCCACTAAGCCGGTTTAACCATGGTTTGATCGGTTTACCCAACCCAAAGCAATTCCCAAACCAAGCTAGTTTAGACCAAACCAAGAGTTGAATCACCCCTTAAACCGGACCGGCTGAAGAATGGCGGCGAAAGAGCTTCTCCGGCGACTTCCTCCAACGTTGACCGGCGGTTATTGATGGTTTCGGGCGACTGGTGGCGAGCTACGGCGACTAAAGATGGTCCTTGAGGCGAAATAAAGCTTATAGGAGAAGAGAATAGGCTTACACCAGCTGAAGAGAAGAAGGAGATGATGGAGACTCGTAGGCAGCTACCTTCCACAGCGGCTCTGACGGCTCTACGGAGGCGGCGAAGGGAGATGATGGGTGGAGGTTGAAGAGGAGACTTATATGAATCTACTGGTGTAAGTGGCTCATAGAGATTCAAGAGGGTTTATGAGATATAAGGTTAACTTGCCATGCAAGGTATGAAGAACATATGAATGTTCTTGGGTTTTCTTTGAAGATTCAAAGGAAATGCTGGGTTTTCTGATGATTTTGGAGAGAGGAGATATGAGGGATATCGACAGAGACCTAGAGAGAGTTTCAGATGAAGTAATGGGACTTTTTGGAGTGAATTGAACTTGATTTGAAAGATTATGCCATGCAAAAACATGAGTTCAATGTACCAACTCATACAATGTATCAAGGATGGAGAGGTGGCGTCAGTAGGTAGTAGACACCTGTCTCTGGAGGTTAATCAGATTAAAAACCATTGGACTAATCCACTTGAACCGACCCAAAATCCGTTTCATTCCGCTTGACCTGATATCGTCTAATCCGCGATAAATATTTTGAAAACTGTTTAGCTGATCCCATAAATCCTCCAAGCTTCAAAATAATATTCTTGATGATATTTAATAAATCTAGAAACTTGAATCACTTCATTTGGAAACCCGTAGCTCCCGTTATGGATTTTACAAGATTTCTCGGTTATATCGGTTTCCATTCACGATAGTCAGAAAACCCATTTAAACTTCGTTTCTTCCATTTCTAGTCTTCTAAATGTTTTCTTTACTTAAAAAGAAACACATTTGGCCCATCTTGGCTTCCGTCTCGCATTTTGGCACAATTACCAAAATGTCTTCCAACTTCTGAAAATTACCATTTTTCCCCTGCTGACTTTTCCCTTGCCCGTTGACCCAATTTTTGGAATCAGGGTATTTCATGGAGGCTGAAGATAAACCCTACATAGACTACTTCTTGGGTACTGTAGAAGGGAAAAACGGCTTGGACCATCAGTTGCATATGACTGGGAAGCGATTGAGAGGTTGGTACAGTTTCTCATTATCTTTTACAACTCAACTTTGATACTCTCAGCTTCAAACATTTCAGATTCTCATAAAATCTACAATGAGATCGTCACTATCACTCGGAATATTAGTGCAATAAGCAGCATTCCAGGGCCTGATGAAGAGTTGAGGATGAAAGCTTTGACAATGATGGGTAAATTGAGGAAATATTGGAATCCTTTTTGGGTTGGGAACGAAAGAGACAACTATGAGATGAACAAGATTATAATAGTGGCTAGGATTTTGACCCAAGGAGAAAGATGAATTTCGCAAAGTTATGTTTTTAGAAGCTCTACGGTAAAGAAAGCATTGAGTATAATCTTCATTCTGAGTCTATCTTGTACATATTGAAGCGGCTATTCGACGAGTATAGTGGTTTTGCAAACAATGTCAGTGGAGGTTGTTCTATTACTTCATCACATGGAGCATCATCTTCTCATTCTAAAGACCAAATTAGTGGTCAAGCCATTGAGAGAAGGGTACTTGGTAATGGTATTGGCTATGAAAGAATGGACAATTTGTATCATGAGCTTCTGCAAGAGACAAGTGTTGGGAATGTCCTGAAATCTATTGTACATGCTCTAAGTGAAAGTCGTATAGTCGAGATGAGACAATCACATAACGCTAGGTAGTCATAACGCTTTTCTAGAAGCCACTTATGATCAATGAGTTGAGAACTCATTGCTAGTGTTATATGATCCTACAGGGTCACACACCTAAGCAAACTGGGCGTTAAAGACGAGGTTGATCATTAATGTAATGATCCAGTTAATGCATATGTGATATGCATTCGATATCAATGTTCTGGGATAGCATCGATCGTTGCAGATAGTGCATCGATCGATGCACTCGCGGATTAATCAGATTAATTCGGTTTAATCGTTGGTTAATTCCGTTGTGGTTTAAGCCGACATATATAAGATATATGGTCGACCTAAACTCGTCCCCAACCTAATTCACAGCCACCAGAACACAGAAAGAAACCTCTCTGGAGATCAGATCTCTGTAAGGCACTAGCATCCCTGCGGTCCAGTTTGTGTGCGTGTGGATACCAGTAGAGGCGCAGCACTTGAGGCGCTTCGTGATCTCGATTACTTGCAATACTTCCGCTGCATATTCACCAGGTAACCTCGAGATCTGATAGATTCAATTACATGAACCTTAGATCCTAGGCTCGGAATTCAAACTAGGGTTGCTAATCCTGATTAGAACTGCTAGAAATTCCTTTAGTGGTATCAGAGCTTTAGGGTTCCATTGAATCTGTAGCATGATGATTAGATTAGTTGAACCTAGATCTTTGTATAATTGATACAAGCATGCTAAAACTCGTTTTGATCAAAGTAACCTAGTTTAGGGTTTTGTTCGAAAACGTTTTAAAGGTTTTTCGCATAGTGTCGATCGATGCTTGATACCCGAATAAATTTAGGGTTTTTCGCATGGTGTCGATCGTTGCCAATCCGGCAACGATCGATGCAGGGCGAAAACCCGAATAAACCTAGTTTTCGCCTAGTGTCGATCGATGCAACTGTTGCATCGATCGACACAGCCTCGCGAGATTGTTGGATCGGTTCAATTGGATTGGACCGGTTATCGAGCTTGGTTAATAATGGTCGAACACTGTGAATGGTTTAAATGCGATTGGTTTGATTAGGTTGGCATCGACCGATGCTAATGTAGCATCGATCGACGCTGACCGGTATTCAAAACCGGATCAATTGGATTGATCGGTTATCGCGGATTAATTAATTATAAGAATTAAAACATAGTAAAACTGAACGTTTTAAATGGTTCCGTTCCTCAACCAAATATCAAGTGTACTTGATGTCTTTTCAATCTTGTCAACTGTCAAGACCCATTTGATTGTGCGACAAACTTGCAGTGCAAGATGTCCACAATTTCATGAGTAAGACAGAGGTAATCGCGTTGATGGATTTGCAGTGCGAAACATCGACAATTGCATGACTGAAGAGATTGGTTTACTTGACTAGGCCATCAAAATCGTTTTGGGCTCAGAGACATCAGGTGGATTGGACATAAGATGTCAGTCCACAACCAAGAGTTATATTGGATATAACTAGCAAGGTTGTTGTTTACCTAGATAGCTGAATTTGGGTGATAGCCAGTGGCTCACTCAAGTCTAGTGAAACATGGGTCTTGGATCATTATATTCATCTGAGGAAACATTGTTTGAATATAGTGCGAGTTTTCTTAAATGTTAAGATTTCTCATTTCTTGAACATCATAACTAAACTTTTTCTTTTCTATGTTCTCAGCTATGACTAACACTCATAACAACTCTTTCTCCCTGCGATCCGTCCTTGAGAAGGACAAGTTAACTGGATCGAATTTTCTCGAATGGTATCGGAACTTGAGAATTGTTCTCAAGAAGGAGAAAAGGGACTATGTCCTGGAAAATGTTCTCCCTGAAAAACCGAGAGCCAATGCTCCACATACAGAAAGGAATGCTTGGGATAAGCATTCCAATGATGTGGTCGATGTGAATTGTCTCATGTTGGCTACCATGAACTCGGATTTGCAGAAGCAATACGAGAACGTGGAGTCGCCCGTGGAGATGATCACTAGCCTGAAAAGTATGTTTCAGGAGCAAGCACGAACTGAGAGATACCAGACGGTTAAATCTCTCATTGAATGCAAGCTACCAAAGGACAGTCCAGTCAGTCCTCATGTCATTAAGATGATGGGTTATATTGATAACCTGGGGAGGCTGGATTGCCCCATTAGCCAAGAGTTGGCTACTGACATCATTCTGCAGTCACTGCCGTCAAGTTATGATCAGTTTGTTATGAACTATAACATGAATAACTTGACAAAGACATTGACTGAGCTGCATGGCATGCTCAAGACAGCTGAGCCAAATATCAAGAAGGGCACTCCTAATGTACTTATGGTACAAGGGGGTAAGAAGTTTAAGAAACTTGGCAAAGGTAAGGGAAAGGGCAAGGCAGTCCCGGTTGAAAACCAGGACACGCCGGCGCCAGCCCCAAAGCCCAAGCCGGGCCCATCTGAGACTGATAAGTGCCATTACTGTAAAGAGCTTGGACATTGGAAGAGAAATTGCAACAAATTCTTGGAAGAAAAGAAGAAGAAGAAGACTTTCGAGACTTCATCTTCAGGTATTTATGTTATAGAAGTAAATGTTACTACTTTTGGTTCTACTTCTTGGGTATTGGATACCGGCTGTGGTGCTCATATTTGTACAAATATGCAGGGCCTAAGCAACAGTAGGAAGTTGGAAAAGGGACAAGTGGACCTGCGCGTGGGGAATGGAGCAAGAGTTGCTGCATTAGCCGTAGGAACATATAACTTGTCTTTACCTTTTGGTTTGGTTTTAAAACTTAATAATTGCTACTATGTACCTGCTATAAGCAGAAATATTATTTCCATTCCTGTTTTGGATGTGGAAGGATATCAGTTTTCAATTAAGAATAAATGTTGTTCTTTTGATTACAATGATGTATTTTATGGTAGCAGCCCATTAGGGAATGGGCTTTATGTTTTAAACCAAACCGCACCAATCTATAACATTAACACCAAGAGATTCAAATCAAATGACACGAATCAGACTTTTCTTTGGCATTGTCGTTTGGGCCACATAAACGAGAAACGGATCCAAAAGCTCCATAGTGATGGGCTTCTGGGCTCATTTGATTATGAATCATGTGAGAAATGTGAATCTTGTTTACTAGGCAAAATGACTAAGCCCCCTTTCAACAAACCAAATGAAAGGGCCATTGACTTATTGGGCCTTATACATACAGATGTATGCGGCCCAATGAGCACAAGTGCCAGAGGAAATTTTCGATACTTCATTACCTTCACTGATGATTTCAGCAGGTATGGCTATGTCTATTTAATGAGACATAAGTCGGAATCTTTTGAAAAGTTCAAAGAGTTCCAAAATGAAGTACATAATCAACTTGGCAAAAGTATTAAGGCTCTTCGATCAGATCGTGGAGGAGAATACTTGAGCCAAGAATTCAGTGATCATTTGAGAGATTGTGGAATTGTTTCACAACTCACTCCTCCTGGAACACCACAATGGAATGGCGTGTCTGAGAGGAGAAATCGGACTTTATTAGATATGGTTCGGTCAATGATGAGTCTCTCAACTCTTCCATTATCCTTTTGGGGATACGCTCTAGAAACGTCTGCGTTTACACTTAATAGGGTTCCGTCAAAATCAGTTGCAAAGACACCACATGAGATGTGGACTGGAAATGTTCCGAGTGTGTCTTTCCTGAAGATTTGGGGTTGTGAAGCTTATGTTAAGCGATTAATTACAGATAAGCTCGAACCCAAATCAGACAAGTGCTACTTCGTTGGTTATCCTAAGGAAACCAAGGCATACTACTTTTACAACCAATCCGAGAACAAAGTGTTTGTTGCTCGGAACTGCATTTTTCTTGAGAGAGAGTTTCTTTCCAAGAGAAACAGTGGGAGTAAAGTACAACTCGAAGAAGTTCGAGAACCGCAGGAAAATGCTCAACCTGTAGAGGAAGAGCAACAGTTGGATCTACAAAGAGTTGTAGAACCCGCGCCTGTGGAGCCTGAAATTCGCCGATCCGAAAGGATCCGTCACGAACCCGAGAGATATGGATTTCTCTTAACCAATTGTCATGATTTGTTAATCATTGACAGTGACGAGCCAGCGAATTTTGAAGAAGCAATGATGAGCCCTGACTCCGCTAAGTGGCTGAAAGCCGCTGAATCCGAAATGGGATCCATGACACAGAACCAAGTATGGACTTTGGTTGATTTACCCGATGGTGCAAGACCCATTGAGTGTAAATGGATTTTCAAGAAGAAAATTGATGTGGATGGAAATATTCAGATATATAAAGCAAGGCTAGTGGCAAAAAGTTTCAAACAAATTCATGGTATTGAATATGAAGAAACCTATTCACCTGTCGCCATGCTTAAATCCATTCGGATTCTCCTAGCAACAGCTGCTCATTATGATTATGAGATCTGGCAGATGGACGTGAAAACAGCTTTCCTTAATGGAATTCTGGAAGAGGATGTGTACATGACACAACCCGAAGGTTTCATCGATCCAAATGCAGCTAGGAAAGTATGCAAACTTCATCGATCCATTTATGGATTGAAGCAAGCATCTCGGAGTTGGAATCTTCGTTTTGATGAAGCAGTCAAAAAGTTTGATTTCATCATAAGCGAAGAAGAACCATGTGTTTACAAGAAGACTAGTGGGAGCGCAGTTGCATTTCTCGTGTTGTATGTAGATGACATACTTCTTCTCGGAAATGACGTTCCGTTGTTACAGTCTGTTAAGACTTGGCTCGGAAGTTGTTTTTCAATGAAAGACATGGGAGAAGCCGCGTATATTCTTGGAATAAGAATCTATAGAGATAGATTAAACAAGTTGATTGGACTGTGTCAAGACACTTATATCGATAAGGTCTTACACAGGTTCAGAATGCAAGATTCCAAGAAGGGCTTCATACCAATGTCTTATGGCATAAGTCTCAGCAAGAAGCAGTGTCCTGAGACACCTGCTGAGCGAGATCAAATGAGTCGGATTCCCTACGCCTCGGCGTTGGGATCCATCATGTATGCCATGCTCTGTACTCGTCCAGATGTTGCTTGTGCTTTAAGCATGACGAGTAGATACCAATCGGATCCAGGTGAAAGTCACTGGACAGCAGTCAAGAATATTCTGAAGTATTTGAGAAATACTAAAGATAAATTCTTGGTGTATGGAGGAAGTGATGAGCTGGTAGTAAGTGGTTACACAGACGCAAGTTTCCAGACATACAAAGATGATTTCCGATCGCAATCTGGTTACATCTTCTGCCTGAATGGCGGTGCAGTCAGCTGGAAGAGTTCCAAGCAGGACACTGTAGCAGATTCCACAACTGAAGCTGAGTACCTCGCTGCTTCTGAAGCGGCAAAGGAGGCTGTTTGGATCAAGAAGTTCATCACTGAACTTGGTGTGATTCCTAGTATTTCTGAGCCAGTGGCTCTGTATTGTGACAACAATGGAGCCATTGCACAAGCAAAGGAACCTAGATCACACCAGAAATCCAAACACATAGAAAGGAGATATCACCTTATCCGTGATATTGTGAATAGAGGAGATGTGAAGATCAGCAGAGTCCCGACGGATGAGAATGTTGCTGATCCACTGACCAAGCCTCTCCCAAGGCCTAAGCACGAGTTTCATACCACTGCTATAGGCATTAGATTTCTTAAGATATGATCTTGATTTCAGTGGGAGTTGTATTTGTTTCAGTTATGACATGATGTTCACAAAGACATAATAGTTATGTTATTTTAATGAAATTGTTTCAGCATTGTTTAATTAAATATATATAAAGTCCCAAAGTAATTTATGACATTTTATAGGCCATCAAGTATGTGACTTGATCATGAAACCCTATAAGCAATAAATGACATAAATTATAATGGTCCCTGGTCGAGGTTGTTAACGTGGGACATTAACAACCACGTGAGACCAGTATGTGAGGTGACTGATGACCATGTTTCATGGAGTCATTAATAAGTGTATTAAAGTCATTCACATAGATATGTGTTAGAGAACACATGATCGGACATGACCCGTCAATGAGAACTCTACAAGATGTTATATTAGTGTCATAAGAGTTTCTCATTACGACAAAAGAGTTTAGTCCTAAGACCTGAGTTCATCATGTCCTCTCTCATATGGATTGGTTCGTCTTGACTTTGTTAAACGTCAGCCGTAACTGGTGATTATAAAGACACTGATTAGGCGTATCATGAAATATGAAAGAGACATGGATGGGACAAGATGGGATTTGTACCTCCTATATAACAGGAGTTAAATATCTCTGGGCCTATCGAAGATTTGATACTGGAAATGCGTGGCCGCGCTCAAACGAGGTGATTGTCAGTCGTTTGTTTTTCATCAGTACAAATCGGGATTCGATAAACGTAATCTGGTTGAATAAGGATGACACAGTGCTTGCCTTATGCCAGATTGAGATATAGCTACAAAGGGATTAAAGGAATAGATGATTCCAGTACAAGTGGGAGATTGTTGGGAATGTCCTGAAATCTATTGTACATGCTCTAAGTGAAAGTCGTATAGTCGAGATGAGACAATCACATAACGCTAGGTAGTCATAACGCTTTGCTAGAAGCCACTTATGATCAATGAGTTGAGAACTCATTGCTAGTGTTATATGATCCTACAGGGTCACACACCTAAGCAAACTGGGCGTTAAAGACGAGGTTGATCATTAATGTAATGATCCAGTGAATGCATATGTGATATGCATTCGATATCAATGTTCTGGGATAGCATCGATCGTTGCAGATAGTGCATCGATCGATGCACTCGCGGATTAATCAGATTAATTCGGTTTAATCGTTGGTTAATTCCGTTGTGGTTTAAGCCGACATATATAAGATATATGGTCGACCTAAACTCGTCCCCAACCTAATTCACAGCCACCAGAACACATAAAGAAACCTCTCTGGAGATCAGATCTCTGTAAGGCACTAGCATCCCTGCGGTCCAGTTTGTGTGCGCGTGGATACCAGTAGAGGCGCAGCACTTGAGGCGCTTCGTGATCTCGATTACTTGCAATACTTCCGCTGCATATTCACCAGGTAACCTCGAGATCTGATAGATTCAATTACATGAACCTTAGATCCTAGGCTCGGAATTCAGACTAGGGTTGCTAATCCTGATTAGAACTGCTAGAAATTCCTTCAACAAGTACTTGAAATATCATGGTTTTTAGGGCTTTTGACCATGATATATGTCTTTATTATCGAGTCTTTTGTTGTATTTTGGAGTCCTTTTATGTGTATTTACAAGTTTATGTACGTTTAGAGCATATTTGGACATTATGACGCATTCTGGAGCTATTTGGAGAGTTCGTGCGAGAAGAAGAAGTCAGAGACGATTTTGGATGCCTGTTTCGATCGACACTGATGTGGCATCGATCGACACATAGGCGAATCAGATAATTCTCGCCGGATTAATGAAGACTTTGGATATTTGCAGCTTGGACCAAAAGTTTTTCATAATTACAAAGAAGCCCAAAACTTGTTTAGACTATTATATTAAGGGTTTTAAGCCATTGTTTAGGCAAAGTTTTATTCTATTAGAGATTGAGAGATTTTGGGGATGGTCTTGTACTCGACAGAGAAGAGATTTCGAACCCCTGTTTCTGAAGGAATTTCTAGCAGTTCCTAATCGAATTAGGCAGCCCTAGTCTGAATTCCAAGCCTAGGATCTAGGGTTCATATTATCGAATCAATGGGATCTCGAGATTACCTGGTGATTTGCAGCGGAAGGTTTGCAAGTAATCGAGATCTCGAAGCACCTCAAACGTTGTGCCTCTACATGTATCCACACGCACACAAACTGAACAGAAGGGATGCTAGTGCCTTTAGAGATCAGATCTCTCGAGAGGTTTCTCTTACCTTTCTGGTGGATGTGAATTAGGTTAGAAGTGTGTAAAGGTCGGCCATATATCTTATATATGTCGACTTATACCACGACCGAATTAACCAACGATTAAACCGAATTTAATCTGGTCATTCGCGATCTGTGTCGACCGACACACTTACTATGTCGATCGACACTGCCCCAGAAACTCGGTATTGAATGCATATCAAATATGCATTCACCAGATCATTACATTAATGATCAACCTCATATACTACGTCCAGTTTGTTTAGGTGTGTGACCCTGTAGGATCATATAACACTAGCAATGAGTTCTAAACTCATTGATCATAAGTGGCTTCTAGCAAAGCATTATGACTGCCCAGTGTCATATGATTGTCTCATCTCGACAATACGACTTTCACTTAAAGTAAGTACAATAGATTTCAGGACATTCCCAACAATCTCCCACTTGTACTGGAATCATCTATTCCTTTAATCCCTTTGTAGCTATATCTCGATCTGGCATAAGGCAAGAACTGTGTCATCCTTATTAAGCTAGATCATGTTTATCGAACTCTGATTTATACTGATAAAACAAACGACTGACAATCACCTCGTTTGAGCGCGGCCACGCATTTCCAATATCAAATCTTCGATAGGCCCACAGATATTTAACTCCTGTTATATAGGAGGTACAAATCCCATCTTTTTCCATCCATGCCCCTTTCATATCTCATGATATGCCTAATCAGTGTCTTTATAATCACCAGTTACGGCTGACGTTTGACAAAGTCAAGACGGACCAATCCATATGCAAGAAATCATGATGTACTCAGGTCTAAGGACTATACTCTATAGTCGTAATGAGAAACTCTTATGACACTCATATAACATCTTGTAGAGTTCTCATTAATGGGTCAAGTCCGATCATGTGTTCTCCCGTACATATCTATGTGATTGACTTTAATACTCTTATTAATGACTCCATGAAACTTAGTCATCAGTCACCTCACATACTAGTCTCACGCGGTTGTTAATGTCCCAATTCAACAACCTCGACCAGGGACCAACATAATTTATGATATTTATTGCTTATAGGGTTTCATGATCAAGTCACGTACTTGATGACCTATAATGTTGTCATGAATTACTTTGGGACTATTATTTAATAACACAATTAAATAATGATGAAACAAATTTCATTAAAATAACATAACCATTATGTTTTATGAACATCATGACATAACTAAAAACCAAATATAACTCCCACTGAAATCAAGATCATATCTTAAGAAATCTAATGCCTACAGCAGCAGTATGAATCTCATGCTTAGGCCTTGGGAGAGGCTTGGTCAGTGGATCAGCAACATTCTCATCCGTCGGGACTCTGCTGATCTTCACATCTCCTCTATTAATAATATCACGGATAAGGTGATATCTCCTTTCTATGTGTTTGAACTTCTGGTGTGATCTAGGTTCCTTTGCTTGTGCAATGGCTCCATTGTTGTCACAATACAAAGCCACTGGCTCAGAAATACTAGGAACCACACCAAGTTCAGCGATGAACTTCTTGATCCAAACAGCCTCCTTTGCCGCTTCAGAAGCAGCGAGGTACTCAGCTTCAGTCGTGGAATCTGCTACAGTGTCCTGCTTGGAACTCTTCCAGCTGACTGCACCGCCATTCAGAAAAAAGACGTAACCAGATTGCGATCGGAAATCGTCTTTGTCCGTCTGAAAACTTGCGTCTGTGTAACCACTTACTACCAGCTCATCACTTCCTCCGTACACCAAGAATTTATCCTTAGTATTTCTCAAATACTTCATAATATTCTTGACAGCTGTCCAGTGACTTTCACCTGGATCAGATTGGTATCTACTCGTCATGCTTAAAGCACAAGCAACATCTGGACGAGTACAGAGCATGGCATACATGATGGATCCTGATGCCGAAGCATAAGGAATCCGACTCATGCGTTCTTGCTCAGCAGGTGTCGCAGGACACTGCTTCTTGCTGAGACTAATGCCATAAGACATTGGTATGAAGCCCTTCTTGGAATCATGCATTTTGAACCTGTGTAAGACTTTATCGATATAAGTATCTTGACACAGTCCAATTAACTTTTTTAATCTATCTCTATAGATTCTTATTCCAAGAATGTATGCGGCTTCTCCCATATCTTTCATTGAAAAACAAATTTTGAGCCAAGTCTTAACAGACTGTAACAACGGAACGTCATTTCCGAGAAGAAGTATGTCATCTACATACAATACGAGAAATGCAACTGCGCTCCCACTAGTCTTCTTGTAAATACACGGTTCCTCTTCGTTCCTAATGAAGTCAAACTTTTTGACTGCTTCATCAAAACGAAGATTCCAACTCCGAGATGCTTGCTTCAATCCATAAATGGATCGATGAAGCTTGCATACCTTCCTAGCAGCATTATGATCGATGAAACCTTCGGGCTGTGTCATGTACACATCCTCTTCCAGAATTCCATTAAGGAAAGCTGTTTTCACGTCCATCTGTCAGATCTCATAATCATAATGAGCGGCTGTTGCTAGGAGAATCCGAATGGATTTAAGCATAGCGACAAGGGAATAGGTTTCTTCATAGTCAATACCATGAATTTGTTTGAAACCTTTTGCCACCAGCCTTGCTTTATATATCTGAATATTTCCATCCACATCAATTTGTCTGATCTCCTAGGATCTAGGGTTCGTTATATTGAAATTTACCAACCTCGTTCTTACCTTGAACTGGCAGCGGAATGAATTGGTGAACGAGATCAGTGAGCAACGCAGACGCCTTGCCTCTACTAGATACACACGCACACAAGCTGGAAAACGGGATGCTAGTGCCGGATCTATGGGATCTCAGAGTTTCTGATGTTTATACTTCTTCTGTCAAGAAAAAGTCGACGGCTCCTGTTCTAGGTCGAAAACCATCAGGTTTTATTCGACCTAGAATCACACTTATCGGGCCAGACTCGTTTGAGTCATAAAATCGAAAAGCCCTTTCGAAACCCGAACTGTGTCGACCGACACACATGCTGTGTCGACCGACACACATGCTGTGTCGATCGACACAACACCATTTTCTCGATATTAATGTGTATCCAATACACATTAACATGATCATTACCATAATGATCATTCCCATGTTTTAGCTTCCAGTTTGCTTAGGTGTGTGACCCTATAGGATCATATAATAGTGGCAGTAAGTCTACAACTTACAGATTGCAAGAGGCTTCTAGCAAAACATTGCAACCGCCCAGTATTATACGAATGTCTGATCTCGACACACAACTATCATCAGGAGTGAGTACAAGTGTGATTTCAGGACACTATCACAACAATCTCCCACTTGTACTGGAATCACCAATTCCTATATTCCTTTTGTCTCTATATCTCGATTTGGCATAAGGCAAGATTGGTGTCATCCTTATTAAGCCAACATCGTGTTTATCGAACTCATGATCTTATACTGAACAATACAAACAATTGAACTACAGTTCGTTTGAGTGCGGCCACACATTTTCTAAGCATAAAATCTTCGATAGGCCCTGAGATATTTATCTCCCGTTATTCAGGAGGGACAAATCCCATCTTGTTCCATCCCTATTTCAACGCACACTTCGTGATATACTTGAACAGTGCCGTTATAGTCGCCAGTTATGGGTCGACGTTTGACAAGGTCAAAGTGTACCAATTCCTATGCAAGAAAGCATGATGAACTCAGGTCTAAGGACTATACTCCATAGTCGTAATGAGAACCTCTCATGACACATATATAACTATCCTGGAGACTTCTCATTTGCGGGTCATGTCCGATCATATGTTCACCAACATATATCTATGTGACTGACTGTGATACTCATATCATTGACTCCATAAAACTTAGTCAACAGTCACCTCACAAGCTAGTCTCTTGCGGTTGTTATTGTCCCACTTTAACAACCTCGACTAGGGACACATCATAATTTATATCATTTGTTACTTATACTGTTTCATGATCAAGTCCTCAACTTGATGGCCTATAATATGACATTAACTTATTTTGGGACCATTATTTAATTATCCAATAGTCAAATAATGTTGATGTCAGTTTTTCATAAACATGACCATATCATATCTATCTGAACATCATAACTAAACTAACTCCCACTAGAATCAAGACCAAGTCTTCAGATATCTAGTACCTACATCAACAGTATTCAACACGTGCTTAGGTTGTGAGAGATGCTGCGGCGTTCTTGCTTGGAACCATTCCAACAATCCACACCGCTATTCTTTAATAAGCACTATTCTACGGTCCTCTGCTTGGAAACCTTTCCAACAGACAGTACCGTTACACAGGCAAAATGACATAACCAGGTGAAAACCGAGAGTCGTCTTTGTCTGTCTAACTACTCATAACTGATTCGTCTTTTTCTCAGTTGTACAAGAACCTATCCTTAGTGTTTCTCAAACATTTGGGGATATTCCTTACAACTGTCCAGTGACTCTTACTGGAACAAATTGGTACCTACTCGTCATGCTTTATGCGTCAGCTGCATTTAGACGAGCGCAAAATATGGCATTCATGATGGATTCTATTGCATGAGCAAAAAGGAATCTCACTCATAGACACTAGCTCAGCCAGTGTCCAAGACACTTCATCTTGCTAAGATCATTGCCATAAGACCTTTGGTGTGAAGCCATTCTTGGAATCATGCGTATTGGAACGGTCCAGTACCTTATAATCATAAGGATTCTGACACGATCCAATTAGCTCTTCTAATTCATCTCAATGGATCCATATTCCAAGAGCTTACGCGGCTTCTCCCATGTCCATCGTTAAGTTTGACTTCCGACCCAAATCTTGACAAGACTTTTAGCATCGGAACGTCGTTTATGAGATTAAGTACGTTCTAAACATACAGTTTGAGAATTGCAATTACGCTCCCACTAGTTTACTTGTAAACGCACGGTTTCCATTCGTTCCTGATCGAGTCAAAACCTTTAACAGAGCGCATATTCCAACTCCAAGATGTTTGCTTCAATCTATGAATAGATTGGTGAAGCTAACATGCATACCCAGCCTATTTTCGGAGTTGGGGCTCACCATCGCTTCTTTGAATTTCGCAGGCTCGTCACTTTTCAATGATCAACTGATCACGGCAATCGGTCACGAGGAATCACCCTCGGTTAAGTGACGGATCCATCAGGATCAGCGAATTTCAGGCTCCACAGGTGTAGATCCTACAGCCCTCTGTAGATCCAACCGCTGTTCTCCCTCAACAGGTTGAACAGCCTCCTGTGTTTCTCGAATTTCTTCGAGTTGTACTTTTACTCCCACTGTTCTTCTTGGAAAAACAGAGTTCCGAACAACAAAACTTTGTTCTCGGATTTGTTGCAAAAGTACTAAGCCTCGGTTTCCCTAGGACAACCAGCGAAGCAGCACTTATCAGATTTGGGTTCAAGTTTGTTTGTTGACAAATGCCTTACACAAACCTTGCAATCCCAATTAATCAGAAAAACATATTTGGAAATCACCCAGTCCACATCCAATGTGGTGTTTTTCACTGATTCTGATAGAAAACTTATTTAGCGCAAACATGTTCATTTTAGAGCGTATTTTAAAAGGATAATGGAAGATTCATGTGACTCATCATTAATCGGAGCATATACAATAAGATCCGATTCATTCTCTCAGAAACAACGTTCAAGGTTTTCAGGAGAGATGAGCTGTGAAATGACATCACACTCACTTAGATGATCACTCAATTCTTGACACAAGTATTCTTCTCCACGATCTAATCAAAGATCTCAATACTTCTGTCAAATCGGTTCTATACTTCATTTTGGAACTCCTCAAAGGATTCCTACTCGTGTCTCATCAAAAGAACACAACCATACTTACTGATGCCATCAATAAGTTAATGAAGTACTGAAGACTTCCTCTGGCATTAATGCTCATCGGCCCACATACATCAGTACGTGTAAGGCCCAATAAGCCTCTGGCCCTTTTCTTTAGCTCTGCTAAAGAAGCCTTAGTCATTTGGCCCAGCAAGCAGAATTCATGTCTCAATTGATTTACAATCAAATGAACCTGAAGCCCATAACTATGGAACTTCTGAAGCCGCTTCACTCTATTTGGTCAATATGACTATGCTGAGGAAAAATCGAGTTCAAGTCATCAGAATTAAATCGTTTGATATTTATGTTATGTTTAAGCGTATGTTGGTTTAAGATATAAAACCCTTTCAAAAAGGGGTGTTACCATATAATATTTCATTAAGATCAAAAGAGCAAAACTTGTCTTTTATCAAAATGAAAAGCATCCAAATTCTCACAAGAAAATGAAAGACATTTCTGCATAAAGCAGGTACATAGTAGCAATTACTTAATTCAAAACCAAGCTTGAAAGGCTCCTACAAGTGGAGAATCTCTACGGCTCATGTAGCAACCATTGCTCCATACCAGACTCGCAGTTCCACTTGTCCTTTCTTCAACGTTCTACTGTTGCTTAGGCCCTGCATATTTCCAAAATATCAGTACCACAACTAGTATCCAATACATACGTAGAACTTGAAATAATAACACAATACCTGACGAAGAAGTACCATACATCTTCTCCATTTCTTGTGAATCTTCCAA
The DNA here is from genome assembly GCA_030180135.1 of Orychophragmus violaceus. Lineage (NCBI taxonomy): Eukaryota > Viridiplantae > Streptophyta > Magnoliopsida > Brassicales > Brassicaceae > Orychophragmus > Orychophragmus violaceus. The sequence continues at coordinate 59,449,338 of CM058236.1, read as the reverse complement.
GAATTTAAAGCAATTTCTCTTCCAATACCCAAACTCTTTACAGTAGCAGCATCTTTCAACATCAGATGGGCCTGACTTGGGCTTAAAAGATGACATAGGCTTATCCTGATTCCAAATCTGAACGGCCTTGTCTTCACCCTTGTCTATACAAGATTTTTCAAATCTTTTACCCTTTTTGATGTTTTACTCTGCTGTCTTGAGCATGCCATGCAGCTCAGTCAACTTCTTCGTCAAGCCTTTCTTGATATAATTCTTAATGAACTTATCATAACTTGACGGTAGTGACTGCAGAATGATGTCAGTAGCCAACTCTAAGCTGACAGGACAATCCAGTTTCCCCAGGTTATCAGTGTAACCCATCAGTTTAATGACATGAGGACTCACTGGAGCATCCTCTGGTAGTTTGCACCCAGTGAGAGACTTCACCATTTGGAATCTCTCAACTCGTGCCAGATCCTGAAACTTCAGTTTCAGGCTGGTGAACATCTTTATTGGCGACTCCATGTTCTCGTATTGACTCTTTAAGTCTGATACCATGGTAGCCAACATCAGACCACGCACATCTACCATATCAATATAATGCTTATTCCAAGCATTATATACTGCATTCGAGCGATTGGCCCCAAGCCTTTCTTGGAGAGCTTTCTCAAGGACATAGTCCTTACTCTCCTGCTTGAGTATTAATCTCAAATTTCGATACCAATCCAGGAAATTTGATCCATTTAACTTGTCCTTCTCAAGGACAGATCGCAACGAGAAGGTAGTTTTAGACATAGGCTGAAAATTTTAATCAAAGAGAATTCTAGTTATGATTTCAGGAAATGAGGAATCTTATCCAATAAGAAAACTCGCATTATATTCAAACAATGTTTCCTCAATGAATATAATGATCCAAGATCCATACATCACTAAGATCTGAGTGGACGACTCGTCATCACCCAGAGTTTAGTAATCTAGGTAAGCAAACCATTGCTAATTGTACTCAGTACAATTCTTGGTCGTAGATGAGACAATCCATGTCTCATCCACTCTGACGTCTCTGGGCCCAGAACTTCTGATAGCCCAGTCAAGTAAACCAATCTCTTCTGTCTTGTGATCATTGACAGTCGCACTGCAAGTCTATCAATGATCACCTGCCTTACTCATGTCACTGTGGATACCAAGGACTCCAAGACTATCCAACAATGAAACGAGTCTTGACAGTAGACAAGATTGGGCAAGACATCAAGGTCACTTGATATTTAGTTGAGGAAATGGAACTCTAAAAGTTTAGTAACTCAATCTCTTAGGTCATGCAATAGTTGATGTCAAGCACTGCAAGACCATCAACACTACTACCTGCCTTACTCATGTAATTGTGGACACCAAGCTCTTGGCAAGACTATCACAACAACGAAATGAGTCTTGACAGTTGACCTTATTGAAACTAAGCTTTGATCTAACACACATCCAATGTGTATTAGACATGTTTAGAACATTTTCCTTCTAATTTTAATTAAGTTTTAATCGTTCTAATTTCAGTGGGTTAGGTCATTTGGTTCGGTTTCTTAATCATTTGGTTCAGAACCAAATGATTACGGTTCGCATCGTCACCATATGCGTCGACTGACGCACTTGGTCGACTCTTGATATGCAACCTTCAGATCATTCGGGATAACCGGTCAAATCCAATTTAACCAATCCATCTAATTGAACCGATTCGACCAGTTTTAACTAATCGCGATAACCGGTCCAATCCAATTGAACCGACTTATCCAATCAAACTGATCTTAACCAATTAAATCGGTTTATTCTAATTGAGATAACCAGTTCAATTCAATTGAACCAATTCATCCAATTTAAACCGATCTTATCTTCCTTAACCAAGCATGATAACCAGTTCAATCCAATTGAACCGATTCAACCAATCGTAAGGCTTGTGTCGACTGACATGAAACATGTGTCGATCGACACAGTAGAGTATTAGGGATTTTGAATTAAACCGACATAACCATGCGAGATAACCAGTTCAATCCAATTGAACCGATCTATCCATACGCATAGTCTGTGTCGACCGATGCACCCAGTGTGTCGATCGACACAGTGCGATTTCAAATCTTCGCATTTTCGCGGTGCATCGACCGACACACCCAGTGCGTCGACCGATGCTGTGCGAAAACCCTAATATCTTTTACAAGTTTTCGCGATGTGTCGACCGACACAAGATTAGTGTCGATCGACACCATGCGACAAACCCTAAATTTTTATTATGCGTTTCGCGGCGTGTCGACCGACACAAGCTTAGTGTCGATCGACACAGTGCGACAACAACAGTTCGTCGTTTTCAACAGAGATTCAATCCGAGATTAATTTCTTGAAAACACGATTTAAATGCCTTAGATTCAATAGACTAAACCCTACCATGCTCTGATACCACTGTCTGATCTCCTAGGATCTAGTTCGTTATATTGAAATTTACCAACCTCGTTCTTACCTTGAACTGGCAGCGGAATGAATTGGTGAACGAGATCAGTGAGCAACTCAGACGCCTTGCCTCTACCAGATACACACGCACACAAGCTGGAAAACGGGATGCTAGTGCCGGATCTATGGGATCTCAGAGTTTCTGGTGTTTCTACTTCTTCTGTCAAGAAAAAGTCGACGGCTCCTGTTCTAGGTCGAAAACCATCAGGTTTTATTCGACCTAGAATCACACTTATCGGGCCAGACTCGTTTGAGTCATAAAATCGAAAAGCCCTTTCGAAACCCGAACTGTGTCGACCGACACACATGCTGTGTCGATCGACACAACACCATTTTCTCGATATTAATGTGTATCCAATACACATTAACATGATCATTACCATAATGATCATTCCCATGTTTTAGCTTCCAGTTTGCTTAGGTGTGTGACCTTATAGGATCATATAATACTGGCAGTAAGTCTACAACTTACAGATTGCAAGAGGCTTCTATGAAGGAACTTGGAGCCAATTCTACCAGATTCAGAATCGCTGTCAGGTTCCCAAAGCCTAGGATCTAGGGTCTAGTTAATTGAATCATAGATCTGACCTCGTGATTACCTGGAGATTGGCAGCGAAGGATGAGCAGGTAAACGAGATCTGGAGCGCCTCAATCGCTGCGCCTCTATCGTAGTCCACACGCACATAAGTTGGAATCCGCCGGGATGCTAGCGCCGGGAATCGGATCTCTTGGGATTTCTGTGTTTTCTAGAGAAAGAGGATCAGTTTTTCTGTCAAGAAGAAACTGTCTGCGACGGCACGCTTACCTAGGTCGAAATATAAAACTCGTTTATATATTGACCTCGAGGTAAACCGAAACGTCAGTTTCGGTTTCGCCCTCGTGTCGACCGACACACCTATTGGTGTCGATCGACACACATCTTGTATCGATCGATGCACCAAGGGCATCGATCGACACATCTCTTAAAACACGATATCAATGTGTATCCAATACACATTGATCGGATCATATGCCAATGATCAATCCCATACCAAGTGTATCCAACTTGCTTAGGTGTGTGACCCTGTAGGTTCACACGATACCAGAAATGAGTTACAACTCATTTGTCATAAGCGGTTTCTAGCAAAACATTATGACTACCTAGTATCACATGAATTGTCCGATCTCGACAATACAACTATCTCTAGAGTAAGTACAATGTGATTTCAGGACATAATCCCAACATTCTAGCAAAACATTGCAACCTTCCAGTATTATACGAATGTCTGATCTCGACACACAACTATCATCAGGAGTGAGTACAAGTGTGATTTCAGGACACTATCCCAACACAATTTTCTTCTTGAAAATCCATTTACACTCAATGGGTCTTGCACCATCGGGTAAATCAACCAAAGTCCATACTTGGTTCTGTGACATGGATCCCATTTCGGATTCAGCGGCTTTCAGCCACTTTTCGGAGTCAGGGCTCATCATCGCTTCTTCAAAATTCGCGGGCTCGTCACTGTCAATGATCAACAAATCATGACAATTAGTTACGAGAAATCCATATCTCTCGGGTTCGTGACGGATCCTTTCGGATCTGCGAATTTCAGGCTCCACAGGCGTAGTTTCTACAACTCTTTGTAGATCCAACTGTTGCTCTTCCTCAACGAGTTGAGCATTTTCCTGTGGTTCTCGAACTTCTTCGAGTTGTACTTTACTCCCACTGTTTCTCTTGGAAAGAAACTCTCTCTCAAGAAAGACGCAGTTCCGAGCGACAAACACTTTGTTCTCGGATTGGTTGTAAAAGTAGTATGCCTTGGTTTCCTTAGGATAACCAACGAAGTAGCATTTATCAGATTTGGGTTTGAGCTTATCTGTAATTAACCGCTTAACATAAGCTTCACAACCCCAAATCTTCAGGAAAGACAAACTCGGAACATTTCCAGTCCACATCTCATGTGGTGTCTTTGCAACTGATTTTGACGGAACCCTATTAAGTGTAAACGCAGACGTTTCTAGAGCGTATCCCCAAAAGGATAATGGAAGAGATGAGAGACTCATCATTGATCGGACCATATCTAATAAAGTCCGATTCCTCCACTCGGACACTCCAAATGATCACTGAATTCTTAGCTTAAGTATTCTCCTCCACGATCTGATCGAAGAGCCTTAATACTTTTGCCAAGTTGATTATGTACTTCATTTTGGAACTCTTTGAACCTTACATGACCTAATAGATTGATTTGCTGAACTTTTGGGTTTAGTTTCCTCAACTAAATATCAAGTAACCTTGATGTCTTGCTCAATCTTGTCTACTGTCAAAACTCGTGTCGTTTGTTGGATAGTCTTGGAGTCCTTGGTATCCACTGCAACATGAGTAAGGCAGATGATCATTGACAGACTTGCAGTGCGACTGTCAATAATCATAAGACAGAAAAGATTGGTTATACTTGACTGGGCTATCAGAAGTTCTAGGCCCGGAGACAGCAGAGTGGATTAGACATAGTTTGTCTCACCCACAACCAAAAGTTGTACTGAGTACAATTAGCAATGATTTGCTTACCTAGATAACTAAAGTTTAGGTAATGGCGAGTCGCCCACTCAGATTTTGGTGAAGTATGGATCTTGGATCATTATATTCATAGAGGGAACATTGTTTGAATATAATGCGAGTTTTCTTATTAGATAAGATTTCTCATGATGTACATAACTAAATCTTTGTCATTCTTGGATTTCAGCTTATGTCTATGACTACTTTCTCGTTGCGATCCGTCCTTGAGAAGGACAAGTTAAATGGATCCAACTTCCTGGATTGGTATCGGAATCTGAGATTCATTCTCAAGCAGGAGAGCAAGGACTATGTCCTTGAGAAAGCTCTTCCAGAAAGGCTTGGGACCAATCGCTCGCTTGCAGTATATAATGCTTGGAATAAGCATTATATTGATGTGGTAGATGTGTGTGGTCTGATGTTGGCTACCATGAACTCGGACTTGAAGAGTCAATACGAGAGCATGGAGTCGCCAATAGAGATGATCACTAGCCTGAAACTGAAGTTTCAGGATCTGGCACGAGTTGAGAGATTCCAGATGGTGAAGTCTCTCACTGGGTGCAAGCTACCAGAGGATGCTCCAGTAAGTCCTCATGTCATTAAAATGATGGGTTACATTGATAACCTGGGGAAACTGGAATGTCCTATCAGCTTAGAGTTGGCCACTGACATCATTCTGCAGTCACTGCCGTCTAGTTATGATAAGTTTATCAAAAGCTATATCAAGAATAACTTGACGAAGACGTTGACTGAGCTGCATAGCATGCTCAAAACAGCAGAGCATGACATCATAAAGGGTAAAAGATTTGAGAAATCTTGTGTTGGCAAGGGCAGAGGCAGGGCCGTCCAGATTTGGAATCAGGATAAGCCTGTGTCATCTAATAAGCCAAAGTCAGGCCCATCTGGTGTTAGAAAATGCTTTTACTGCGATGAGTCAGGGCATTGGAAGAGAGATTGCATTAAGTTCTTGGAAGATTCACAAGAGATGAAGGAGATGTATGGTACTTCTTCTTCAGGTATTGTGTTATTACTTCAAGTTCTACGTAAGTATTGGATACTAGTTGTGGTACTGATATTTTTGAAATATGCAGGACCTAAGCGACAGTAGAACGTTGAAGAAAGGGCAAGTGGAACTGCGTGTCTGGTATGAAGCAATGGTTGCTGCATGAGCCGTAGAGATTCTCCACTTGTAGGAGCCTTTCATACTTGGTTTTTAGAAATTAAGTAATTGCTACTATGTATCTGCCTTGTGCAGAAATGTCTTTCATTTTCTTGTAAAGAATTTGGATGTTTTTCATTTTGATAAAAGACAAGTTTTGTTCTTTAGATCTCAATGAAATATCATATGGTAGCACCTCGTTTGGAATGGGTTTTATATCTTAAACCAACGTAAGTTTGAATATAACACAAATACTAAAGGGTTTAAGTCTGATGACTCGAACTCGACTTTTCTTTGGCATAGTCGTGAAGCGGATTCAGAAGTTCCATAGTTTTGGACTCATTTGATTATTAATCATTTGAGATATGAATTCTGTTCACTGGACCAAATGAATAAGGCCCCTTTAGCAGAGCTAAAGGAAACGAGCCAGAGGCTTATTGGGCCTTGCACATACTGATGTATGCGGCCCAACGAGCATTAGTGCCAAAGGAAATCTTCTGTACTTCATTACCTTATTGATGGCATCAATAAGTATAGTTGTGTTCGTTTGATGAGACACGGACAGGAATCCCTTGAGGAGTTCCAAAAATGAAGTGTAGAACCGATTTGACAGAAGTATTGAGATCCTCGATCGAATCGCGGAGGAAAATGCTTGAGTCAAGAATTGGGTGATCATCTGACAGAATGAATCGGATCTTATTAGATACGCTCCGATTAGTGATGAGTCACAGGAATCTTCCATAATCATTTAAGAATACGTTCTAAAATGTCTATGTTTACGCTAAATAAGTTTCTATCAGAATCAGTGAAAAACACCACATTGGATGTGGAATGGGTGATTTCCAAATTTTGTTTTTCTGATTAATTGGAATTGCAAGGTTTGTGTAAGACAGTAGTCAATAAACAAACTTGAACCCACATCTGATAAGTTCTACCTCGCTGGTTGTCCTAAGGAAACCAAGGCTTGCTACTTTTGCAACCAATCCGAGGACAAAGTATTGTTGTTCGGAACTGTGTCTTTTGAGAAAGATCGTTCTTTCGAAAGGAACAGTGGGAGTAAAAGTACACATCGAAGAAATTCGATAAACACAGGAGGCTGCTCAACCTGTTGAGGGAGAGCAGCGGTGAGATCTACAAAGTGCTGTAGGATCTACACCTGTGGAGTCTGAAATTCGCAGATCCGAAAGGATCCGTCACTGACTCGAGAGTGATTTCTTGTAGCCTATTGTCGTGATCAATTGATCATTGAAAAGTGACGAGCATGCGAAATTCAAAGAAGCGATGGTGAGCCCCAACTCCGAAAAATTGGCTGGGTATGCATGTCAGCTTCACCGATCCATTTCTGGATTGAAGAAAACATATTGGAGTTGGAATCAGCATTCTGATAATATGGTCAAAAGTTTTGACTTGATCAGAAAGAGATGAAACCATGCGTTTACAAGAAGACTAGTGGGAGCGTAATGGCAATTCTCACACTGTATGTAGATAACATACTTAAATCTCATAAACGACGTTCCGACGCTAAAGTCTTGTCAAGATTTGGGTCGGAAATCAAGTTTAACGATAGACATGGGAGAAGGCCGTGAAAGTTCTTGGAATAAGGATCCATAGGAATGGATCAGAAAGGCTAATTGGATCGTGTCAAAATCCTTATGTTAATAAGGTATTAGACAGTTCAAATGTGCTTGATTCCAAGAATGGCTTCATACCAAAGGTCTTATGGCAATAATCTAAGCAAGATGAAGTGTCTTGGACATTGGCTGAGCTAGTAACAATATTAGCAAGATGAAGTGTTTTGAACACTGGCTGAACTAATATTAATGAGTGTGATTGCTAATGCTGCTGCAATAGAATCCATCATAAATGCCATGTTTGCGCTCGTCAAGATGCAGCTTACGCATAAAGCATGACGAGAAAATACCAATGTGTTCCGGTAATATTCACTGAACAGTTACCAGAAATATCCCAAGTGTTTGAGGAACACTAAGGATAGGTTCGTGGTGAACTGAGGAAGTGACGAACCAGTTGAAAGTAGTTAGACGGACAAAGACGATTCCCGGTTCCCACTTGGTTATGTCTCTTTGTCTGAATAGCGGTGCTATCTGTTGGAAAGGCTCCAAGCAGTGGACCGTAGAATAGTGATTTTTCTGAATGGCGGTGTGGTTTGTTGGAATTGTTTCAAACAAAACACCGCAGTCTCTCCCACAACCTAAGCACCAGATTTATTCTGTTGCTGTAGGTATAAGATATCTGAAGAGATGATCTTGATTTTAGTGGGAGTTACTTTAGTTATGTTGTAATCTTTACATAGACATGCTATGGCAATGTTTGTGTAAGTTAAAACTGACATCGGTATTATTTAATTATTGGATAATTAAGTAATGGTCCCAAAGTATTTTATGTTCATTTTATAGGTCATCAAGTTGAGGACTTGATCATGAAACCCTATAAGTAAAAGATGGCATAAATTACGATTGTCCCTAGTCGAGGTTGTTGAAGTGGGACACCAATAACCGCGCGAGACTAGCATGTGAGGTAACTGCTGGACTAAGTTTCATGGAGTCAATGATATGATTATCACAGTCAGTCACATAGATATATGTTGGTGAACATATGATCGGACATGACCCGCCAATGAGAACTCCACAGGATAGTTATATCAGTGTCATGGGATGTTCTCATTACGACTATAGAGTATAGTCCTTAGACCTGAGTTCATCATGCTTTCTAGCATATGAATTGGTGCGTTTTGACCTTATCAAACGTCGTTCCGTAACTGGCGGCTATAACGGCATTGCTTATGCGTATCATGAAGTATGTGTAGAAACAGGGATGGTACAAGATGGGATTTGTCCCTCCTAGAACGGGAGATAAATATCTCAGGGCCCATCGAAGATTTGATACTGAGAAAATGCATGGCCGTGCTCAAACGAGGTGATTGTCAGTCGTTTGTTTTATCAGTATAGATCAGAAATTCGATGAACATGATGTTGGCTATAATAAGGATGACACAGTCTCTTGCCTTATGCCATATCGAGATATAGCGACGAAGGGATTATTGGAATAGATGATTCCAGTACAAGTGGGAGATTGTTGGGATTATGTCCAGAAATCACATTGTACTCACTCTAGAGATAGTTGTATTGTCGAGATCGGACAATTCATGTGATACTGGGTAGTCATAATGTTTTGCTAGAAACCGCTTATGACAAATGAGTTGTAACTCATTTCCAGTATCGTGTGAACCTACAGGGTCACACACCTAAGCAAGTTGGACATAGTTCGTATGGGATTGATCATTGGCATATGGTCTGGTCGATGTGTATTGGATACACATCGAATATGAGTTTTAAAGACGTGTGTCGATCGACACCACTAAGTGTGTCGGTCGACACAAGGCCGAAACCGAAACTGATGTTTCGGTTTACGTCGTGGTCGGTACATATATAAGTGATCTTATGTATTTCGACCTAACTGAGACTTAGCGCCGCCCAGACAGTGTTTTCTCAGAGAGAAAACACAGAAACCTTGAGAAACTCAGTTCCCAGGAGATCCGAGCCCCGGTACTAGCATCCCGGCGAATTTCAGCTTGTGTGCGTGTGGACTGAGGTAGAGGCGCAGCATCTGAGACACTTCACAGATCTCGTTTATCTGACCATCTTCCGCTGCCAATCTCCAGGTAAACACGAGATCAGATCCTTGATTCAATTAACTAAACCCTAGATCCTAGGCTATCTGGAACCTGACAACAATTCTGAATCTGGTAGAATTGGCTCCAAGTTCCAACACCTTCTTAGCTACTGCTGGAGCAGTGATTGATGTGAGACATGATCTGATTAATCTCCACCTGGGAGATAATCCGTTGCAGTTCAAGATTAATAAAATGCAGAGATCCACCATTGATGGACAGAGCTTCAGTGTTGAGGTGGAGCCAGAGATTCAGATTGGAAAATAGAAGATGGCAGTTCATCATGAGCTTGCTCTAACATCTTCAGAGCCTACAACTGCTCATAAGCAGAAATCTCTAGACATCTCACCTCCACCAAAGCAAAGGTATGATTCCTCTAGACTTAAACCTCCTAACCGCATTGCTATGAATGCAGGAAAACGCAGTATCCCACCCACGCTTCACTCCCACCTTGGTTCTATTCGCTCCTTCCTTGGGAAGTCTCATGATCCTACTGCTTATAAACCACCTTGAATGAGGAGACATTCACAGAGACACTCATTGTCTCTGTTGAATCCCCCCATAAGTCTAATCTCCTTCCCATAGTCAAGCTAATGACTTAAAACAAGCGCTGAGTGGGAGGCAACCCACTAGTAGGTCTGTTCTTTCTTTTCTTTTTCTTTTTGATTTTGGTTCTGTTGATTTTCTTGTTTTGGTGTGTTCAAAGCATGAGAACAGGTCCAATCGCCCTGCGTCGATCGACACGGTCCTGTGTATCGGTCGACGCAGAGGTCGCATATGGGTTTGGCTTTTACCGTATTAATTTCGGTTCAAACAGCGGTTATTCTGAAAACCGCGAGAGAGCAGAAACAATCAGAATCGATCGATGCAGTCCTGAGCATCGATCGACACAAGCTGACGACAGGTAAGTATTCTGACCCTTTTCGGAATATGTTCATTCTGATTCTTGTTCTCACCGAGCCCAAGCTTCTATAACACTGCAGACAGTGTTGTTTAAGTGTGGGAGAGGTAGCTACTGACGCACCATTTTCTGTTTTATTAGAGTCAGTTGAGTCTGTTTTATTGAGTCAAATTGAGTAGGAAACAAGGACTTTTTTGAGAGATCGCTACACTTGCATGAACTTAAGTGACCATTGGATGAGTTCGCAGATGATCTATGACTATTAGATAACCAACACATACCAACCTACTGAGGACACCCATATCACTTCAGGTATCCAAAGAATCCATTACTGACTTCACCTTTAATTTGACTTAATTTTTCTCACCTAGGGGCTTGGTATACTTTGAGTCGGATTCCTCTGTTAGTTCCAACACAGCTTGTAAACCTGTCTAAGTATGGTTTCCTTTCCTCCTTCCTTAAAGTAAAAAAAAGAGATCTAAACTGCGGATGAGATAGTAGCTCCGAAGTGATTACGGGAGTGGTAGAGATCCCTATTACCTCATATGCAATCATCGAATGTGTCCAAAGTACACCCCAATGCGGGAAGAGCACTGATAAAAAATAAAATAAAATGATACTCAAATGGGAAGAATCAGTTGCTAAGGAAGGAAAAGGAGAAGAAAGAAACCAGACAAAGACAGTATGCTAGTTAGATGCTCATAGAGTAAGAATCCATGTGTTCTTTGATCGATACTCCCTAGGTGAGACCGCACTTATTAGATTACAGAAGTCAGTATGGTGAATTTGAATGCTCTGAACGTGATTGTGGAGTTTACTTAGGACAGTTGCTAAGTGTGGGGGAAGTACATGTTGGTCTTGATGTCTGCAAGTTCATTTTTCATGTGGATTACTAAGGAGAATCTGAGTGTAGCACTTCGACGATGAAATGAGTTTCTTAAGTTTTCAAACTTCTTCTCCTAATCTTGGTTTTCTGTTTGCTTGAGGGCAAGCAAAAGCTAAGTGTGAGGGAGTTGATATATCATGGTTTTTAGCCTTTTGACCATGATATATGTCTTTATTATCGAGTCTTTTGTTGTGTTTTGGAGTCATTTTATGTGTTTTACAGGTTTAGATACATTTGGAGCATATTTAGACATTATGGTGCATTCTGGAGCTATTTGGAGAGTTCGTGCGAGAAGAAGAAGTCAGAGACGATTTTGGATGCCTGTGTCGATCGACACTGTTGTGGCATCGATCCACACATAGGCGAATCATATAATTCTCGACGGATTAATGAAGACTTTGGATATTTGCAGCTTAATCAAGAAGTTTCTCATAATTACAAAGAAGCCCAAACGTGTTTGGACTATTATATTAAGGGTTTTAAGCCATTGTTTAGGCTAGGTTTATTCTATTAGAGATTGGGAGATTTTGGGGATGGTCTTCTACTCAACAGAGAAGAGATTTCGAACCCCTATTTCTTTATTTCTTTTATGATATTCAGTATTCTATCCATCATGTCTTGTGTTTCATCTGCCATGTCTGAGTAGTTTACTTATTAGGTTTAGGGATTGTCATTAGGGATATCATGGAATATTAGGTTAATCAATCTGTAGGGATTCATACTTTCTAGTTTTTCATCTAGGGTTAATCTTAATGCTTAATCTGAACTGGCCACTTAGATTATTGATCTTAGGTTGATTTCCGCAACGAGAATTGGTTAATTAACTAGAAAGAACCTAGATGAGCAATTTGACTATTCGCTAAGAAATTTGGCTTAGGGAAATCGTGAACGAAAGAACCTGAGACTAATGCATATTTAGGATATCTAGAACTCGCAACGAAAGTTGGCTTGCTAGGTTGCTAGACATAGATAATACTCGCAACGAAATTTGGTTTCTTATGCTTCTGTGATTCTAGTTCTAGAACAGTTATTCATTTGATCCCGATTGATTGATTATCATATATTTCTGACTTCATGAGAACTCTCTTGACCTGACGCTTTGCATGATTGCTTTACAACCCGTTTGATTTGCTTTCTTGCATTATTTACTGCTTATTCTCTGTCGCTGCTTAGCTTAATTTGAATCTCTATAGTTTATCGTAAGATTATTGAGTCTCTGTGGATTCGACCCCTATATACTACTAGTCACGTATGTGCACTTGAAGTGTAACTCTAGGGATTAAACTCTTAGCATATCAGTACTCAAGATTCTACTAATGAGTTGGAGCTGTTTTTGAAAGAGTGTGTTGAGACTCCGAAGTTGATGAAAGGTCAGGTGTATGACGTTTTGTCGTGGTGGATGAGAAATAGCCCAAAATTATATATTCTATCCCTTATAGCTAAGGATTTATTGGCATTGCAAGTATCTTCTGTAGCTTTTGAGTCAGCATTTAGCACCAGTGGGAGAGTACTAAATCCGCATAGGAGTTGTCTAACACACTACATGATTGAACTGTTAATGAGCACTGAGCAATGGCTAAAGTGTGAGATTCATATTAATGAAAAAGGTGATCTAACTATTGAACAGCTTCTTTCGGATGTAGAGATGCATGATGATCTAATGAGAGGTAATATATCTTATGATCTCTTTAAAATTCGAGTTATGTTTGTTTTATTGCTTATGATCTCTTTCATTTATCTTATGATCTCTTTCAAACAGAATTCCTAACTGATTTCAACTTACAAGGAAGTCAAGGACCATGAAGCCACATGATCCATTAGACGCAAGAGCCAAGAGGTAATAACCATATGCTTAGTTTTATTTACAAGTCTTTGAGTTTGATAATTCTTATAGCAAAGATATGTTTATATATAAGGTTGCAGAAGATAGGAAGACTAGGAGGCTAAGAGTAATAGAAAGGCATTCGGATTTGGAGACTATTTCTGGTTTATGTACTTTAAAGTTTTGATTTTTTTTAGAGTTTGAATTTTCTACGATTTGGATGTTTAATGTTTATAATATTTTGGCTTTCTGACCTTTGGTTCGGTTTGAGATTCTCAGTTAAAACAATCCTTACATTTCGGTTATATTTGGTCTATTTCGGTTTTTTTAGCATTTCAGGTCTAATGGGTACACATACCCGATACCTGATTGTCATTTGAACTATTTCGGTTAAATTACGGTTTTCATTTTTGAGAACCGAATCGACCTGGAACCGGTTAGAACCGACCAGATACTCAACTCGAAATAGTATAAGTACATATTGGGTATAATCTCGCTAACCCGAAAGACCCGGAACAGACCCGAATACCCAAATGCCCAGGCCTAGTAACATCTCTCAGTACCTCGTCAATGTGAGTGTCCACACTTTCTTGTTGTTTGTTTGTTTTCGGTATTCTTTCTTTTATTCTAGCAATCTTCATTATGTAGGGGACCTCTCTGATGAACTCAAATATCTTTAATATGAATTGGCCACTATTGAAGCAAGGCGCCAAGATTTAGGAAGAGCTTGTCAAGAAGACGAAGGAGTTGGAGAAGTTTAGCCTTTCTGCCAAGATTTCTCGGGCGAGCGAAGCGAATTTAAAGAGCCAAATTGATTCTCTCTCTGAGCAGGTTAAGTTTCTCAAAACTCACGGCCAGGAGCTCGAAGGCTACAAAGAAAAATTGATTTCCGAGCTGGCGCAGGAGAGACTTCGATGTGTCGACGAAGTAAAGAATAAGCGGAAAATTTCGTCGCTGGAGATTTGCGAAAATATTAACGCTCGTCACATTTTGACTAGGAAGTACGAGTGTCACCTGCAAGAATTAAAGAAGTGTTCGACGTAAAGGAGGCCGAGATAAAAGCTTATATGCACTTGAGCCAGTACTATGGGACTCTGGATTATCTTCGAGCACTCCAGGATCAAAGGGGGGGGGGTGCCTATTCCAGGCGAGGTCTTTGACGATCACGACGTGAAGAGGAGAGAATGGGATGAGGAAATCGACCAGATCAATGCTCCAGAAATCAGTGATGGGTTCTTTGTGATTTTGCTGGTCCCAATCAGAGTGTGTGATCTCAATCCTCCTTCTCCTCTTTCCTTTTAGCCTCAGTCCTTCGTTCCACAAACTGATGGTGTCATCCCGTTTGACGAGTTTGGCACTAATGTTGGTGCGATGTCGAAAGATGTTGTTGAGAATCTGAAGAGCCCTGAGGACGCTCAGCCTACGGTAATGGGAACTTCTTCGTCATTGTCCGCGGTGACGCCTTCCTTGACCTTGGCTGATCCTTCGACCGAACCAACTCAAAATCTTCCTCCAACAGTTAAGGCCTTTTTGTAATACTTTTTCTTTTTGTTTCTGGAGTAGTTTGATCTCCCCTTTCTTGTAGAACTTATGTGGAGTGACGATGTCCCCCTTTTGGAATGGAATTTGGTTTTATTCTCGCGGAATTTCTTTTGCCTCGCTCTTTATATCTTGATCGTGTGAGGGCAGAAAGTTCATTTCCTTAGACTGAAATTTTGTCTTAAGATCGATGAATCTGATGTGATGCTTTTTCAGCGAGGACTTACTTCGCCTGTATATAATTATCTCTTGCATACTATGAGTGAATAATTGGAGAGTTCTTATGAATGGGGGTGAGCTCATGTCACCTCTTGTCGAAGTAGTCTAAAGAATTTATTTTCGAGTGAGTGAGGACTAATATATTTTGTTAGCAAAGGCTTGATTTAGCCGAGTTGTCAGTTTTTCGTTGTGAAATTCTCTTAAGGATTGTTGAAAAGGTTTGTCTTTTTCAGAATTTTTGATTTGCATCTTGGCTTTTAAGAGTGTTTACTCGGGGATAGTGCGGCTTACGATTGTACATTGAGAAAGGGTTTAGTTTTACTTTGGAGTTCGGCATGCGAGCATTTGCTCAAAAGTAGCCCGAATCTCAATTGTACCTTGAGAAAGGGTTTATTTTTAATTACGCGAGTGAAGACTCGGTTTTGATTCATAAAGCAAGAGGAATCAGTTTTATATCTATAACTCAGGATCGACTATGCGAGACTGGTCGGCTTATATAGTCCGTCTGAGTTAGGGAGCAAGGGCGATTCCCTCCTTTTCCTTATGCTGATACGATTTAGATAAGAGTCTTTGTTGTATGGTAAAGGCAAATTTTCTTGCACGTTGATGTGCGGATTTGGTTGAGTCGAGCATCTGGCCAAGATGTCGGCGTTTTTTAAGACAAGAGTTTGTTGTTTCAACAAAAGTTTGCTTTTATTGATTTACGACTGCACTCTGGGTAAATTGTCTACGTATCTTGGAAATGAGGATCAAGCCGTTTGTAGCTTGTACTACACGGGGTAATAATCTTTTTGTGCAAAAAAACCGTAAAAAGGAGCTCAGCCATGATGTTCCAGTGTTATTGAGTCTAGGCCTAGTCTTGCTGAGGTGGAGTCATCATGTTGGTACCTTCGCTTCCCTCGGGAGCTTTCCTCCCAGTGGGTAAACCTGGTACGATCTTCTTTTTCCCTTTGGTTAGAGGGGTGACAGAGTTTCCGATTGCTTATGAAGCACAAGATTGGTCTGGTCTCCATTAAGTTAGAGGGGTGACAGAGTTTCCGATTGCTTATGAAGCACAAGATTGGTCTGGTCTCCATGGAGTGGGAAATTTTACACATTGATGGTACGTCGAAGCGACTGCCTTCATCGCGTGTAACCAAGACATTTCCAAAATGGCATTGTAAATAGTTGAACTGTCGAGGATGACAAACTTTGTCATGGTGGCCTTTCCGCCAGTGGAAATTAGCAGCTTAACTGTGCCTATAATCATGTTCTGGTCACCATCGAATCCGGTAAGTGGTTGCACTTTCGGCTTAACTTACAAGTTTTTGGATTCCGCCTTTTCAAGTGCTTCTTTGAAAATCACATCGACCGAGCTTCATATATCGACTAGTATGCGGGCGGAGATCTCATAGTCCCAAATCAGGATATCAACTACCAGAGGGTCGTTATGCGATACATCCACTCCGAGTGTGTCAGCTTTGGTGAACAAAAGAGGTATTCCTCTTCGATAGGGAGCGGATTACGCTTGGATGATGTAGATTTTTGCCCATACTATTTAATCGATTGTATTAAATCTGAGAACAGTTGTAAGCCGCCAATTATCATGTCATTATGCGGCGAGGTTGTGGTGCTACTCGGCCCTTGTCATCCTTGTCCCGAGGACGCCTGTTAGGCTCCAATTCTAGGGGATGTTCTTCTGGCTTGGTGTCGAGGTTCAGAGCTTTCTCTTGATCTTTCTGCCCACTGGTATATTTTTCGTTGTTGTTGTTCTTGGGTTGTCGAGTTCCTCGCTCGGGGTTGACTATCTTTCCTTTGCGGTATTGGTCTAGCAAGTCGTCGGCCAGGTTTTGGCATGATGCGGTGTCATGGAAATATTTTCTGAGATATTCGCAGTATGGTCGATCGTCGTTTTCGTCCTCATATTGTGGCTGGTTCCAAACATACTTGTTCCATCCTTGTGATGAGATGCCGACAACAAAGGTTGAAGAGGTTTTACCGTGGTTATCGTCTTGATGATCAGATTTTGATTTTCTTTTGCCGTGAAGGCTTTCTTATTCGAACTGGAGTGCTTTCTTGATAATATAGTGTGTTCTTCTTCCAACTCTATGAACGCAACCGCTCTATGAAGTGCGTCTTCTAAGGACGTCGGCTCATTGAGTTTCAAGTCCTTTCTGAAGTCTGAGTTGTACCACAAGCCCTTCTGAAGTGCTCCTCGAGCCGCACTATCGTCCACATTGATTCTGGATACTACCTCCTTGAATCGATTAATGAATTCTTGTAAGGGCTCGTCCTACTTTTGCTTGAAATCCCACAGGTCGGCATCCGATGATTCAAGAGTTATATATAGATAGTAATGCTTAGGGAACATTTCTGAGAGCTGGTGAAAACTGTTGATCGATCCCATTTTGAGTCGCGAGAACCAAGTGAGGGTCGTTCCTTTTAGGTTTTGTACGAAGTGTTGAGAATATTTGTGAATCGGTTCCGACCCGTTGCTATCATGAACGTTGTCATGAATTGACTGGGATCGGTCTTTCCTTCATAGGTCGGAAACTTGATTTTCTCGACATGCGGGATTCTTGCATTCATGATTCGAGTTGTGAAATGCGTCTGTTGAGCCTGTTCCAGCACGCGACCGAGCTTTGGTGATAAGCTGGCCACCTGATGTACCATAAAGTTAAGCTCATGGATTTGAATCAGTATGGTCGTGAGATGATCGTTCGATATCGACGCCGGGTTGGTCGGAGTGATGCATGTCGGATTGATCGATGAGCCTATTGTCGTTCAAGGTATTTCGGGAAAGAGGCGCCTGTTAATGGACGGTATTTACTATGGGGTCTGCTCTGCTGTAGGTGTACTTCGGCGTCCAAGCAATTTGATGAGCCTACTGTCATTTTTCCTTCTTGTCCATGCTTTCCATTCAATCCAGGAGCATATGGAGAATTTTCAACGTGTTCTAGTTTCTTACCCTGGTGGCTGGTGTCGCGGTGCTTATTGTGCGTGCTGATCTTGCCGGTGCCGCTACATCGCTTGTGCGCCTAGCGGTAGTCGTGGTTGCCACCTGGGTCGATCTTTCCACGGGTGCGGTTGGGTCGCTCAGGTTTCTTGTGGATGCCGCGTTATCCTGTGACCCTGGAATTGTTGACATGTTGCAGGCTTTATCATCCTGTTAGGGCGGATTGGACTGGGTCTGTTCTCCTCCCACTGCGTTGTTGGCATTGGTTATATTGCTGGTGTTGCTCACTCCTTCTGTCTACTGCGACGAGAGTGGTGTTTCCTGAAGGAACTTGGGCTAATTCTAACAGTTGCAGAATTGCATCAAGTTCCTGAAGCCTAGGATCTAGGGTTTGTATATTGAATCCTTACCGATGATCTCGTGTTTACCTGGAGATTTGCAGCGGAATATGGTCAGATAAACGAGATCTCTAGCGCCTCAATTGCTGCGCCTCTACCGTAGTCCACACGCACACAAGCTAGAATCCACCGGGATGCTAGTGCCGGGATCAAAGATCTTCTTGGGATTCCTGTGTTTTAAGAGGTGGTTGTCAAAATGAACATTCGGTCTCAAATTCGTGGCTAACATCATATATATAGCTCCTTGAGAAGACCTAATTAATCCCTGGACCAAACCATGATTAATTAAGTCATGAACCGAAATAAGAATTTCGATCCGTCCATAGTGTCGATCGACACACTGCTTAGTGTCGATCGACACATCCTCTAAAACACAATATTCAATGTGTATCCAATACACATTGACTAGACCATTCACCAATGATCAATCCCTTATGAAGTACATCCAACTTGCTTAGGTGTGTGACCCTGTAGGTCCATATAATACTAGCAATGAGTTACAACTCATAAAGTCATAAGCGGCTTCTAGCAAAACATTATGACCACCTAGTATCAAATGAATTGTCCGATCTCGACAATACAACTATCTATCAGAGTTAGTACAATATGATTTCAGGACATAATCCCAACAATCTCCCACTTGTACTGGAATCATCTATTCCCATAATCCCTTTATCGCTATATCTCGATATGGTATAAGGCAAGAAACTGTGTCATCCTTATTATAGCCAACATCATGTTCATCGAACTCCTGATCTATACTGATATAAACAAACGACTGACAATCACCTCGTTTGAGAACGGCCATGCATTTTCTCAGTATCAAATCTACGATGGGCCCTGAGATATTTATCTCCTGTTATATAGGAGGGACAAATCCCTTCTTGTTCCATGCCTGTTTCTACACACACTTCATGATACGCCTATGCAATGCCTTTATAGCCGCCAGTTACGGAACGACGTTTGACAAGGTCAAAGCGCACCAATTCACATGCTAGAAAGCATGATGAACTCAGGTCTAAGGACTATACTCTATAGTCACAATGAGAGTTTATCATGACACTGATATAACTATCCTGTAGAGTTCTCATTAGCGGGTCATGTCCGATCTTATGTTCACCAACATATATCTATGTGACTGACGTTGATACTCATATCAATGACTCCATGAAACTTAGTCATGAAGGATTATGTTGGTTCATAGGTTTAATTATCAGATTACAACCTAACATAATCAACTAGGATCTAGGTGATTTGCAGTTGAATCATAAACAGATCAGAATCATTACCTTATGATTAGGTGCAGCGGATTGGTGGTAATGAAGAGATCACTGAGAGCTGATGATTACCGGCTCCTCCTAGGTATCCACACGCTTACAAGCTACTGGATCAGGCTGCTAGACCAAGCTGGAACAACAGAGAGAGAGGAGGACGGCCAGACCTAAAATCGCAGAAGCCTTAGGCTAACTGGCGCCTGCCTCTTCCCTTATATGGGCCCAAGTAATTAAACTAATGGCCTATTAGGCTTTTGGGCCCAAGACCCAAATCAGACAAAAGACTGTATTTTGTCTGGCCCAATTCTCTGTACAAATACAGTAAATGCCTTGCATCTTACTGTATTAATTCCTTTTAACTTTCCCGTTAGCTATGGTGTGTGACCCTTTGGGATCATACAATACTGGTAATAAGTCCTAAACTTATAGATCAAGAGCGGGCTCTAGCAAGTCATCATGATCACCCAGTATTTATGACTTATGTCTGATCTCGACACTTATCATACTTTCTAGAGATAGTACATTAGATTTCAGGACATTCCCAACAATCTCCCACTTGTACTGGAATTCTACATTCCCTAATCCTTTTGTCTCAATAACTCGATCTGTCATAAGGCAAGATGTGTGTCATCCTTATATAGCCAAGATCATGTTCATCGGACCAGAATTGATACTGACAATGCAAACGACTTGGGCAAGTCCGTTTGGGTGTGGCCACACTCTTACCAGCTATCAAGTCTCCGATTGGCCTAGAGATATTACCTCCATTAACAGGAGGGACAAATCCCATCTTGTTCCATCACTATGAACTACTCACTTTATAATACACCCAACCAAGGTCCTTATTGCTCCCAGTTACGAAACAGCGTTAGACAATGATCAAAGTGCATCAATCCATGTGCAGCCACATGCATGCGAACTCAGGTCTAAGGACTATACTCTATAGTCGTAGATGAGAACCTCTTATGACACAGATATTAATATCTTGTAGAGTTCTCATCAGCGGGTCATGTCCGGTCATATGCTCCCCTACATATACCTATGTGTCGACTTTGATGCCGCGCATCTATGACCCATGAAACTTGGTCATAAGTCTCAACACACTCTAGTCTCAAGTGGTTGTTGGTGTTCCAATTTCAACAACCTTCGACTATGGACACTCTGATTTATGTCATTTTGTTAAATATAGGGTTTCATGATCAAGTTTTTCTCATGTACTTCGATGGCCTATATATAATGACATGAATCATTTTGGAACGATTATTTATATCACAGTTAAAATAATCCAGAAATCATAAATTTCATAAACATAAATATTATGTTTACATGAACCTTTCAAAACAACTAAATAAAGCCCTTTACAAACTCCCACTGAAATTAAGACTACATCTTAATTTCACTTATCCTACAGCTACAGTCCGCGACTCGTGCTTAGGCCTAAGGAGTGGCTTCGTTAATAGATTAGCAACGTTCTCATTCGTTGAAACTTGCTGATCTACTTAACACCTCTGTCATTTATCTCACGGAATAGGTTATACCTACCCTCAAGGTGTTTGGACCTCTGATGTGCAGCTAGCCTCATCTATGCTAGGAATCACATCAAGTTCAGTGATGAATTCTTCTTTCCAAACAACCTCTTTCGCCGCTACCCAAGCTGCGAAATGTTCAGCTTAAGTCATGGAGTCAGCAACAGTGCCTTGCACCGCCAGACAGACACAAGATATAACCGGACTGTGACCGGAAATCATCTTTGTCTGTTGGAAACTTGCCTTTCAGACTCTACCGACTTTTAGCACCTCACTTTCTCCGTAAATTAAGAACTTATCCTAAGTGTTTTCCAAATACTTGAGGATATTCATTACGTCTATCCAGTGATTCTTTGCTGGATTTGACTGGTCTTTACTTGTCTTGCTTAATATTAAAGCAACATCAAAACAAGTACATGTCATGGCATACATGATAGATCCAATTGCCGACGCATATGGAATCTTATCCATGCATTCAAGCTCAGCAGATATTGTAGGACACTGTATCTTGCTTAACGTAATGCCATGTGACATTGGCATAAAACCCTTCTTGGAATGCTGAAAACGTGTAGGACTTTGGGACACTGTATCTTGCTTTGCTGAACTACTGCAGCCAATGCACACATGGATCCCATCAATGGGAAAAACAATCAATCAGTATAATTTTAAGGGACTTGAAGTTCTGATGATCTAAAGAAAGGCAGACCTGATAGTATAACCAAAATCCTTGGATAGAAAGCCTTCCTAGTCGAAATTGATGTTCCAATTGTGCCACCATGGCTTGATAATCCAGGCAGAAGATAAGATGGTTAATCCTTTCAGCATCGGCTAAGAATGTTGCCAAATTACCTCAGCACTAACAGGAAATGATATCTCTCAGTACAAATAATGCAAATACATTGGTTATACACGAAACTCCACATGTGAGATGAAATTAAAAAATCAGACTATCAAGTATATACTCAATGGGGCAATACAGAGAAGGCAAGAACTTGGGTTTACTTTCTTATTGTATCTTTCCGCCAGTGCTGACAGTGTTAGCCATCTTCATCAACTTCTCCGGATTCATCTGTGTATACACAATACAAAGGCAAGATTCATTAAGCCCCAATATTCATCCGTGAGATTCAATAAATTTCAGAAATTGCTATTATACATTAACAAAAACCTTCTTTTTATACAAGACATTAGAAGAACTTATGTCACTTAAGTATGGCACAAATCAGAGCGAAAATTGAGGCGCCAACAGATTTTAACTCAGATGTGTATGAATTCGAGCTAATGGTACTACTGAGATTAACCTAATAATCGATTTGCTACTCTTTTTTTCAATCAAACATAAATAGACAAAACTATCCAAAATCCATAAAGAGGTGAAACGAATCGACAAAAAGTTATTATAATCTGAATCCATTGGTCTTCAACAATGATTATGTATCTAAACCTTGAAATTACCAGAAAATGGAAAACAAAGATGATGAAGCAGGCAGGAGAAGAGAGAGATCTGTGGCAGCTTTCGATTAATATCGATCGTTAAGTTAGCTTGCGATCTTCAGAAGATAAAGGCATGGAATTCTCAGACGAGAGATAGAGCAGTGAGATTGGGTTTTGTGAGTCAAGAGACGAGGGAGAGAGAGCGAGAGAGAATCATGTGTTTGTCATAGACTCATATGTGTGGCTTTTTGTCTTAACGTGAAAAAGACTTGGACAAATTTTCTCCAATTTGTTTTTAGTTTTGGTGCCAAAGTGAATTTTTCATTAAGTTTTTGGCGGACTAAGTGTTACATTGTCTTCTCGCTTAGTAAAAATCCGTAAAATCTTACTTAGCGTTGATTGAATGCTATGATAGAATGGGTATCTCAACTTGCTACTTTTAATAGCAGTTTATGAATTCGTGCTATCGTGATCTGCTATCAATACCCAGATTTCTTGTAGTGTTGTCAATATAAGAATCCTGACTTTGTCCTATCATCTCTTTTGGATCTTTATCTTTAGATCCAAAATCCAAGATCATATGTGGCTTTACCCATGTCAATCATAAAAACAACTCCCAAGCCAGTCCTTTACCGACTGCAGCATTGGAACGTTATTTCCGAGAATCAGTATGTCATCGACATACACTATGAGAAATGCAACATCGCTCCCACTTATCTATTAGTAAACGCACAGTTCCACTTCGTTCAGTATAATTTTTCGGAGTCCGGGCTCACTTTCACTTCTGTGAATTTCGCAGGTTCGTCACTTTCAATGATCATCAGATCATGGCAATTAATCACGAAAAATCACTCTCGGATTAGTGACGGATTCATTCAGATCTGCGAACTTCAGGCTCTACAGGTGTAGATTCTACAGAAATCTGTAAATCCATCCGCTGGTCTCCCTCAACAGGTTGAGCAGCCTCCTGTATTTCTCGAATTTCTTCGAGTTATACTTTTACTCCCACTGTTCTTCTTGGAAAGAAACTTTCCTTTTAGAAAACAGAATTCCGAACAACCTAACTTCGTTTTCGGAATGGACGTAAAAAGTAACAAGCCTTGGTTTCCCTAGGACAACCAGCGAAGTAGCACAACTACAAATACTCAGTAAAGACGAATTTGGATCATTTCCAGTCCACATTTATGTGGTGTCTTTCAACTGATATTGGTGGAACTATTTCAGCGTAAACTTAGATATTTCTAGAGCGTTATTCTTAAAGAATATCATGGAAGATTCGTGTGACTCATCTTTAATCACTTCTAATAAGATCTGATTCTTTCTCACAGAAACACCTCCAGGTTTTCAGGAGAAATGAGCTGTGAAACGACTTCATACTCATTCAGATGATCACACCATCAATGACTTAAGTATTCTCACTCGTGATCTAATACAGAGTCTCAATAATTCTGTCACTCAGATTATATACCTCATTCTGGAACTCTTTCGACCATTTCAAAGAATTCCGACTCGTGTCTCATCAAATGAACACAGTCATACTCACTGAAGTAATCAGTAAAGATAATGAAGTACAGGAAAATTTCTCTGGCATTACTGCTCATCGGGCCACATACATGAGTATGTTCAAGGTCCAATAAGCCTTTGGGCCTTTCTCTAGCTCGGCTAAGATGGGCCCTTTGTCTTTTGGTCCAGTAAGCAAAATTCAAGTCTCATAAGATATCCGATCAAATGAGCCCAAAAGTCCATAACTATGGGATTTCTGAATCCGACTCACTCTATGTGACCAAAACATTTACGCCAAGAAAAATCAGGTTTAATTCATCAGATTTAAACCAATTCGGTATTTATGTTACATTTAGGCACTCTTTGGTTTAAGATATAAAACCCATTCCTTGAACAGGGTGCTACAATTAATATTTCATTAAGATCAAAAGAACAAAACTTGTCTTTTATCAAAACAAAACTTGTCTTTTATCAAAATGAAAAACATTCAAATTCTTACAAGAAAATGAAAGACAACTCTGCTTAAAGCAGGTACATTGTAGCAATTACTTAATACAAAACCAAGCCTCAAAGGCATCTACAAGTGAAAACCCTACGGTTGAGGCAGCATCCATAGCTCCTTCCAGACACGCAGTTCCACTTGTCCTTCCTTCAACGTTCTACTGTTGCTTAGGCTCTGCATATTATAACAAATATCAGTGCCACAACCAGTATCCAATACCTATAAGATAGAACTTGAAGTAATAACATGAATACCTGAGGAAGTAGTCTCATACATCACCTTCAACTCCTCATAATCTTCCATGAACTTAATGCAATCTCTCTTCCAATGCCCAGTCTCTTTACAGTAGCAGCACTTACCAACGTAAGATGTATCTGACTCGGGCTCAGAAGACACAGGCTTGCCATGATTCAAAATCTGGGCAACTTTGTCTTCACCCTTGTCAGCACTAGGTTTAGTAAACCTACCCTTCTCCTTTATGAGATTATACATGGTACTCTTCACGTTTGGCTCAACTGTCTTGAGCATATCATGCAGTTCAGTCAGCGTTTTCGTTAAGCCTTTCTTGATATAGTTCTTTTTGAACTTATCATAGCTTGACGGCAGTGACTGCAGAATGATCTCAGTTGCCAATTCTTGGCTAACTGGATAATCCAGTTTCCTCAGGCTATCAATGTAACCCATCATTTTACTGACATGAGGACTCACTGGATGATCATTTGGTAGCTTGCAGCTAGTGAGAGACTTAACCAACTGGTATCTCTCCACTCTTACCTGCTCCTGAAATTTCAATTTCAGGCTGATGATCATCTCTATTGGCGACTCCATGTTCTCATATTGCTTCAGCAAATCTGAGTCCATGGTAGCCAATATCAGACCACGCACATCTACCGCATCATTATAATGCTTATTCCAAGCATCATATACTGCATGAGAGGCATTGGACCCGATCCTCTCGGGGAGAACTCTCTCAAGGACATAGTCCTTTCTCTCCTGCCTGAGGACTAGCCTCAGGTTCCGCGACCAAGTCAAGAAATTTGATCCGTTCAGTTTCTCCATCTCAAGGACAGACCGGATCGAGAAAGTGTTTTGATTGTTTGTGCTAGTCATAACTGAAATTTAGAGATAAATAGAGTTTTAGTTATTTAGTTTATAAAAGAGTAATCTTAACAACTTATAAGAAAACTCGCATTGTATTCAAAATTTCTTTGTTTATCCTCATAAGAATACAATGATTCCGAGATCCATGTTAAACTAAGACCAAAGTGGGCCACTGGCCGTCACCCAGAATTAGCTAACTAGGTAAGCATACACACAGCTAGTTACAACTCATATAACTCTCGGTTGTGAATTGGACCCGAGGCCCAAATTCACCAGATGTCTCAAGGCCCGGGACTCCCGATGGCCCAGTCAAGGAAACCAATCTCTTACAGCCAAATAATCATTAAAGTCTGGGACTCCCAATGACAGTAATGACTATGTACTACTTTACTTACGCAAAAACAGACACCTCACACTGTAAGCCATATCTGTAATTGAATAAGCGTTAAGTAGCTGACAAGATTGGGCAAGACATCCAAGCTTGATATTTGTTTGAGTATAATGAGTTCACTTCGTCTTTTCCCGCGCAGGAAAAATATATTTATATTAGAGAATCTAGGTTTTTTCTAAATTCTCTCTGATATTATTATGTAAAATCCGAACAAATATAGATTTTCTTTCTTTTAGGATATTTTCCCTAGGATATTTGTATTTATCTTCTTCCATTTTATAAATATATTAATTTGTCATTAACATATTTTTATTCTTTTGATGCAGGTCGACTTAAACATTGTCGCTGAACTATTTCATTACTGGGTCGACTTTTTCTTTATCAGACTTGATTTTTAATAGGCCATTCAGCTATTAGGCCGGATCCTTCTGTGCTAATGCTACTTTCAACATTAATGCTACATAAAGTTTATACTCTAAATTACGATTATTCACAAACGATATTTCGTTTCTACTTTATTCTCTTTTTCTGAATTTTTTCTACTTTATGCTCAAACAATTATTGTGCAACTTTGGGATTTTGGGATTTAGTCTTTTATATGCTTTAGTGATTAGTGTACTTAAATTGTTAGTTTAATGTGCCATGTTAATATTTGTCCGGAATTTTAAAATTAGTTGCGTTGGTACATTTTTCAATAGTTTCAACTTTTTCAACATTTCATAAAAAACCTGATGTGGCAAATTATCTTGTTGAAAACATTCAACTGATTTGAAAGAAAAAAGTGAGTTTCTCTTTGTTCATCTATAATGTTTTCATTGGCTTAAAAAAAACTAACTATTAAAATATTTTTGTTTCGACAAAAATAAGATATGATTCCTACAATTTCATTGGTTGTTCATATTTTTTTCTTTTTATCCTCTTAATTATTTAATCTCAATTATTTCATTGTAATTAAATTATATATATATATATAATTTTTATATCAAAATTTATCATTTTTTATTCTCTATAAATAGAAACTTGTTTCATTTGTTTTAGACACAGAAAAAACCCGTTTTTATTATATTTTTTCGTTTAGTTTCCAATAAACCATTATTTTTAGTTTAAAACTTTGGTTTAACTACCCAAATCCCAACAATAATCAATTTCAAAACCAATCTTCTAACCAATCCCAAAATATGCCAGACTATGGTTATCCACCAAATTTCTTCATGCCGTCAGCGGTTCCAAACATCGTCCATATTTTGGATCGATGATGTCATATTCATCCCAAGCACCCTCTTATTCTTGTACTCCTACATGTAATGAAATTGATCTGAATGTTAGAGCAGTTGAATTTCCAGATTTTTCTACACAATTGGCTCTTGGTGGTATGAGCGGTGTTCATGAAGCCATTCCAGATTCAAATGATCTAACTCCTGCTCGCCGAAGAAACTCCAAATGGACCACTAATCAAAATTTTATGCTAATGGGTAGGTGGATTAAATATGGAACATATAGCATTGTTGGAAGAAACGAAAAAGGTGATTCATTTTGGGGCAAAATTGCTGAATATTGTAATGAGCATTGCTTATTTGATCCTCTCGTGATGGAGATTCATGTAGAAATCAAATTACATGAATTTTGATCCTCCTGTGATGGAGATTCATGTAGAAATCAAATTACATGAATAAGAGCTTGGAAAATGGGTTGGTGAATATGATATTGCTAAGCATATGCAACAAAGAGGGTGGTCGGAGGATGATGTATTGGCAAAATCACATGAAAAATATTTAAGTTTTGGTAATGGAAATTTCAAATATATGGAAGAATGGCTCACTGTCCGTGATCAACCACGTTATGGAAGCCAAGTAGGAAGAAATACTGGCTCTGGAAGCAGTGGATCTAACAGAGCCCACAATAGTGATGCTAGTGACTCCAACTCTGTAGGATCTAGTGCTCGTCCAATGGGTAGGGATGCAGCTAAGAAAAAAGCTAAAAAGAAAGGTAACGGCGCAGCCTTGGAAGCGGTTAACGAAGAGTGGAATGAATTCAAGCAATGCAAGGCACTAGAGTTGGAGCGATTGGAAAAAATAACAATGATACAAGAGGAGGCAAACCAACTAATGAAAGAAAAGATTCATGCTAAGAAGATGAAGATGTGGCTGAAGCTTAGTGAGAAAGAACATCTCGATGACCAGAGCAAAATACTAATGCAGAAGTTGGGCGAAGATCAATTTGGAAATTAATTATTGCCAAGTATTTGTTTGTGTTTTGTCTCGTTATGCTTTAATCATATTTGTTTGTCATGTTCTTCTTTAATAAAGTATGTTCGTCGTTTTCTTCTTTAATAATGTATGTTTGTCACGTCATACTTTAATCATGCTTGTTTGTATTGTTCTTCTTTAATAATGTGTGTTTGTCACATTATGCTTTAACAATTCTTACTTGTCATGTTCTTCTGTAATAATGTTTGTTCGTCACTTTCTTCTTTAATAATATATGTTTGTTATGTTATACTTTAATCATGCTTGTTTGTCATGTTCTGCTTTAAGAATGTCCAAGCATCTAACCACTCAATCAATTTGTTCAATTCTCTTATAAATGGGAACTCATTCTACCATGAAGTACCCAAACCACAGCTCTCACCTTTCTAAAAAATCTTAATGGATCCATCAGAATATCCTTTTGATATCGAAGCTTACAAAAGCAGTCTGAAATTGAAGAGAGGTACATCGTCAAACATTTTAGAGAGCGTCGAAACAAAATAGAGGAAGACTATCCACCTCACAGCAAGAGAAAATACCTCAAGAGAGATCATGTAGCGGCAAACCAAAGAATAATGTATTGAATCGATTCTTTTTAATGAAGAGACCTGATCACAACTTCGAATACGAAATTCAAAGGGATTTGATGACTACTTTTCCGATCAATATACATATGATGATGCAATGTTTTATCGGAGATTCCGGATGCGGAAACATGTTTTCCTTTGAATCGTTGATGACCTATCAAGAACCAACTACTTCACTCAAGAATTGACGCAGAAAAAAGAAGGTATATCTCCACTAGCAAAATGTACCACTGCCATGTGAATGTTAGCATATGGTGTAGCGGCTGACGCGGTCGATGAATACATAAAAACAGGAGGTAGTACATCATTGGAGTGCATGCGTAGATTCTGTAAAGGAATCATACAACTGTATGAGCAAGTGTATCTGAGAGTCCCAACTCAAGATGATTTGCAGAGAATTATACATGTTAGCAAAATGTGAGGGTTCCCAGGGAGGATTGGGAGTATTGATTGCATGCACTGGGAATGGAAAAATTGTCCTACTGCGTGGGAAAGACAATTTACTCGGAGAGATAAGGGAACCACTACTGTTATTCTTGAAGCAGTTGCATCCCATGATATATGGATTTAACATGCCTTTTTTAGATTCCCGGAAACATTGAACGATATAAATGTTCTATATCGTTCACTAGTGTTCGATGGTATTTCATAAGGAAATACTGCAAGAGTGAACTTCTTCGTCAACCAACGTCCGTATAATATGGCATACTCTCTAGCTAACGGTATATATCCTTCTTATCCTACTTTTTTCAAATCAATTATGCTTTCTCAAAGTGAACCAAACAAATTATTTGCACAAATTCAAGAGGGATGTAGGAAGGATATCAACGTGTATTTGGAGTGTTGCATGCTCGATTTAAAATCATTCGCGAACCAGCCCGCATGTGGGACATATCCGATTTGGCTATCATCATGAGGTCATGTATCATATTGCAAAATATGATCATTGAGGATGAACGAGATACATATGCTCAAAATTGAAACTATTATGATCAATCAGAGGCAAGTGGGTCTAATACACCACAATCATTCTCGACAGAGGTGCTACCTACATTTACAAATCATGTGGGTGCTAGAACCGAGTTGCGTGATACAAATGTACATTACAAATTGCAAGTAGATCTAGTCAAACACATATGGGCAAAATTCGGCATGTTCCGTGGTTAATGAGATTTTTAAGTTTATGAGTTAAATCTATTGTACCATGTGTGTTTTATCAATTTTTTTTTTTTTTTTGGCATCAAAAACATCTCTTATTAACCATTCAAAGAGAGGCTAGTATCACCTAGCCTTTGAGGGGAATGTTGGTTTACAAGAGAGAATAGTTCATCGCGTGCCTTGGCGCCTTTTGCAAGGCCATCCACACGGACATTTAAGCTTCTAGGAATAAAACAAAGTCTAAAATTTCGAAAATCTGAACGGAGTGAATTGAAAGCATCCAATTCCGGCGCCAGAGCTGGCCATTCTTCCTCCTTATCAATCAGACATGAGAGTTGTTTGCAATCTGTTTCAAACACAATATCTTGGATATGTCTCTCTTTCAACTCTTGCATTGCTCATAGTAAGCCTTCAAATTCAGCTTGAAAAGGAGAGTTACATCTTCGACATCCACGTGATCCTGAGAGGATTAGACGCTCACCTTCCTGTAAAGAGAACCCTAGTCCCGTTGTCTTTGCCTCCACCGTCCAAGACGCATCGACTCTGCATCTCCATCTTGGATCAATTTCTGGTTCCATGTCTCGACAGTTTGTTATGTTTCTTGCGTCTTCTTCTTCGACTTCTTGCGTGCATTGAGCTATTCTCCACGCTTGAGCTTCATGATTTGCAAGTTGCACAGTATAATCCGGGAGGACGTCTTTACCTTCGAAAATCAACGAGTTTCTAGCTTTCCAAATGTACCATACTATCCATGGAAAGCTCTCAAGGGACTGATTTGTTGCTCCTTGTTCTCTTGCTCTCCAAAAGAGGTAATCAAAGTTGCAGTACAGAGATAAGCTCGGGAATATTCCCGGATTGGTTGGTATCGAAGATAATGCCCATACTTGAAGAGCAGGGGGACACTCGAAGAAGATATGATTGATCGTTTCGGCCTCCGCTCCACATCTTTGACATACTCGATCCACTCCACAATGTCTGTCTACGAGTCGGCTAGCTGCTGGTATAAAGCCTGAGAGCGCATTCCAAAGGAGATGATGTACTTTCCTTGTCGTTTTTATCTTCCAGACCTGAGCTTTGAGTAGTGTGATACTTGGTTCTTCTAATGGCTGAGAGGATCTTTGACGTCGTAATTCCAGAGCTTGCTTATAACCCGCACGGACCGTATAAGTCCCTGATTTTGTATGATCCCAGCAGAATGTGTCTCTACGGTTGGTAGTTGAGATTCTCATGTTTTGGATAAGCAGTGTATCCTCTTCAGCTAAGAGCGTATTAATTAGAGTTAGATTCCATTGTTTCTCATCGTGATCAATCAGGTGACCCACTCGAAGGAAAGGGTCCTGAGCATAAGCAGTTAGACGAGCTGGTCTAGGTTGTGTGTCAGGAATCCAAGGATCTGACCATACCAAAGTGTCTTCTCCATTGCCAATATTCTTCCTTAGACCGTCATGGATGATATAATTTGCAGCCATAATGCTTCGCCAACTAAACGATGGGTTGTTCGATTTTTCAACCTTCATAGGATCGGAGTAACGATAGTATCTTCCTTTTAGGGTTCTCGCAAGGAGCGAGTCTGGATAGAGTAAGAGTCTCCATAATTGTTTTGCCAAAAGCGCTAGATTGAATTCTCGTAAATCTCGAAAGCCAAGACCGCCCTCATCGAGGGGAATACATATTTTTCCCATGTTGCCCAATGGATTCCTCTTTGGTTGTTATTTGAACTCCACCAAAAGTGAGCAATTGCTCCTGATAGCTTCTTCGTTATCTCTTGTGGGAGAAGAAAACATGACATGACATATGTAGGAATTGCTTGCGCAACAGATTTTATTTGTACCTCCTTGCCTCCTTTAGAGAGGAGTCTTGCGGACCATCCATTAGTTCTGTCTAGGAGTCTCTCACGAACATAAGCGAAAACTTCTTTTTTTGAGCCACAAATCTGTTCTGGCATGCCCAAGTACATCCCCATTCCACCTTCTTTTTGGATTCCGATTGATCGTTTAAGATCGCTTTTTCGGGACGCCACGACCTTAGAACCGAACAGAACTGAAGATTTTGATTTATTCAGTTGTTGTCCTGAGGCATAACCGTAAACGTCGATAATTCGCATTAACTCTTCACATTGAGCTTGGTCCGTTCTACAAAATAACAGGCTATCGTCCGCGAAGAGAAGGTGTGAGATAGGTGGACATGATCGAGCGATTTTCATTCCTTCGATCTTTTTGGTCCTTTCAGCCTCCTTAATATGAGATATTAGGACCTATGTGCATATGATAAATAGAAACGGAGATAAAGGATCTCCCTGCCGTAAGCCACGGGAAGGTACGATATGCCCCTTTGCTTCGCCATTAATCAGGACTTGGTAAGACACAGAATTCACACATCTCATAAGGAGAGAAACACAGTCTCTGTCAAAACCCATTTTTAGCAGCAAGGCTTCAAGAAAATTCCACTCTACTCTATCGTACGCCTTACTCATATCTGTCTTGATTGCTACATATTTATCTTTACAGCTCTGATTAGTTCGAAGCGCATGAAACATCTCTTGTGCTACAAGTATGTTGTCTGTGATCAGACGTCGAGCCACAAAGGCTGATTGGGTTTCTGATATCAGTTCTGGAAGAAATCTTTTCGTCCTCGATGTCAGTATCTTGGAGATAATCTTGTAACTGACATTGCATAGGCTTATAGGCCTGAATTCTGACATCTGCGAAGGTCTATTTACCTTCGGGATAAGGCATATGTTTATTTCATTCAGGCTCGTGTCAAAATCGCCGGTCTCAAAGAAGTCTCTAACCGTTTTGATGATATCGTCTTTTATAGTATTCCAGAACCGTTGATAGAATAAACTGGTCATACCGTCGGGTCCTGGAGCTTTGTCAGGGTTAATAGAGAAGACCGCATCTCGTATTTCTTTCTCCTCGGGTGTCTTCTTAAGGTCTTGGTTCATATTTCCTGTTACAGACTCGGTAATAAACCGGATTGTATCTCCTATAGTTTCTGGATCTGATGATGCAAAGAGATTATGGAAATAATCAGTGGCTACTTTTTCGATTCCATCATCTGTTTCTGCCCATATACCTAGGTCATTTTTAAGCGAATGATACGGTTACGAGCTCTCCTTTGTTTAGTAATCCCATGGAAGTATTTCGTATTTCTGTCTTCATACTTTAAGTGTATAGCTCTGCTCTTTTGCCTCCAGAATATCTCCTCGTCTCTGAAGGCGGTACATAGATTCCATTTTAGAGCTAGTTCCTCATCGGCGGTTAGGGAATCATTACTTTGTACCGCATCAAGCTTCTCCTTAAGCTCCGCGATAATCTTCTGGTTGTTTTGAAGGAATGTTTAGATGAATCCTGATTCAATTCTCTGATTCAGATTATCCTAAACATGCGGATCTAGGTTCTCTTGATTAGAAACAATTGTTGATCTCACCTTTTACCTGTTTATGCAGCGGAAAAGGAGAACAGGTCAGAGATCAGAGAGCCACCAAGTGATAACTCCTCCAGAGGTTCACACACGCACACCAAGCAGGAAGAGAGGCTGCTAGACCATACGGGAATCGGCGCAGAGAGAGAGGAGGCTCGCAGCTGGCTAGGGTTAATTTCCTGAACTCGTCTCAAGTTTTATTTATAAAACTTGTTCAGTTCCGTTTGGGCCTTTGGCCCAAAAACCAATTAACTCGACGGCGTTCTCGCACTGTGTCGATCGACACACCTTGTGCATCGATCGACACACAGTGACTAAACCCATTTATTCTCTCTAAGTACAGTAAATGCCTAGCACTTTTACCGTACTTCTGCTAAACCGTTCCTACACATTTTCCTGTTAGCTTAGGCGTGTGACCCATATGGGATCATATAATAAAGGCAATAAGTCCAAGACTTATAGATCATGAGCGGACTCTAGCAAGCCATCATGACCCCCAGTATTATATGACTTATGTCTGATCATTGACATACTCTTACTTTCTAGAGACAGTACTGAGATTACTGGACACAATTCCAACAATCTCCCACTTGTACTGGAATCTCTGTATTCATAATCCTTTTGTCTCAATATCTCGATTAGTCATAAGGCAAGATTAGTGTCATCCTTATAAAGCCTAATCTTGTTCATCGGACTCTGATTTGATACTGACAATCCAAACGACTCGGGACAGTCCGTTTGAGCATGGCCATGCATTTTCCAGTATTCAAATCTCCGATTGGCCTAGAGATATTCACTCCATTTATATTGGAGGGACAAATCCCGTCTTGTTCCATCACTGTAAACTACTCATTTCATAATGTACCCAAACAAGGTCCTTATAACTATCGCAGAACGACAGCGTTAGACAATGATCAAAGTGCATCAGTCCATGTGCAGTCACATGCATGCGAACTCAGGTCTAAGGACTATACTCTATAGTCGTAGTAAGAATCTCTTATGACATAGATATAAATATCCTGAAGAGTTCTTATAAGCGGGTCTTGTCCGGTCGTATGTTCCCCAACATACACCTATGTACTGACTTTGATGCCGCGCATCTATGACACACTGAGACTTTGTCATAAGTCACGTACCAATCCAGTCTCACACGGTTGTTGGTGTTCCAATTTCAACAACCTTCGACTAGGGACATAATGATATAAGTCATTTATCAAATATAGGGTCTCATGATCAAGCTAAATGACTTTGATAACTCAAGATCAAGTCATTTACTTCGATGACCTATAAAATGGTTTATATCACTTTGGAACGATTATTTCATCACAGTTAAAATAATCTTGATATAATAATTTCATTAAACATCTTAAATGTTATTTCAAGAACATATCCAATAACTAAATAAAGCCCTTTAATAACTCCCACTGAAATTAAGACTACATCTTAATTTCACTTATCCTACAGCAACAGTCCGCGACTCGTGCTTAGGCCTAAGGAGTGGCTTCGTTAATAGATTAGCAACGTTCTCATTCGTTGAAACTTGCTGATCTACTTAACATCTCTGTCATTTATCTCACGGAATAGGTTATACCTATCCTCAAGGTGTTTGGACCTCTGATGTGCAGCTAGTCTCATCTATGCTGGAAATCACATCAAGTTCAGTGACGAACTCTTCTTTCCAAACAACCTCTTTCGCCACTTCCCAAGCTGCGAAATGTTCAGCTTAAGTCATGGAGTCAGCAACAGTGCCTTGCACCGCCAGATAGACACAAGATATAACCGGACTGTGATCGGAAATCATCTTTG
Organism: Orychophragmus violaceus; assembly: GCA_030180135.1. Taxonomy (NCBI): domain Eukaryota; kingdom Viridiplantae; phylum Streptophyta; class Magnoliopsida; order Brassicales; family Brassicaceae; genus Orychophragmus; species Orychophragmus violaceus. The sequence goes on along the minus strand of CM058236.1, from coordinate 59,413,844 downwards.
TCTATTGGAAACTTGCCTTTCAGACTCTACCGACTCGTAGCACCTCACTTTCTCCGTAACTCAAGAATTTATCCTTAGTATTCCTCAAATACTTTAGGATATTCTTTACGGCAATCCAGTGATTCTTTGCTGGATTTGACTGGTCTTTACTTGTCTTGCTTAACATTAAAGCAACATCAAACAAGTACGTTTCATGGCATACATGATAGATCCAATTGCCGACGCATATGGAATCTTATCCATGCATTTAAGCTCAGCAGTTATCGTAGGACACTGTGTCTTGCTTAACGTAATGCCATGTGACATTTGCATAAAACCCTTCTTGGAATGCTGAAAACCTGTAGGACTTTGTCGGGATAAGAATCCTGACTTTGTCTTACCAGCTCTTTCGGATCTCTATCTTTAGATCCAAAATCCAAGAACATACGTGGCTTTACTCATGTCAATCATTAGAACCAACTCCCAAGCCAGTCCTTTACTGACTGCAGCATTGGGACGTCATTTTCGAGAATCAGTATGTCATCGACATACAATATGAGAAATGCAATATCGCTCCCACTAATCTATTAGTAAACACACAGTTCCGCTTCGTTCCTGTTCAAGTCAAAACCTTGACTACTTCAACAGAACGAAAATTCCAACTCCGATATGTTTGCTTCCATCCATGAATGGATCGATGAAGCTAACTTACATAAAATGTAATTTTTTGGAGTCCGGGCTCACTTTCGCTTCTTTGAATTTCGCAGATTCGTCGCTTTCAATGATCATCAGATCATGCGAACTTTCAATGATTATCAGGTTCAACTAATGACGAGAAATCACTCTCGGATTAGTAACTGATTCATTCATATCTGCGAACTTCAGGCTCCACAGGTGCAGATTTCAATGATTATCAGGTTCAACTAATGACAAGAAATCACTCTCGGATTAGTACCTGATTCATTCATATCTGCGAACTTCAGGCTCCACAGGTGTAGATTCTACAGAAATCTGTAAATCCATCCGTTGCTCTCCCTCAACAGGTTGAGCAGCCTCCTGTATGTCTCGAATTTCTTCGAGTTATACTTTTACTCCCACTGTTCTTCTTGGAAAGTAACTTCCCTTCTTAGAAAACAGAATGGACGTAAAAGTAACAAGCCTTAGTTTCCCTAGGACAACCAGCGAAGTAGCTCAACTACAAATATTCAGTAAAGACGAATTTGGATCGATTCCAATCCACATTTACGTGGTGTCTTTCAACTGATATTGGTGGAACCTTTTCAGCGTAAACTTAGATATTTCTAGAGCGTTATTCTTAAATAATATCATGGAAGATTCGTGTGAATCATCTTTAATCATTTCTAATAAGATCTGATTCTTTCTCACAGAAAAACCTTCAGGTTTTCAGGAGAAATGAGCTGTGAAACGATTTCACACTCATTTAGATGATCACACAATCAATGACTTAAGTATTCTCACTCGTGATTTAATCCAGAGTCTTAATACTTTTGTCATTCAGATCCTATACTTCACTCTGGAACTCTTTCGACCATGTCAAAGAATTCCGACTTGTGTCTCATCAAATGAACACAGTCACACTCACTGAAGTAATCAGTAGAGACAATGAAGTACAGGAGATTTTCTCTGGCATTACTGCTCATTGGGCCACATACATGAGTATGTTCCAGGTCCAATAAGCCTTTGGGCCTTTCTCTAGCTCGGCTAAGATAGGCCCTTTACCTTTTGGTCTAGTAAACAGAATTCAAGTCTCATAAGATATTTTATCAAATGAGCCCAACAGTCCATGACTATGGGATTTCTGAATCCGACTTACTCTATGTGACCAAGACTTTATGCCAAGAAAAATCAGGTTTAATTCATCAGATTTAAACCAATTCGGTACTTATGTTACATTTAGGCACTCTTTGGTTTAAGATATAAAACCCATTCCATGAATAGGGTGCTACAATTAATATTTCATTAAGATCAAAAGAACAAAACTTGTCTTTTATCAAAATGAAAAACATTCAAATTCTTACAAGAAAATGAAAGACAACTCTGCTTAAAGCAGGTACATTGTAGCAATTACTTAATACAAAACCAAGCCTCAAAGGGATCTATAAGTGAAAAACCCTACGGCTGAGGCAGCATCCCAAGCTCCTTCCAGACATGTAGTTTCACTTGCCCTTCCTTCAACGTTCTACTGTTGCTTAGGCTCTGCATATTATCACAAATATCAGTGCCACAACCAGTATCCAATACCTTTAAGGTAGAACTTGAAGTAATAACATGAATACCTGAGGAAGTAGTCTCATACATCAACTTCAACTCCTCATCATCTTCCATGAATTTAATGCAATTTCTCTTCCAATGCCCTGTCTCCTTACAGTAGCAGCACTTACCAACGTAAGAGGTATCTGACTCGGGCTCAGAAGACACACGCTTGCCATGATTCAAAATCTGGACAACTTTGTCTTCACCCTTGTCAGCATTAGGTTTAGTAAACCTACCCTTCTCATTCATGAGATTGTACAGGGTACTCTTCACGTTTGGCTCAACTGTCTTGAGCATATCATGCAGTTCAGTCAGCGTCTTCGTTAAGCCTTTCTTGATATAGTTCCTTCTGAACTTATCATAGCTTGACGGCAGTGACTGCAGAATGATCTCAGTTGCCAATTCTTGGCTAACTGGATAATCCAGTTTCCTCAGGTTATCAATGTAACCCATTATTTTACTGACATGAGGACTGACTGGATGATCATTTGGTAGCTTGCAGCTAGTGAGAGACTTAACCAACTGGTATCTCTCCACTCTTACCTGCTCCTGAAATTTCAATTTCAGGCTGCTGATCATCTCTATTGGCGACTCCATGTTCTCATATTGCTTCCGCAAATCTGAGTCCATGGTAGCCAACATCAGACCACGCACATCTACCGCATCATTATAATGCTTATTCCAAGCATCATATACTGCATGAGAAGCATTGGACCCGATCCTCACGGGGAGAGCTCTCTCAAGGACATAGTCCTTTCTCTCCTGTCTGAGAACTAGCCTCAGGTTCCGCGACCAAGTCAAGAAATTTGATCCGTTCAGCTTGTCCATCTTAAGGACAAACCGGATCGAGAAAGTGTTTTGATTGTTTGTGCTAGTCATAACTGAAAATTAAGATAAAAGGATTTTAGTTAATATGTTCAATATGATTAATCTTGTATTATACTTAATATGATTAATCACGCATTATATTCAATAACATCAGTTACCCTCAATAGAATATAATGATTCCAAGATCCACATATAACTAAGATTAAAGTGGGCCACTGGCCGTCACCCAACCTTAGCTTATATCGGTAAGCCCTATATCGGCTAATTATATCCGTGATATAACTCTTGGTTGTGAATCTGGGCCCGAGGCCCAATTCACTCTGATGTCTCAAGGCCCGGGACTCCCGATGGCCTAGTCAAGAAAACCAGACTATACAGTCATGTAATCATTAATGTCTGGGACTCCCAATGACATTTATGAATCACAAACCGTCTTATCCACGCAAAAATAGACACCCTCACACTGTAAGGCCATGAATACAATTGAATGGGCTTCGACAGCTGACATAGACTGGACAAGACATCCAACGCTTGATATTATTTGAGGTTCGTAGGTTTATTAAAATTTCATTCCCAAAATAGAAGATTACTATTTCGGGAAACTTTCTATTTTGGAAACCTACTATTTTTGGAAACTTTCTAAAATCGGAAATTTTTCTAACTTTAGAAATTTCTTAAAATCCAAAAATGCAAATTCAGAAACTTCTATTTTAAGAAACTTTCTAATTTCAAAATTTCGAAACTTTAATTTAAAATTGATTTATATATCTTTATAAAATAAATTTTAAATTAATCTGAAGAAATACTCAAATAATTGGCCCAATTGTTTTAACTTCTTGGCCCGAGGCCCAAGAATTGGTCCATGTCCAAGACATGACCCAATTGTCCAATTAAATGACATAACCGGTCTGGTTCATTAAAATTGGTCTAACCAAATTTTAATTACTACGATGACCACAATTGTCAACCGGTTATTTACTAAACCGGATTTTCTCAATTTATTTGGTCCAACCAAATCAAATTAGAAAATCCTGGTTTAGGCACTAAATCCAATAATTATTTCGACATTGGATTTCTTATCCCGGTTTAACCAGAACTTAATAAAATTATTAATTCTGTTTATTGAACCGCGACGATTATAATTTTTAATAAACAATTTTAAACCGAGCCTTAAACCCAACCGTATCGATCGATGAACCAACCGCATCGATCGATTCATCAACCGCATCGATCGATTCATCAATCGCATCGGTCGATGCTCTCAGCATCGATCGATGCGTTCACGCGTTGAGCAGGCTTGGCCGAGATATGTGAAATCCATGCGATCGTTCGATCGATCCATGCGATTGCAGTCGATCTCTCGCGGTTGTATCGACCGATCCATGCGATCGTATCGATCGATCCATGCGATCACAGCCGATACTTCTTTATGAAAATCGCATTCCAAATCAATATAGCTTGGATTTGCGATTTCAAGTGTGTTTAGGTTTCAATTCCTTGTTGCTTAAGTGATTTCTCTTATCAGTAGTTGATTCAAAACACTTCTTAAACAAGAAAACAATCCTAAACTTGAATCTAAACAAGAAAAACCAGAACCAATAGCTCTGATACCACTGAAGGAATGTTTAGATGAATCCTGATTCAATTCTCTGATTCAGATTATCCTAAACATGCGGATCTAGGTTCTCTTGATTAGAAACAATTGTTGATCTCACCTTTTACCTGTTTATGCAGCGGAAAGGGAGAACAGGTCAGAGATCAGAGAGCCACCAAGTGATAACTCCTCCAGAGGTTCACACACGCACACCAAGCAGGAAGAGAGGCTGCTAGACCATACGGGAATCGGCGCAGAGAGAGAGGAGGCTCGCAGCTGGCTAGGGTTAATTTCCTGAACTCGTCTCAAGTTTTATTTATAAAACTTGTTCAGTTCCGTTTGGGCCTTTGGCCCAAAAACCAATTAACTCGACGGCGTTCTCGCACTGTGCCGATCGACACACCTTGTGCATCGATCGACACACAGTGACTAAACCCATTTATTCTCTCTAAGTACAGTAAATGCCTAGCACTTTTACCGTACTTCTGCTAAACCGTTCCTACACATTTTCCTGTTAGCTTAGGCGTGTGACCCATATGGGATCATATAATAAAGGCAATAAGTCCAAGACTTATAGATCATGAGCGGACTCTAGCAAGCCATCATGACCCCCAGTATTATATGACTTATGTCTGATCATTGACATACTCTTACTTTCTAGAGACAGTACTGAGATTACTGGACACAATTCCAACAGTTTGTTGGGTTGCTTCTCTTCCAATGTGAGATAGCCCTTCGGCATCTCTTAATTTTCTCTGACAAGCTCGATTGATCGAGTTCGCAGCCATCATTCCATCCTTCTTTAATGGTGTCCGAGAAACCCTCTTTTGAAAGCCACCTTCTGTCAAATTTAAATCCTTTTCTCCTTTTAACTTCCGAGGATTTAAAAGGTACTAAGATAGGTCTGTGATCAGATCCCCATCTTAATAGATACTCCACAATTGTGTGGGAAAAGAGGTTGTGCCAATCTTCATTGCCTACTGCTCGGTCTAAACGACATTGAATCTTTCCATTTCTTCGTCTACCTGCCCAAGAGAAGGAATTTCCCTTGTGGGGAAACTCAATCATGCCACAGTTTGATAGCATAGTTTTGAAGGGTATAAAGGATGCTTCCGGTCTTTTCCTGCCTCCCTTTTTCTCATTGTTACTTGTGATTTCATTAAAGTCACCTAACATCATCCATGCACCCTTCCGAGTAGTTCCAATCCTGGATAGGCGTTCCCATACAAAATCTCGGCAATTGACAACCGGATCTCCATACACAAAGGTAATAAAAACCTTGTGCCCTTCTATGTTTGCTTCAATATCTATCATGCAATCGTTTGAGAATAGAATCGTAACGTCAAAATCATCCATGTAAAATAAAGCGAGTCCACCGCTTCGACCAGATGGTTCCACGGTGAACAATTTATTATAACCAAAATTAACTTGAATTCATTCCTCCGAGTAGACTCATTTAAAGAGTTTCCTTCCTGGACCTCCTTGCTCTTTGCATTCCTTCCCTCATCCCTTCTAACAGTAGGGCTCTTCGGCCTCCAGAGAGATGATGACTGGTCCTCATAAGCCTTGGTGTTACGGGGATTTCGGTTGTCTCTTCTGTATGGGTGATACAACTCCCGATTACGGGGATGATTTCGCGGATATCTTCCTTCCACCCGGTTCCATACATCTTTCCCTCTTAAACTGCGTTTCTCTTGTATGGTTCTTCTTAAATCTTTTAGCCTTTCATCATCTCTGCGTGGGCTAGTACGGCGAGAGTCAGACTGATGAAGATCTCGGTTGGTCGAAGAGCGTTGAGATTTCAGGTTCCGGTCCTGTTGGATCGAAAAAGCTTCTTTTGTAGCTAATTCTTCTTTCCTCTTTTTCTCCAGCCGAGCTAGACGGTTCTCTTCCCGTTGTTGATCAGAAATTTCCGGGCAGGTACCCTCTTCATGCGAGATTCGTTTACAAGTGAAACAATATCTGTGAAGATCTTCGTAGTGCAGGGAGACCTTGATGATATCTCCATTCTCAAATTCTGCTCTTCTTTCAAATTTGAGAGGTGCATCTCCATTCACTTCTACTCTCATTCTACTACCTTCAACGTCTACTTTATCCACTCTTCCCAAAGCACGTCCGATCTCTCTGAATGTTTCGTCCTTTTTATAGTGGATTGGTATTCCAGTAACTATCACCCAGAACAACATCGTGTTTGGATAATCTTCCCTAATACAGGGGATCCATTTCTCAAGAGAGAAACTCCATTTGTTGAAATGACATGGTCTTCGTTGTAGCACTTTCTCAAGGTCTTCTTCCGTGTCGAAGTCGAATTGGAATTTGTTATTCCCGAGATTAAATCCTCGAACTCGGCCTTCCACATCCCATATTCGCCTCTTCGGCATGTGTGTGATGAGAGCATCAACACTTCTTCCGTCCTTGTGGAACATACGTCCGATCAGAGTCAGTTTGTATTTCTCGATTAGATCCGAGAAATCAAAGGCATGGATTTTCACGATATCATCATCGTCGTTCTCTTGTAGCTGCCGTCTACCGTTATTGCGTCCTTCAGCACGGGAACGGCTTCCGGTTCCAGAGCTAGAAGCCATCGGTCAGGCTTAGCCTCGTCGCACAGAGCGAGATTCACACTAGAAAAATACACCCTAGTGAAGGGGAACGCAGATCCGTACAAAACTTCCGATAAGAATAGTATCTATTGCAGTTTCGTGATGGGGAAGTAAGTATTCAAAAACTTCAAAGGAGATTCTATAGATGTTAACACGATTCCTAAGACGAGAGGAGTGTGGTAGTCTCCCTCTCGCGTTACCTGAGGCCTGGAGGTTCAGATCTGGTCGTTGCAGTGGTTGGAGAGAGGGTTCTCGAGAATCGCCATTAGATCGCCCAAAACCCTGTGTGTTTTATCAATTATGTTGTGTGTTCATTAATTTATCATATCGCATTTTCGGTTTTCCATTAATATGTATGTTTTTATAAAATTATTTAATTTTTAGTTATTTAATTTAATATTAATCGATAATTCATAAAAATATTAATTATAAAATACACAAACACAAGAAAAATAAAATTAGTAGGGTAGAATTTTGAAATTTTTTAAAACAAAACAAGTATAAATAATAAAAAATAAATAAGTGTTGAATTATAACGTAGAAAAAATAGAAGATGATGTAGAGTATAAAATAGGATGTTGAAATTTTTGGCTATCGTACATAGATTTTTGCCTTAGTTTTTGTAAGATTTATGTATAATCTATTCGCAGTAGCACGACTAATTTCCTCTCTTATGACCATGGGTCCTACTAAATAATGATAATTTTTTAATTGGGACAGTTATTGTAGTTTTTGAACTTTGGATGATAACTTAATTCGCATAAGACCATTTTTTTTTTGCTATGCTTGAATGTTTTAGATATCATGATTATTTATGTTTAGACTATATATATTTGGAGTGATATAACAGAATTAATGGACTTGCTTGTTTACCATTTTATATTTTACTAAGTGATTATCCTATTAGATCATCCTTCTTTCTTACTTTTATAGGTGAGTTTGACGAATAGATGAACGCTTTGCTGGATCGAATATTTTCACATTGTTTTATCGTTTTCGCATTTTGTTTTTAAACAGTGTTTTAACAATTTTATTTCGATTATCATATTTGTTGGACTATTTATTTTGTTTTGATTATTTGAATTATTTGAGATGTAAGTTACGGTTTGTGACATATTGTCTCAAAAGATGCAATGAGTACCATATTTTTTATTATTTAGTTAAATAAATATGATATACATATTTATATTTATCATAAATAAATAAGTTATATAAGAATTTTTGGTTCTTAGTTAATTGTTTCAAAAATTAACACTTAACTTATGTTTTGATATAGTGGTTTTTTGCTATAAAGTATATATTATTTATTTTTAATATTAGTTTGTCCTTTCTTCATGCGGGATTCGAAGTACTAATTTAGGCTATGGAATGTATGAAGAATTTACAGCAACCTAACATCATATTTGCAACAGACTGTTCGAAATTAGTAAAGATTGTGTCTGATCCAGAAGAATGGTCAGTTTTCCCAGTTCATATGAATGAGTTTGATCGAAGGAAGGGGTTTTTCTCACCTTTTAAACTCAAGCAAATACCGCGTACAAGAAACTCGACAACAGATAGGCTCACACGGAGTGCACGTCTCAGACAGTTGTTTAGTTTTCATGTTGGACCGGAGCCGCCGACATGGATAAAAGATAGATAGATTCTTTATTATATCTTGTTGTCAAAAAAAAGATGATATTAAAATCATAAGTTTTTTTAATTAAAATCATAAGTTTAAAAAAAAATCTTATAGGAATTTTAATATGTTACTAATTATCAGTTTAGTATATATTTGATATTTATTATGTATATGGCTGAATTTTTTTTGATAAGTTTATGTTTAGTTTAAGTTTTTCCAAAAAAACGTTATCATGTTTCATATATTTTTATTCTTAAACGGAATAATACATGCATATACTTAAGAAAACAAACAAAAAAGTTTAAGAACCCGATTTGACCCGATCAAACCATATTGGAGCATGATTCATTCGTTTGGATACGATGGGTGATGTCTTGTATGAGTTCAGTGATCTACGATTTACCGACAATAGGCTCCTACTATGTGAAGCCACGACTAAAGAAGGAACATAATTTAATGTATCTCTATGGGGTAGCTTCATGTCAAGTTATCAATTGTCTTTGGAGCAAAAGTGAATGATTTGGCAAAAAAAATGCAGTAAAGAGAACCCTATGGATCAATAAAGAAGAAGGAGAAGGATCGTACCTAGATTGGTGGAATGTTTCAGTGGCTCAAAGAGAAAACTCTTAAACTTCATTCAGAAGAAACTTCAATCAAGCCTTTTGATTGCTGAAGACGGTGCTTGTGTATTTGAAGAGTAATGAGGTTGAGTGCACATAGTTGGCGAAGGAGATATTGCTGAGGAGAAGGAAAAAGAAGTTTTGGACAAAGGTACCGTGGGAGTTTTGGAGGAGGGTGAATCAATAAGCTTGGATAATAAGATCCATGAAATCAAAGCAATGGCTAGACGAGCAAGGGAGTTAGAAGCTGGCAAAGAAACATAATGATGATGGTGACCTTTGCTTTAATTAAAAGGAGAATGCGATGTGAAGAAAGAAACGGTAAAGAATAAGGAGAATGTTTCAGTGGCTCAAAGAGAAAGTAAAATTGTTTAAGTTGGAATCTTTGAAACAAAACACAAAGACTTGGGACAAAAGGTTCCTCTGGGTGAGTCTGTTCATTTTCGAGCAACGTATGCGCCATGCCGCCATACAATGCCACAGCTTTCTCAAGTGATGGCTCACTCAAACCAAGTCTAAGCTATCCACTTATATTTCCTATCATGAACCTTTGACTCCTTCCATACCGTATGATCCATACGTCCTCCTTGGGTAATGGATGGCAATACGGCGCTGGTAACAAACCGTCTTGTCATCATTCTGCGACGTCCAAACAAAATCTGATGGCTCTGAACCCTTCACTTCACCTTCTAAATTTTCATTCAGAGGTTTGACGGATATCTCTAATGTTAGGAAATAAACTCGAATTTCCTCGAAAACCAGAAATAAGGGACCGAAGAAAATGCACACAAATTTGTTAACGGAGTTCGGCCAATCGTGCCTACGTCTCCGGACCTGCTACAGATCTTTATATTAATCACCGGGAAATTACAACTCTCTCAACTCACACCCAAAACCCGAATACACTCAAGAAAATTATACTCAAATTTTCTTACAAAGAAAGATATTTTCTCTCTTTCTCTCTTCTTTCTTTCTCTCTTATTTTTCTTTGTTTTGGGATGATGTTCAACAATGAGAATCACTCTCTATTTATAGGAAACCTTGGGGTGAGTTAGGTGAACCACTTCAACCACTTAGCCACCATTTCAATAGTTGTGCCAAGCCACCATTTCAATAGTTGCAAGCCACCATTTCAATAGTTAGCCACCATTGGAATAGTTGGGAAGAAACCATTTTCAATTTCACTTCTCCACCTTCTTCAAATTACTTACATAACTTACAATCTCCCACTTGAAGACTGATTTCAATCTGTCTTCACACCTTGATCAATGTAGCAGGTCTTCCGTGCTTGTTACTCTAACAAGCCAACCGAGGTTACACATAACCTCAGCTTATCATACGGCACGACCTTTGTTAACATGTCTGCCGGATTCTTACTTCCTGGAATCTTCTCAAGCATCAACACTTCATCTTCTAAAGCCGCTCTGATGAAATGATACCGACGATGTATGTGCTTCGTCCGAGCATGGTAAACTGGATTCTTTGCCAAGTCAATGGCACTCTTACTATCACAGTACAATACACTTTTCTCTTGGTCATGGCCTAGCTCTTCTAGAAATGATTGTAACCACATCATCTCTTTTGTTGCCTCTGTCACCGCAACATACTCCGCTTCACAGCTTGATAGAGCTACAATCTTCTGCAACTTTGAAACCCAACAAATTGCAGTACCACCAAAAGTGTAAACATACCCGGATGTACTCTTTGCACTATCAATGTCACCTCCATTGTCAGAATCAACATATCCCTGCAATCCAATCTCTGACTTCTTGAAACATAGCGATAAACTTGGATTTCCCTTCAGATACCTTAAAATCCACTTAACAGCTTCCCAATGCTCCTTTCCAGGATTGCTCATAAACCTGCTAACGACTCCCACTGCATGTGCAATGTCTGGCCTTGTACATACCATCGCGTACATCAGGCTGCCAATAGCAGAAGCATATGGAACTCTATCCATATATGCCATCTCGTCTTCAGTCACCGGAGACTGATCTTTGGATAACCGAAAATGACTTGCCAGAGGAGTACTAACTGGCTTCACGTCATCCATATTAAATCTCTTGAGGACTTTCTTCACATACTCCTCTTGTGATAACTTAAGACCCTCCTTGCTTCTACTAATTCTCATCCCAAGAATTTGTCTTGCTTCTTCTAGGTCTTTCACCGTAAACTCTTTCGAGAGTTTCACCTTCAGGTTTTGTAATACCATTTTCTCCTTAGGTAAATCACCTAACTCCCACGTGTGATTGGACATCAACGAGTCCATCTCATCATTCACTGCAAGCTCCCACTGAATCGATTCATCTGCTTGCATTGTCTCTTCATAACATTCATGCTCGCCTCTATCTTTGAGCATAATGTAGTTGAGTAATGGAGAAAATCTTACTGGTTTCTTGATGATTCTGTTTGACCGTCGTAACTCTGTGACTGGCCTACATGGGATCTCTTCTGAATCATCATTTTCATCTGCCTCACTATTCTCCTCTTGAGAATTTTGCTCTTCTGCTGTTGTTGTATCCTGCTGCAACTCTGGTGCCAGGATCTCTCCCAAATCAACAGCTCTAGGCTCCATCTTTCCCGAGCTTTCTTTTAGCTTATCCTTGTACAACGCTTCTTCGTTGAACACAACATTCTTGCTGCGAATGATCTTCCGATTTTCATCATCCCAAAACCGATAACCGAACTCCGTGTCACTGTAACCAATGAAGTAACACCTCTTCGATTTTGCATCAAGTTTACTTCTTGCAGCATCATCAATGTGAACATAAGCTAAGCAACCAAATACTTTAAGATAAGAAAGGTTTACTTTCTTTCCGCTCCACACTTCTTCGGGGATCTTGAATCCCAACGGAACAGACGGTCCTCTGTTTATTAAGAAGGCCGCGGTATTGATTGCATCCGCCCAAAACGTCTTAGGCAATCCGCAGTGCAGTCTCATGCTCCTTGCACGCTCATTCAAGGTTATATTCATCCTTTCTGCTACTCCATTTTGTTGAGGCGTTCCAGGAATAGTCTTCACCATCTTGATCCCACCATCAGCACAATATCTTTTAAACTCCTCGCTGATGTACTCTCCGCCATTATCAGACCTTAGACACTTCAACTTAAGATTCGTCTCAATCTCAACCATGGCTTTCCATCTTTTGAAAACCGAAAACACTTCATGCTTGTTCTTTATGAAGTAAACCCACACTTTCCTTGTGGAGTCATCAATAAAGGTCACATAGTAATATGAACCTCCTAGCGATGCAACAGGAGCGGGTCCCCACACATCAGTGTGCACCAACTCCAACTTCTCAGGTTTGGGCTCTCTTCCATCTTTTGAGAAACTAACCCGTTTCTGCTTTCCAAGGATACAACTTTCACACATCTGATGATCCACCGTCTTCAAATCCGGAAGCACGCCATTTGCCGCCAAAAGTTTTAATCCTTTCTCACTCATGTGCCCCAACCTACAATGCCACAACTTAGTCTGTTTGGCATTCTCGACAACCGCAACAGTGTCTTCATGACTCATCGTCATATAAAGAGTGCCTCTTTTATGACCTCTAGCAACCACCATGGAACCTTTCTTCACACTCCATGCTCCACCACCAAAATTGACATCGTGCCCTGCATCATCAAGTTGACCTACTGAGATAAGATTTCTCATCAACTTTGGCACATGCCTAACCTTTGAGATCTTCCATACACGACCATCTGACATCTTCAAGTTGATATCTCCAATACCAACTATGTCCAAAGGTAAACCATCAGCTAGATATACCTTCCCATAATTTCCAGCAACATAGTTCTCCATTATGTTGTGGTGTGGTGTCGTGTGAAATGATGCTCCAGAGTCTAGAACCCAAGACTCGATCGGGCTATCAACATAGGAGATCGACGCTTCATTGGTGTTTACAGCCGCATCATGAGCTTGACCTTCTCTTGGAGAATCAGCAGATACTACCAATGCATCACCAATTTCATGTGTGACTGCATTGGCTCCAGCTCCCTTGTTGCCTTCCTTCTTTGAAATTGCCCAGCAGTTCTTTCTTATGTGGCCCGTCTTTCCACAGTTCCAACATTCAGCAGGCTGCTTGAATTTGGACTGACTTCTTCCATTTCTTGACTTCGCTCTGCCATTGTTCCGGTTATTTCTGTCTTGGCTCCTGCCTCTGTTTTCCACGTTGAAAGCAGAGCTCGTTGAAGCTTCACCAGAGTCGATCCTACGAACTTCTTCAGAAAGGATACGATCTCGAACATCATTAAACTTAAGTTTAAGATTTCCCACAGAATTACTAACCGCTGCCCTCATTGGCTCCCAACTATTTGGCAGAGATGCCAACAAAATCAGTGCCCGCACTTCATCTTCAAACTCGATTTCAACGGACGATAACTGGTTGACAATCGTGTTGAATTCATTCACGTGTGCTGCAACGTGGCCACCTTCTTCCATCTTTAAATGAAAAAGTTTCTTCATGAGAAATACCTTGTTATTTGCTGAAGGTTTCTCATACATATCCGAGAGAACTTTCATGAGCCCTTCTGTGGTCTTCTCCTTCGCAACATTGTGAGCAACGTTCTTCGACAGTGTTAACCTGATAACACCAAGAACTTGTCTGTCAAGGAGCTCCCACTCAGCCTGATCCATCTTCTCAGGCTTCTTGCTCAGTGGTTGATGAAGCTTTCTTCCGTACAGATAATCTTCAATTTGCATTCTCCAGAATGCATAATCTGTACCGTCAAATTTCCCGATACCGTGCGCCGAACCATCTTCGCCTCCCATCGTTTCTGATTACTTTTGCGGACCACCGTGTATTAAACACCTCCGTCGACAAAACCGATGTCGTCGACAAAATTTTACTATTCACGAATATACTATTCACGTGAATAGTAACCCCGCAAAAAACTTGACCGAGATTACCGCAACCCCGTGCTCTGATACCAGTTGTTAGGAAATAAACTCGAATTTCCTCGAAAACCAGAAATAAGGGACCGAAGAAAATGCACACAAATTTGTTAACGGAGTTCGGCCAATCGTGCCTACGTCTCCGGACCTGCTACAGATCTTTATATTAATCACCGGGAAATTACAACTCTCTCAACTCACACCCAAAACCCGAATACACTCAAGAAAATTATACTCAAATTTTCTTACAAAGAAAGATATTTTCTCTCTTTCTCTCTTCTTTCTTTCTCTCTTATTTTTCTTTGTTTTGGGATGATGTTCAACAATGAGAATCACTCTCTATTTATAGGAAATCTTGGGGTGAGTTAGGTGAACCACTTCAACCACTTAGCCACCATTTCAATAGTTGTGCCAAGCCACCATTTCAATAGTTGCAAGCCACCATTTCAATAGTTAGCCACCATTGGAATAGTTGGGAAGAAACCATTTTCAATTTCACTTCTCCACCTTCTTCAAATTACTTACATAACTTACATCTAAATGCCTGAGTTATGATCTGCAGGTCCAGTCCAACGATCAAGGAACCGTATAAAACGACACAAGCAGGGCTTTGTATACAAGTCTTGTTGTGAGATGGCCACCGATAGTATGATAACATGATACATCAAACTAAAGTAAGGCATTAGCTTTAGGATTCCAAACATTTTCCAAGTTCCACATGTTTCATCAAACTCCTATATATTAAGAAAACAATAACGATCTAGTTTTTTCGGATCTAATAAAAATATGCCAACGGACGTCTAAGGTATCCAAAAGTAGGATTTATGGATTAGCGCTCGACCCGGAGAGCAACCAAGAAAGATGTGCTGAGGATTGTCACCCGATTCTCTTTTGACCATCTCCAAATATTGAGGTCGTCTTCCTCACGTCCTGTATGTACTCCATATTTATAGGCGTATGTTACATTGCCTGACTCATTGATGAACACAATTGAGTTCCCGCTCAGACCACAACCAACAGGAAGCTTCTTAGCCGAGCAGCAAACATTTCCAAAGTGTCCAATAAACAACACACGGTCTCCCAAATTGCTGACCACAACCCATTTATTAGCTTCATCATCTAGCATACTCACTCTACAAGCAAACCGAGTAAAATCTATTAAATCTGCTTCAGGAAATGGATTGAAGTCCTCAACCAGAAATAGTTCATCATCACCAGATTGAACCAGATATTTGCTTCCCCTCAGAGGCGGGGATTGCCTCAGGGGAGTCCGTTTCAGCGAATAAGGATCGAAAATGAAAATGTCCCCGTTAAGAAAGGTTGCATAAAACCTGCCTCTAAAAGCGACTAAATTCAAGCATGAAGCATTTGAGGTTTCCTTAAGCCTCATCCACCTCATTTCATCACTTCTTAACACCAACAAAACGTTAGTGTAGTTGAGGAGTACAACAAATTCTTTTCTTCCCTCCTTGTTTAGAGGAACAAGAGCCACACCTCTGTAATCTGTTTTCCATGATTCAGAATCCCAACTGATCATTCTGTACTGGTGACCCAGAGGGAGGATCTGGTAGTCGAGTATGTTCATCAAGGTAGGAGCAGAGTCTGGGATCTTCACTTTCACTGAACATTGAAGGGGAGATGGAAGCTCCATATGACCCCCAGACTCATCTCGGCCTATTCCTCCCAAGATATACTCAGATGCCGACGCATGAGGAGCAGTTGGGACTCTGAAGAGAAACAAAGGGACCTTCTTGAGGGTGCACAAGTCTTTACTCACGTAAGGGAACTTTCCAAACGTCGGAAAAGAGTAAATTGGGCTTAAGAGGTCAGAAGGAAAGGGGAATGCGGATCTCCACAAGCTGCAAACAGAGCGAGCATGAACAACATCGAAACAATCCTCCAGATTCTCAGAGATAATGTGCAGTAGCTCTTCAGGGAGACGAAGCCAGTCTGGTATCGTCAATGATGATGATGATGCCTTATTCTCCTTTGCAGGTTCTGTCATCTTGGCCGACAAAGATGGAAACGGCTGCAATATCAATTCGGTTAGAAAAGTACAAATCTGGGGGTTAGGAAACTGTAAACAGACTCGTGTAAAGCCAATAAAAAGTCTCGCTTTCAGTCTGAAAGTGAAGACACTACTTACTTGAGAGACACACACACGAAAACAAAACAATTACTACGGTCTATTGTCGAACTGATTAGTACAAGGGGAAAAAACTGTACAATACATTTGAGGTTCGATTTCAATGACTTCAGTAAGTTGATCCATACGCTAGACTACATCTGCCAACAAATAATTTCAGAATAGATTTTTTCAAACAATACAAGAGTGATAGAGTTCGTACACGCTCGGAACAGTCTAGCAGCATCTTCTTCTCCGTTGCAGGCTCTGCCATTTTTGCTGGTCGCGGCGATTTCACAACCTGAAAGAAGGTTCTAGGGTTTTAGGAAACAAGGATTCAAATCCAATTCCAGAATTCGATACAAAGATGATTTCTTAACTTTCCACCAAAGAGGGAGAAAAAGTCCGTACCCATTTCTTCCTTACGGGTGCCATGTTTGCTAAGGGCCTGATAGGAAAGGCTCGTAGCAGAGCATTAACACTAAGTAGCAAGAACAGTATGCTGCTGAAGCTGTATGCTCTAATTAATATATATATTTTTTAGTGATTGGTAAAGCTGTTAGTGGTTAAATATAAAATTATAAAATATTTAATTATATTTAATTATAATTATTCTAAAGTGTTATATATATATATTATATTTAGAATATAAGTTTTTTTGTTGTTTTTAATGTATTTAAATTATATTTATCAAATTATTATATATTATATTATATTTAAAACATAAATTTTTTTTATTTTTATATATTTAAAATATATTTTTTAAATTATTATATGTATATATTATATTTAGAAAATAAGTGTTTTATTTTTCATATATTTAAATTATTTTTACTAAATTATTATATTCATATATTATATTTTCATATATATATTTTTAAACAATAGATGAAATAAAATATTAATAATAATAATTTCAAATATATGGATATATTTTATGTTAATTAATAATATTAATTAATTATATGATTTAAAAAAATATTTAATATTTTAGAGGTTAATGCTGTGGAAATGTTCCATGTGAGAGCATAGAGAGCATAAGCATTTGAAAGCATTTGCATCTTCTAAATGCTCTTCTAAATGCTTTTTAAATAAAACTTGATTGGTTATTAAAAAGCATAATGCCTTTCCTAATGCTCTCTCAATCAAACCCTAATTGCTGCAATTTCCGATTTCTGTAGGAAAATTTAAGCTTCTTTTAGGGTTTTTTTTTTTTCGCAGCTTCTTTTAGGGTTTAGTAAAGAAACATTGAAAGTGACACGTAGGCTTTTTTTTGTGTGTTAACAAGTAAAACGTAGGCTTTAGCTCTATATATTTGTTTTTACGGCCTCTTTGCATCTCCCTAAAATGGTAGAATCTTACCTATTAAAACAGGATATTGGTCATGGTACATAAATGTTGTTTCCGAAATTTGCCCTTGATTTTATTAGGAATTGTAACCTTCATTAAGGGTAAAACTGTAAATCAATTTATATTTGATTTATTCATAATATCTTATAATATCTTTTGTTTTCCTTTTTATATCATAATCATATCTAACAAAAATCTTTTTCAAAAATTTAATAAAATAATAATTAATTTCGAAATTAATATTAAAATAAATATTATAAATTATTATTAACAAAAATTTAACTTAAAAAAATAAAATCAAGCATAATTAAGTTACTAAATCAATTGATACGTATAATTATACAATTTAATACATAATTATTTTATAAATTATATAATCATTAAAATTAATAAATTATTATTAAAATAATAAAGTAGTATATAATATTGTACTAGCGTGCGGGTATAAATTCAATAACTAAAATACAACACTAAATATTGACAAAACGATATAAAGTGTTAAAAACCATAAAAACCAAAATAAAAACTAATTTATAACATGACAATAAAAAAATAAAATTAAACCCAGCCAACAGAAATTGTAATATAATAAAAAATGATAAATATTCTTACATTATTGTCCCACTAAATCTAAAATTTAAATAAAAAAGAATAAATCCGCGTTAAACGCGGATCAGATACTAGTCTAATCTATTAAAACAAGAAGGTTTGTCATGGTACATAAATGTTGTTTCCGGAATTTATCCTTGATATTATTAGTATTTGTAACCTTCATTAAGGGTAAAACTGTAAAACAATTTATATTTAATTTATTCATAATATCTTATAATATCTTTTGTTTTCTTTTTTTCTATCATAATCATATCTAACGAAATTTTTTTTCAAAAATTTAATAAAAATAATAATTAATTTCGAAATTAATATTAAAATAAATATTATAAATTATTCTTAACTAAAATTTAACTTAAAGAAATAAAATCAAGCATAATTAAGTTACTAAATCAATTGGTACATATAATTATATAATTTAATACATAATTATTTTATAAATTATATAATCATTAAAATTAATAAATTATTATTAAAATAAGAAAGTAGTATATAATATTGTACTAGCGTGCGGTATAAATTATTTATTTTGTAAGAAATGTTTTTTACGATTGTACTTCTTAACGGGTTGTTTTATCAAATTTTAAAATATTTAAATTATAATAAAATGTTCTAAAAATAAAATTTGCACGAGTAACTAATTCCAATTCATATATTTTAAATTTAATATAAATATTTAAATTATTTAATATTTATATTATTCAAATATATGATGCGTCAAATTATAGTTCATGTTTGAATGCAATTTTTAACGGGTTGTTCCATCAAATTTTCAAATTATATATCATTACAACACGTGTTGAAAAATAGATTACCCAAGTTCAAGCATGACTAATCATATACTAAAAATAACAATAAAATACAACTACTAATATATAATATACAAGTTAATAATATCAAAACAAAAACAAAATTTATTAAATTTCTTCTCACATTTAGCACTATATCATCTTATTTTCATTGATATAGATTAGACAAAATAAGTAACAAAATTAATTTATAAAATATAAATTTAAGATAAAAGTATATATTCTAAGAATGAAAACATAAATCCGCGCTTCTTTAGCGCGGATCAAAATCTAGTAATATTTTATTTTCTTTGTGTAACATACTGGCCCAGTCTATTTGAGAAAGACTTAAATGAATTAATTTGGCTACCTATATCACCAAGTGCACTTAACTTTTCCGATCACTTGTCTAAAAGAACTTCAGAGTTAATCGTGCTTGGACTGGAGACTGTAATAGTCCCAGGATGGGTGACCTTCCGGGAAGTAATTCGTGGTAGCATGTGTGTGAGGACAAAACACATGGGAAAAGGTCACGTGGTGATTGCAGGGTCAGTAAAGTACTCGGTCGGGCCTACGAAAAATAACGCACCGACCGTCGGACAGGGGTGGGGCCCACGAGCCTAATAGAGGGATGGGTGACTCACCGGTAGGGGCGGACGGGGCGTTACAAGTGGTATCAGAGCCCAGGGAAGTAAAACCGATTCTGTCTCGGGAGACAATCCTGGGGTTTGAGGGTTATGATTGCTCTGGTTATGTGATGCAGAATTTAGGGACGAATTCCCATTAAGTGGGGGAGAATTGTAACATACTGGGCTCAGCCTATTTGAGGAAGGCTTAAATGATTTAATTTGGCTACCTATATCACCAAGTGCACTTACCTTTTCCGATCACTTGCCTGAAAGAACTCCAGAGTTAAGCGTGCTTGGACTGGAGTAGTCCCAGGATGGGTGACTGTTGGTACTAGATTTCCCCCTAGGAAATCCGGCCCATTAACAGACAAGACAAAGGCTCGTAATTACGAGCCCATTCCAGAATCAAAGATAGACGGGAGAGCCAACTCTCTTGTTGGGCCCAAGCGAAGCAAGCGCCTTGGAGAGGCCCAGACGATGCCGAAGCCGGAGACAATCGAGCTCGAGCTCGGCTGAGGATGACGTGGAGATAGAGCAACTCGGTCTTCGCCAGTTCAACTGATCCGCATAAATCTCGGAGATCGTTACAACGACGAGGCCGAAAGATCGGGACGAAGAGATCAGAATCGAGGCTATTTAAGAAGAGAAGTGGCGGCTCATTAAAGACAATTCCAACCTAGGCTAAGAACACTTCGATTAGATAGCTCGATTTATACTTTGTACTCTCTTCTCGACTGTGTTTGTTCTATCTCGACGATCAATCTCAATAAAGTCTTTGATTCATAGGAAACTATACCATTTCTATATCCAAAAGTCCAAATCCACGAATACAAATTCTTAGTGTGAATCCCGGATCTCACATTTGGCGCCGACTGTGGGGACATTCTATAGCCTTTCCTATCTTAAGAATCAGATCCTAGATCCGATAGATCGAGATGAATCCCGACCAAACTGGCTCTCCCAGCGCCACACCGCCGGTTGACCGCCCTCAAACGGTCGACAACGTTCCTCAGAACACTACCGGGGTAAGAAACATGGGTCAGACCGACGGCGCGTTGACGAGCTCGGCCTCAGTCTCCACGACCTCGGCACCAGCCGGCTCCGTCGCTCAAACAATCGCGACAAGCCAGACTCCGACAAATGTTTTGTCAGGAACTAATGATCCGAGCAGAAACTGGGTGTGGATGAGAAATGACTCAATACCCACCCCAGGAGGAGGATCTGGAGTAACCAGACCCAATTCACCACTACCTTCTGCTCCACAGAGACAAGGGCCAAGCGATCTTGCCGAGATCCGTGCGATGTTAAGCCTGTTGGTAGATCGAACGAGAAACAACGAGGCAAGCGCAAGGGCCCAAGAGATCGCAAACCGTTCTCTGGCAGCGCAGCTTGACGAACAAGAGCGGCGTCTAAACGCTCGCCTTGAAGAGCTTGCCAGTCAAAGCCAAGGGGGCAAACCAACGCGAACTCCCATAAGTCCTCCACCGTATACCCGCTTGGACTTCTCCCAGGTAATAACTCCTCCGGGAACGTCGGGAAATTTCTGTAATACGTCAAATAGCAGCTTCCACCCTACAATGACCCCTATCACGATACCGACCCCATTTGGTTCGAGTTCAATGGTCACAGACCCGACCGGATCAAGAAACCGACCATTACCCGGGCCACCACCTTTCTCGAGTAACTCTAACATCCGACCGAGGCAACTAGGAGGTTTTGCCTTCGCCTCGAGCTTGGGACTACTTAAAGGATCAAACTCAGTTCAGTTCCGAACACCCCAGGTCGACCAGACGAGGTCGATCCCAACGATCGATCTCCTCGACCCCATTTTTCCAGAACAAACGCCAGGTCAGGCACAAGTCCAGTTCGCACCCGCAGAGGGCGATGAACACGATATGCTTAGACAATACATCGAACAGGCTAAAGCCCAGTTTAACAGTCTGAGCTCGAAAGTTCACATGGCGACGAGCGCGGCTCCTGACATCAATCGAGTGATCGAAGAAACACAACAAATGCCGTTCACAGATCGGATTGCGCTTGCAAGGATCCGAGAGATCAGGAAAACTAAGTTTCCATAATTCTCTGGGAAATCAGACCCGAAAGCCCACATCAGGGCATTCCGACTAGCGATGGCAAGGGTGTACCTTACCGATGAGGAGAGGGAGCCAGCCTTCTGCAGGCTCTTCGCGGAAAACCTATCAGGTTCTGCTCTAGAATGGTTTGCCGGACTGGAAGAAAGGTCCATTGACAACTTCACCCAGTTCATGACGGCTTTCCACAAACAATACTCCGTTTTCATCGAGGAAAAGACTACCGAGGCAGCCTTATTTGGCGTCTCTCAAAATCCTGACGAAACACTTCGCTCGTACATCGACTGATTTAAGGAAATAAAATCCAAAATCGCGAACCCACGAGATGAGGTAGCTATAGAAGCGTTAAGACGGGGACTATGGTTCTCAACCAGATTCCGCGAGGAAATAACAGTCCGCGAACCTCAAACGCTCGATGACGCCCTCCATCGCGCATCGGCCTTTGCTCGCCTCGAGGACGAAACCACAGCCCTCAGGGAAAAACACCGGAAAGAAAGGAACCCGTCGGGCTCGCAAAATCCGAACTCGAAAAAGGATTCCCGTAAATCAGGGAACGTCAACGCGGTCGAGAGCCCAAAGAGCTCGATGAAATTTGAGTTCGACAAGGAAAAATTCTGTGATTTCCACAATAAGAGAGGGCACTCGACCGAGGATTGTTATACTCGAGCTAAAGCAGAGGCTCAAAAACAGGAGTCTGAAAGCAAAAAAGACTCCGAAGTCGAGGAGGAAACTCTGTCCGACAAAAAGGAAAACAAACAGACCAAGGAGTCGAACTCTAAAAAGCACTCCCAAAACAAACGGGAACGGTCAAAAGAGCCGGAATCCCCCGAAACTCTCCCTCATGGGTCGCGGAAGCGAGTTGAGTTCATCCTCGGCGAGCTTAACCTAAGCGGCACTCCGGGAGGTTCGGCGCTATCCCCGCCTCCGGCTCCTGCCAAGAGTTTACGCTCAAGAATCAATCTCCCTTGTCTCTGCGGGGGGGGGGGGGGGGGGGGGGGGGGGGGGGGGGTGTACGGGCTATACCCCCTAAACGAATCGACTTCATCTTCGGTGGCTCCAAGCTTTGCCGCGACTCGGTCAATTCGATCAAAGCTCTTCAAAGAAGAGTCGAGACCGACAGAGGGGGAAAAACCCCAATGTTGGGTCCAAACCACGAAATCATTTTCTACGAGAGCGAGACAAGTAATCTCGACAAACCACACGACGACGCCCTCCTCGTTTGTCTAGTAGTGGGAGATGTCGAACTATCAAGGATAATGATTGACACAGGAAGTTCGGTAGATGTCCTTTTTTACGACGCGTTCAAAAAGATGGACTTCAACGACTCCGAGATTGTGGAAGAGAAGACACCACTAGTAGGTTTTGCTGGCGAAACAACATACTCGATGGGCTATTTCTTCGCCCCAGTAATTGCTGGAGGAGTTCAGAGAATGACGGAGTTCGTCATAGTAGATCGGTCAGCTCCCTATAACGCAATCCTAGGTCGACCATGGATATACGACATGAAAGCGGTACCATCGACCTACCACCAATGCGTAAAGTTCCCAACTCCCAAAGGGATCAAAATCATTTACGGAAGTCAAAAGATTTCCCGTCATTGCTACATGAACGGATACAAGCAGATCGAGAAATCCCCTGCATAGCAATTACAGAAAGAGGAGGAGCTCGCCACCATGCAGACGAAAAGGTCGAACGATCCCAGTCAAATAGGACCTCCAAAGGACCAGGTCTGCATCGACGAGGCTCATCCCGAAAGACTCGTTGGCATCAGAATCGACCTATCAGAGCCGGTTAAGAACGAACTGGTCTCTTTTCTCAAACAGAACGTCTACTCCTTCGCCTGGTCTTCAGCAGACATGAAAGGGATAAACATCGATGTAACCAGACACGAGCTGAATGTCGACCCAACCTACAAACCGATAAGACAGAAACGTCGAAAACTAGGCCCTGAGCGGGCCAAAGCCGTCAATGACGAGGTCGATCGGTTATTAAAAATCGGATCGATCAGAGAGGTCAAGTACCCCGACTGGCTCGCGAACCCCGTGGTGGTTAAGAAAAAGAACGGAAAGTGGAGGTTCTGTGTAGACTTCACGGATCTCAACAAAGCATGTCCAAAGGACAGCTTCCCACTCCCGTACATCGACCGACTCGTCGAGGCCACCGCTGGACATCAGCTGCTATCCTTTATGGACGCGTTCTCAGGGTACAATCAAATATTGATGAACCCTGAAGACCAAGAAAAGACTTCGTTCATAACGGATCGAGGCACGTACTGCTACAAAGTCGTGCCCTTCGGACTGAAAAACGCAGGAGCAACTTACCAGCGCCTCGTCAACAAGATGTTTTCAGGACTCCTAGGCAAAACCATGGAAGTCTACATCGATGATATGCTGGTAAAATCTTCCAGGTACGAGGATCACATCCCCCAACTAAAAGAATGCTTTACCATTCTTAACAAGTATGGGATGAAACTCAACCCAGCTAAATGTACCTTCGGGGTCCCTTCAGGAGAATTCCTCGGTTACTTGGTGACCGAAAGAGGGATCGAAGCGAACCCCAAACAGATCGCAACGTTCATAGAGATGAAATCTCCCAGAACGACGCGAGAAGTCCAGCGCCTAACCGGAAAAATAGCTGCTCTGAATTGCTTCATCTCAAGGTCGACTGATAAATGTCTACCCTTCTATCACTTGTTAAAAGCAAACACAAAGTTCCTCTGGGACGAAAAGTGCGAAGAAGCATTCACTCAGCTCAAAGCCTACTTAAGCGAACCACCCATACTGGCGAAACCAGTAGAAGGAGAACCCCTTTACCTTTACCTAGCTGTCTCGATGGCAGCAGTAAGTGGAGTCCTGGTTCGCGAGGAACAGAACGAACAACGGCCGGTGTATTACATCAGTAAGACCTTCATCGACGCTGAAACCAGATACCCCGCCATGGAAAAACTCGCCTTAGCGCTAGTAACGTCGGCTCGGAAACTCGGACCGTACTTTCAATCGCACTCGATCATAGTGATGACCTCTCAACCACTGAGAACCATTCTTCACAGTCCGAGCCAATCAGGTCGATTGGTCAAATGGGCTATCGAACTTAGCGAGTACGACATTGAATACAAAGCTCGAACATGCCTAAAAGCACAAGTACTGGCAGATTTCATAATCGAGCTCCCTCCGACTATAGAACTCGACCCGACTTCGGCCCAAAGATGGAAGCTCTACGTCGATGGAGCTTCCTCAAGACAAGGGTCCGGAGTCGGAGTGAAATTAGTCTCCCCAACGGGTGAAGTACTAGAACAATCGTTCAGATTGGGCTTCGCCGCATCGAATAACGAGGCTGAATATGAAGCGTTAATAGCCGGGCTCAGACTCGCGATAGCCATAGGAGCCCGGGAAGTAAACGCCTTCAGCGATTCCTGTTGGATCCCGATGGATCTGGGGTTTGTTATATTGAAATTTAGAACCAACCTCGTTCTTACCTTTGGCAGCGGAAGAAGATGGTGAACGAGATCAGTGGAGCAACGCAACGCTTTGCCTCTACCAGATACACACGCACGCTCGCTGGAAACGGGATGCTAGTGCCGGATCAATGGGGATCGATGGTGTCTGGTGTGTCAAGTGTTTCTGTCAAGAAAACTGGACGGCTCTATTGTTTAGGTCGAAACTAATCAGCTTTTATTCGACCTAAACGCGCTTAACGGGCCAGACTCAATTAAGCCATAACCCGAAAAGCCTGTTCGGAAAATCCGAACTGTGTCGAGCGACACACAAGCTGTGTCGATCGACACAACACCATTATATCGATTCTTATGTGTATTTCAATACACATAATATGATCATTGCAACAATGATCATTCCCATGTCGTAGCTTCCAGTTCGCTTAGGTGTGTGACCCTATAGGATCATACAATACTGGCAGTAAGCCCACGACTTACAGAATGCAAGAGGCTTCTAGCAAAGCATTGCAAACGCCCAGTATTATACGAATGTCTGATCTCGACACACAACTATCACAGGAGTGAGTACAAGTGTGATTTCAGGACACTATCCCAACAATCTCCCACTTGTACTGAAATCATCAATTCCTATAATCCTTTTGTCTCTATATCTCGATTTGGCATAAGGCAAGATCTGTGTCATCCTTATTAAGCCAACATCGTGTTTATCGAACTCCTGATCTCATACTGAACATTACAAACAACTGAACTACAGTTCGTTTGAGTGTGGCCACACATTTTCTCAGTATTCAATCTTCGATAGGCCCTGAGATATTTATCTCCCGTTTTTCAGGAGGGACAAATTCCATCTTGTTCCATCCCTGTTTTAATGCACACTTCATGATAAACTTGAACAGTGTCGTTATAGCCGCCAGTTACGGATCGACGTTTGACAAAGTCAAAATGTACCAATTCATATGCAAGAAAGCATGATGAACTCAGGTCTTAGGACTATACTCTATAGTCGTAATGAGAACCTCTTATGACACAGATATTACTATCTTGTAGACTTCTCATTAGCGGGTCATGTCCGATCATATGTTCATCAACATATATCTATGTGACTGACTGTGATAATCATATCATTGGCTCCATGAAACTTAGCCAACAGTCACCTCACAATCTAGTCTCTTACGATTGTCAGTGTCCCAATTCTACAACCTCGACTAGGGACAAAATAATTTATTTAACTTATAGGGTTTCATGATCAAGTTCTCAACTTGATGACCTATAATATGTCATAAACTTATTCCGGGACCATTATTTAGATCACAATAAATAATGCTGAAATCAAATTTCATTAAACACTTCTAAAAGAATGTTTACAAGGGCGTCTTATTATAACTAAAACAAAATCCAAAACTCCCACTAGAATCAAGATTACATCTTAAGATCTCTAATGCCTACAGCAGTCGTATGACTCTCATGCTTAGGCCTTGGGAGTGACTTGGTTAGAGGATCAGCGACATTCTCGTTCGTCGGAACTCGGCTGATCTTCACATCACCTCTATTGACAATATCACGAATCAGATGATATTTCCTCTCAACGTGTTTGGACTTCTGGTGTGACCTGGATTCTTTCGCCTGAGCAATGGCTCCATTGTTATCGCAGAACAAAGCCACTGGCTCCAAGATACTAGGAACCACACCAAGTTCAGTCATGAACTTCTTGATCCAAACAGCTTCCTTTGCCGCTTCTGAAGCAGCAACATATTCAGCTTCCGTTGTGGAGTCAGCTACGGTATTCTGCTTAGAGCTCTTCCAGCTCACCGCACCGCCATTTAGACAGAAGACATATCCAGACTGTGATCGGAAATCGTCTCTGTCCGTCTGAAAACTCGCATCGGTGAATCCATTCACCACAAGTTCATCACTGTCTCCATACACAAGGAACTTATCCTTAGTATGCCTCAAATACTTGAGAATATTCTTGACAGCTGTCCAGTGAGCTTCACCTGGATCAGATTGGTATCTACTCGTCATGCTTAACGCGTAAGCTATATCTGGACGAGTGCAGAGCATGGCATACATAATAGATCCTATTGCAGAGGCATAAGGAATCCTATTCATGCGTTCTCGCTCAGCAGATGTCGCCGGACACTGCTTCTTGCAGAGACTCTTGCCATGAGACATTGGTATGAAACCCTTCTTGGAATCGTGCATTCTGAATCTGTGCAACACCTTATCAATATAAGTGTCTTGGCACAATCCAATCAGCCTGTTAGTTCTATCTCTGTAGATTCTGATTCCAAGAATGTATGCGGCTTCTCCCATGTCTTTCATGGAAAAACAACTTCCTAGCCAAGTCTTAATAGACTGAAGCAACGGAACATCATTACCGAGGAGGAGTATGTCATCGACATACAGTACAAGAAATGCAATTTTGCTCCTATTTGTCTTCTTGTATACACATGATTCTTCTTCGTTCTTGATGAAACCGAATTGTTTTACTGCTTCATCAAAACGAAGATTCCAACTCCGTGATGCTTGCTTCAACCCATAAATGGATTTATGAAGCTTGCATACCTTCTTAGCGTTTTTAGGATCGACAAAACCTTCAGGTTGTGTCATGTACACATCCTCTTCCAGAATGCCATTCAGGAATGCGGTTTTGACATCCATTTGCCAAATCTCATAGTCATAATGAGCAGCAATTGCTAGAAGAATCCGAATAGATTTAAGCATAGCGACTGGGGAATAGGTTTCATCATAGTCTATACCATGAATTTGTTTGAAACCTTTAGCCACCAACCTTGCTTTGTAAATCTGTACATTGCCATCCACGTCAATCTTCTTCTTGAAGATCCATTTACACTCAATGGATTTTACACCATTAGGTAAATCGACCAAGGACCATACTTGGTTTTCTGACATGGATGTCATTTCGGATTTAGAGGCTCCAAGCCACTTTTCGGAATCCGGGTCCATCATTGCTTCCGCGAAGGTCGCTGGTTCGTCACTTTCAATGATCATCAGATCATTAGAATTGGTCACGAGAAATCCATAGTATCTCTCGGGTTCGTGACGGATCCTTCCGGATCTGCGAACTTCAGGCTCCACAGGCGCCGGTTCCACAGAACTTTGTGGATCCAACTGCTGCTCTTCCTGAGCTGGTTGACCAGTCTCCTGTGCATCTCGAATTTCTTCAAGATGTACTTTACTCCCACTGTTTTTCTTAGAGAGAAACTCCCTCTCAAGAAAAGAACAGTCCCGAGCAACAAATACTTTGTTCTCAGATTGGTTGTAAAAGTAGTATGCCTTGGTTTCCCTAGGATAACCAACGAAGTAGCATTTATCTGATTTGGGTGCAAGCTTGTCGGAGATTAAACGTTTGACATAAGCCTCGCAACCCCAAATCCTTAGGAAAGACAGACTAGGAACGTTCCCAGTCCACAGTTCATGTGGTGTCTTTTCTACTGATTTAGATGGCACTCTATTCAGTGTAAACGCAGACGTTTCTAGAGCATATCCCCAAAAGGATAGTGGAAGATTAGAATGACTCATCATAGACCGAACCATATCCAATAAAGTTCGATTTCTCCTCTCCGACACTCCATTCCATTGGGGTGTACCAGGAGGAGTGAGTTGTGAAACGATTCCACACTCGCTCAGATAGTCGCTGAATTCTTGGCTCAAGTATTCTCCTCCGCGATCCGATCGCAGAATCTTAATACTCTTGCCAAGTTGATTCTGTACTTCATTCTTGAATTCCTTGAATCTATCAAAGGATTCTGACTTGTGTCTCATCAAATAGACATAGCCATACCTACTGAAATCATCAGTAAAGGTAATAAAGTACTTAAAGTTTCCTCTGGCAGCAGTACTCATTGGCCCACATACATCAGTATGAACAAGGCCCAATAAATCACTGGCCCTTTCATTTGGTTTGTTGAAAGGGGCTCTAGCCATTTTGCCCACCAAACAAGACTCGCATTTCTCACATGATTCAAAATCAAATGAGCCCAGAAGCCCATTTCGATGGAGCCTCTGGATGCGTTTCTCATTGATATGGCCCAAACGACAATGCCATAAGAAAGTCGGGTTTTCGTCATTGGACTTAAACCTCTTTGTATTTATGTTAAAGACAGGCATTTCTTGGTTTAATATATATAACCCATTATCTAATGGGGTGCTACCATAATAATTACCATCACGATTAAAAGAACAAACTTTATTCTTAACAGCAAAATCAAAACCTTCCAAATCCAAAACGGAAACTGAAATTATGTTTCTGCTAATCGCAGGTACATAGTAGCAATTATTCAAAATTAAAACCATGCCCGAAGGTAAAGACAACTCGTAGGTGCCTACGGCCAGTGCAGCAACCTTAGCTCCATTCCCGACTCGTAGCTCTACTTGTCCTTTCCTCAGCGTCCTACTGTTTCTTAGTGCCTGCACATCAGTACAAATATGAGCTCCGCAGCCGGTATCCAATACCCACGAAGTAGAACGAGAAGATATAATACCAAGTTCGATAACATAAATACCTGAATCAGACGCGTCATACGTCTTCTTCAGTTTCTTGTAATCTTCCATGAACTTTTTGCAGTCTTTCTTCCAATGCCCCAACTGCTTGCAGTAGTTGCACTAATCTTCAGGAGAAGGCCCGGATTTGGGCTTCGGCTTGGGCTTGTCCTGACTTTCAGCCTGGACAACTTGGGCCTTACCCTTACCCTTCTTAGGTTTCTTAAACCTCTTATTCCCTTGTACCATCAGGACACTGGGAGTAGCCTTCTTGAGATTCGGTTCTGCTGTCTTCAGCATTCCGTGCAACTCAGTCAATGTCTTAGTCATGTTTTGCATATTATAGTTCATGGTGAACTGATCAAAACACGACGGCAAAGACTGCAGAATCATGTCAGTGGCTAGCTCCTGGCTAATGGCACAGTCCAGTTTCCCCAGGTTATCAATGTAACCCATCATTTGAAGGACATGAGGACTTACTGGACTGTCCTTAGCCAGCTTGCAATCCATGAGAGATTTAACCGTCTGGTATCTCTCTGTGCGAGCTTGCTCCTGAAACAAAGCTTTTAGGCTGTTAATCATCTCAATGGGTGACAACACGTTCTCATATTGCTTCTGCAGCTCAGAGTTCATAGTCACCAACATTAGACAATTAACATCCGCTGAATGCTTATCCCAAGCATTCTTTTCTGTCTGCGGAGCATTGGAACGTGGCCTCTCGGTGAGAACTCTTTCAAGGACATATTCCTTGTTCTCTTGCCTGAGAACTATTCTCAGGTTCCGATACCATTCCAAGAAATTAGATCCATTTAGCTTGTCCTTCTCAAGGACGGATCTTAGTGAGAAAGTGTTGATGTGATCTGAGACAGACATAGCAGTAATTCAAAAAGGTAGATTTTAGTTATAAAGCACAAGGAATGAGAATTCTTATCTAATAAGAAAACTCGCATTGTATTCAAACTATGTTTCCTCATATGAATACAATGATCCAAGATCCTCAGATTACTAAAATTCGAGTGGGCGACTCGCCGTTACTCAAGCTTTAGTTATCTAGGTAAGCAAATCATTGCTAATTGTACTCAGTACAACTCTTGGTCGTGGATAAGACAAACTATGTCCAATCCACTCTGATGTCTCTGGGCCCAGAACTTCTGACAGCTCAGTCAAGTATAACCAATCTTTTATCTGTCTTGTGATCACTGACAGTTGCACTGCAAGTCTGTCACTGACCACCTGCCTTACTCATTTTGCTGTGGATACCAAGGACTCCAAGGATACCCAACAACATCACGAGTTTTTGACAGTAGACAAGATCGGGCAAGACATCAAAATCACTTGATATTTAGTTGAGGAAAAGAACTAATCTTATCTTGATTTATATTCACTATATATATATCAAAAATAATAACTTTTAATTAAAAATTTTAGTTTTATTAAGTTTAGATTCATCTAATACTTTTAGGATTAAATTATTCTGGTTCATGCAAATTTGTGGTCAAACCAACAAGTCTGCGGACGTTGTGTCGATCGACGCCAACCATTGGCATCGATCGATGCAACTCTATTTAAACCTTTCTTCGATAACCGATCAAACCGGATCGAATTTACTTAACCGATTCAATCCAATTGAACCAGTTCGGTTTAATGGTCCATGTCGATCGTCACACACTGTGTGTCGATCGATATGACCAAACCAGAATCAATTTTGGTTAATAAAATTAACCGAGCTAGATAACCAGTTCAATCCAATTGAACCGATCTATCTAATTGTATTGCCTGTGTCGACCGACACACCCAGTGTATCGATCGACGCAGCACGATTATTTGCGGATTTTCACCTTGTATCGACCGACACACGCTTTGTGTCGATCGATACTGTGCGACAAACCCTAAATTTTATTCGCGAGTTTTCGCTCTGTGTCGACCGACACACGCTTTGTGTCGATCGACACCCTGCGACAAACCCTAAAATTTATATTTTGCGCCGCGTCGTGTCGACCGACTCACGCTTTGTGTCGATCGACACAGTGCGATTTCAGCAATACCATCGTTTTCAACAGAGACAAAAATCCGAGATTTAATCAATGAAAAACGATTTCAACAAGCAATATACAGATCAACAACATCAAGTTTCGATTTTATATCACTAGTTTCAATAGCTAAACCCTAAGCATGCTCTGATACCACTGTTGGATCCCGATGGATCTAGGGTTTGTTATATTGAAATTTAGAACCAACCTCGTTCTTACCTTTGGCAGCGGAAGAAGATGGTGAACGAGATCAGTGGAGCAACGCAACGCTTTGCCTCTACCAGATACACACGCACGCTCGCTGGAAACGGGATGCTAGTGCCAGATCAATGGGGATCGATGGTGTTTGGTGTGTCAAGTGTTTCTGTCAAGAAAACTGGATGGCTCTATTGTTTAGGTCGAAACTAATCAGCTTTTATTCGACCTAAACGCGCTTAACGGGCCAGACTCAATTAAGCCATAACCCAAAAAGCCTGTTCGGAAAATCCGAACTGTGTCGACCGACACACAAGCTGTGTCGATCGACACAACACCATTATATCGATTCTTATGTGTATTTCAATACACATAATATGATCATTGCAACAATGATCATTCCCATGTCGTAGCTTCCAGTTCGCTTAGGTGTGTGACCCTATAGGATCATACAATACTGGCAGTAAGCCCACGACTTACAGAATGCAAGAGGCTTCTAGCAAAGCATTGCAAACACCCAGTATTATACGAATGTCTGATCTCGACACACAACTATCACATGAGTGAGTACAAGTGTGATTTCAGGACACTATCCCAACAATTCCCAACTAATCACGAGCCAATATCATGGCGACTACGAGGCCAAAGACGAACGAATGGAAGCATACCTACGGGTAGTCCATACATTGGCCGAACAGATCGAATCCTTCGATCTAACACGAATCCCACGAGGTGAAAATACCGCAGCCGATGCGTTAGCCTCATTAGCATCGACATCAGATCCTAACCTCAAACGGATCATACCAGTCGAAGGGATAGAAAAACCAAGCATCGACATAGCTCTCAAAGCTCTGTCCTTGAAAGAGGACGAGCCCGCTGTGAAGGACGATGTCAAACGCAAAGAGTGTCCCGGAGACACTAATATCGACATCATCGAGATTGATGATGATCTTGATCCTAGAAGCACCTTTTACGTCGCGAACGTCCCCGACGGACCAATTCAGACCGCATCCACTAGCCAGGGACCTGAGCCTAACAACGGCGAAGATTGGAGAACTCCGATCATTCGATACATCACAAACGACAAAGTTCCCGACGGCAAATGGGAGGCGCGGAAACTTAAAACGCAGAGTGCGAGGTAATGTGCCACACAAGGAGAGCTCTTTAAAAGGAGCCTCTCCAGACCTTAACTTAAATGCCTTGACAAAAAGCAAGCCCTGGCCGTGATTACACAAACACATGATGGATCCTGCGGAAGCCATTCCGGAGGACGAGCATTGGTCGTGCGAATCAAAAGGCAAGGCTACTATTGGCCTACAATGGCCGCCGAATGCGAATCTTTCTCCAACAAGTGAAATAAATGCCAAAAGCATGCCCCAATTATCCACCAAGCGTCGGAGAAACTCTCCTCTATCTCATCACCATACGCATTCATGCGGTGGGGAATGGACATCGTTGGACCGCTGGTCGCATCTGGCAAAAAGAAAGCCACACACCTGTTGGTGATGACGGACTACTTCACCAAATGGATTGAAGCAGAGTCATACCAGAAAATCAAGGACGTTCACGTTAAGGAGTTCGTCTGGCGAAACATCGTTTGCCGACATGGACTACCCCACGAGATCGTCACCGATAACGGGTCTCAGTTCATATCAAACACGTTCAAAGAGTTCTGCAGAACTTGGAACATAAAGATGACTTACTCAACGCCACGCTACCCCCAAGGGAACGGGCTAGCAGAAGCAGCTAACAAAGCGATTATGAACGGCCTCAAGAAAAGGCTCAACGAGTACAAAACAACCTGGAGTGACGAACTCCCAGCCGTACTCTGGGCCTACCGGACTACCCCCCGAAAATCCACTGGCGAGACTCCCTTCTCGCAGGCTTACGGAATCGAGGCGGTAGTACCAGCTGAAATTCTCGTGTCAAGCATTCGCAAAGAAGAATGACCACGACAAGAGGAACTTAACAACAAGATGATAACTGACGAGCTCGACCTCGTCGACGAAAGGAGGAACCTCGCATTAGCTCGACTCCAGAATTACCAACAAGCTGCAGCTCGCTACTATGATTCCCGAATCAAAACTCGAAGGTTTCAAGTAGGAGAGCTCTTCTTGCAGAAAGTGTTCGACCATAAAAAGGAAGAACACGCTGGAAAATTAGGGGCAAAGTGGGAAGGTCCATACCAGGTCACCGACGTCGTAAAGGACGGGGTCTACCGACTCAAGTCGGTGGAAACCCAGAAGCCCCAACTACGACCTTGGAACATCATCAACCTCAAAAAGTATTTCCACTAGGAGTACATCAACATAATCGAACTACGAAATGGCTTGATCCCCTTAAAAAGGGTACGTAGGCAGCTCGACTTCGAGCGTAGCCGCCCCCCAAAAAACAAAGCTCACGCCGAGCTCAGCAGCTTCCGAGGAAGTTACCCCAACTTATCTTTGTGAAATCAAAATAAGTCTCTTAATCCAATGCTTCTTTCTGTCGTAAAAGTTAGATCCATTGCGAAATACCTTGTCATAACATTCCCAAAACAAAAGATATGAAATTATCTCTTCCAAAACAAAAGAGATGAAATTATCTCTCCCAAAACGAAAGATATGAAATTATCTCTCCTAAGCCAAAGCGATATGAAAATATCCCTTCCGAGAGACCTGAAACGGCCTCTCCCAAAATCAAATCTCCCGACCTGATACAGCTCGAAAGAACTAGAGGGCCACCCTCTCCCGTTAAACGAAAACGTCGAAGTCAAAGCAACCGATCACACCAGAAAGACCTCCGCGCACAACGAGCCTTTGTAAGTTTACTTGATTTATCTTTCCCGTTAAAACATTAAACTCGTACTGCACATTACGAAGGGACCCAAACTCAAGTACGAACGATCAAACCGTGAAGGTACTAAAACAGTAAAGTCTATGCTAAGGCATGTAAGACTCCAAAAGAAATTCGTTAAAAGAAGGACACAATGTCCTCGAACAAAGCCCGCTTGGGCGAATAAATGTTTTTCCAAAACAAAAAACAAAGAATGTACATATCAAAGAAAAAAGAGCCCCTAGAGGCAACATCATTGTCGCGAGCGCGAAGAAGCCTCGTTTCCATCCTCCGCCTGATCATCGGTAGATGCAATCCGAGTTGGGAGGCTCGATACATATTGATCAAGGCAGGGAACAACCGGTGGCGGAGCGTGCGCCAAAATGACCGAGTCACTCGACACGGCCGGCAAGTTCAACTTGCCGACACTGAAGTCAGAGACCGCCGCGGCGTTCATCTCTTCCATGGCCGTCCTCTTCTGGTCGGCCAACCTCAGAACTTCCCGAGTCAAGTCAAGCTCGCCGGAAGCAAACTCCGCGATGAGTTCGATATTGGCCAGGGTTTCTTGGAGACGAATCTCAGCGTCGGTCTCGAGCTTCCGCTTCTCGCTCTTCTCCTTGATCCCTTTAAGGATCTCCAAATATTCCCCGCTCATCTTCTTCCTCGCCTCGTGGGACGCGACCTTTATGTCGAAGTCTCTCCCCGCAAGAACTCTCTCCAGGTCGATCCGATCTTGGGCAGGTTACGCTGTGGCGACTCGACTCATTTCTTCGGCAGCCAACGCCCGGCCTTCGGCCGCCCGAAGCCTCTGGGAAAGGTCCTCCTCGCAATTCTCAAGAACCAATAGCCGGGCCTCAATCCCCTCATACCGAGCCAGTTTCCTTTCGAGCTCCTCCTCCCGAGCAAAGGAATCCTGCAACTCTGCGGTCAAAGTACGAGCCGACCTCCTAGCGGCCTCGAGCTCATCCTCCCGTGATCGCTCACGAAGCTCGTGTTCGGACCGGACCATAAGTCCGCTCGTAGCCTCCAGAAACTACATAAAGACACGAATTTCAAATATCTTTCTTACCAAAGAAAGGAAAAAACAAGAACTATGGTTGATACCTTTCCAGTGGCTTCGGCCATCCTGGCATACAAATCGCCGAAGGCCGGGTCCCCGGTAACTGGAAGCGGAACCCCTGCGGGTCCGACGCACCTCGACGAATGGGCCGCGCCCGGGGCATCCCGACACTCTCGCTCGAACTACTCGAGCTCGTCTCCGTATTGATCCTTCGACGCTTCAGTACGGGGGAAGGATCCCTGCCCACGTCCTGATCGTCGGGGCAAGAATCGCGCAAAGCCGGCTCCCTGGACGGAACCGAGTCCGCCCTCCGAATAACCGGAGAGGAGGAGACCCCCCCTGCCTCCGCGGACGCATCACGGGCCCCGGAGCTTGGGGGGACAACCGTGGAAGGGAGAGGAGAATCACACATGGCAAAAAAGAGTGCATTGCTCAGACTCCCATCCTCCACCCCCTTTGCCAGATCTATGGGATCTTTTCCGTTTCGGCGACTCCTCGACCTACGAGATAGCTTCTCGTGAGATGGGGTGCTGGCATCCGAACCCACGCCCGAGGAAGGACGACCTGTAGAATAAAAAAAGAGGGGAGAAGTCTTTAGACTCTTCCCAAATAATGACGAAACGAATGTCACGAACAGAAAACTCACCTTCTCTTGCCCGCTCGAATATACGAAGCGGGGTCGCACAGTTCGACTCAGAGAAGTCCCGCGAGGTACAGGAGGAAAGGTTTGCTCCTGAAAGACCCGGGACCGACCCTGTAGGACCCCTCTCAGATTGACCCTCAAGGCAGCCTGTACACGCTCGACCGTGAAACTGTCCCAGTTAACGGAACCTCTCCTCAGACGGGCTATTAAGGCCTCCGTGACAAGAATAAGGTCAAGCGATTCAGGGAACTCTGCAATATAGATCGAAGCAGGTCAGGGATCAAACTGACACAAGAAATAATAACCAAAATATCAGTAAGAAAGCCTCACCAACGACGGAAGCCCACCGCGAGGGAACGACCGAGCAATCAAACTCTCCGACCGAGTGGTGAGTCGTCCTAAAGAAAAAATATTGGTCCCTCCACCCTTCCCTCGGCGGGAGACCGTCCAAGATCCTCCCAAACCGGGGGGAAAGACGGTACGACCCCGGAAAGCGGGAATCTTGCTTCACCAAGCAAACCCGCATTAACTCCTCAGGACCGAATTCAATCCCTTCCTCCGCAGCCCTAACTCCGAGTCTGATAACGTACCGAACGAAATTCGGCGTCATCTGGTAGAAAGCCATCTGGAGTTGGGCCAGCACCAAGAAGACGAGGCGAGGAATGGGAAAGAAAAGCCCACATTTTTCGAAATACGTATAGGAGGCACAGCAGTAGCCCTCTATGACCGTTTCGGGGGATACCGCCGAAGAAGGGATGACGATTTCGACTTCCGTCGGAATCCGGCAGAGTACCCTCAATTGCTGGATACGGTCCACAGTTAACGAAGACGGCGGGTGCGGTCCAAACGACCCCGCCGCCGCACTCGTACTCGCTCCCGCAGGATCCCTAGAAGCCATGAAGGAAAAAGGAAAGTTTCTGAAAGAAAATTTTTTCTCTAACGACAAAGGAAGTAGGGAGAAAAAGTTCGAACAGGTTAAGAGTAGGAAAGCAAAGGACTTCCTTCAAACAATGCGAATGATTATTTATATCAAAGATTGTGCGCAGTATCGCCCGTACAACTCCTTACTCGCATTAATTGCTGATAGGATCGAGATGACTTGGACCCCTCGCTTCCCTCTCGCCAGCCGTTGATCTGAGATCAACGGCTACAAAGCACGCAGTAATTAGGTCACATCATCAAAAGAGTGAGCCCGAAAAGACTCTTCGTGACCTTCGAGCCTGAGCCGTTGGTTACCAACCGAATTTACGGTGGGAGATGAAATTCTCAAATGAATACACGCAACGACTGCAGACGCGCTGAAAAACAGTTCAGTCCGTTCCACGCGCTCATTCCTAACCATCGGATTAAAACAAGATCCACGGATGGGGCGAAAATAATCATTAGATTTGCCACATCCGAGGCACGCGCCCCTTCCCAAGAACGTCCACCGCCCATTAACCTCGACTTCTCGAATTCAATGGGCTGGGGGGGCTATTGTTGGTACTGGATTTCCCCCTAGGAAATCCGGCCCATTAACAGACAAGACAAAGGCCCGTAATTACTAGCCCATTCCAGAATCAAAGATAGACGGGAGAGCCAATTCTCTTATTGGGCCCAAGCGAAGCAAGCGCCTTGGAGAGGCCCAGACGATGCCAAAGCCGGAGACAATCGAGCTCGAGCTCGGCTGAGGATGACGTGGAGATAGAGCAACTCGGTCTTCGCCAGTTCAACTGATCCGCATAAATCTCGGAGATCGTTACAACGACGAGGCCGAAAGATCGGGACGAAGAGATCAGAATCGAGGCTATTTAAGAAGAGAAGTGGCGGCTCATTAAAGACAATTCCAACCTAGGCTAAGAACACTTCGATTAGATAGCTCGATTTATACTTTGTACTCTCTTCTCGACTGTGTTTGTTCTATCTCGACGATCAATCTCAATAAAGTCTTTGATTCATAGGAAACTATACCATTTCTATATCCAAAAGTCCAAATCCACGAATACAAATTCTTAGTGTGAATCCCGGATCTCACAGTGACCTTCCGGGAAGTGATTCGTGGTAGCATGTGTGTGAGGACAAAACACATGGAAAAGGTCACGTGGTGATTGCAGGGTCAGTAAATTACTCGGTCGAACCTACGAAAAATAACGCACCGACCGTCGGACAGGGGTGGGACCCACGAGCCCGATAGAAGGATGGGTGACTCACCGGTAGGGACGGGCGGGGCGTTACACTTTCCGTCTGAATTTTCATTGATTTATCATCAGCTGAAGGTTAACGATGGTATAAATCAAGAGAATCTAGATATTAAGCCTAAACGAGATTCAGAAAACAAATGCGGTAAGGAAAAACATTCTTTCCACATCCAAAAGTCCACACACAGAAAACAAGATACAAAAAGATTTACAAACGAACAAAGAGGTGACTGACAAATGAGTTAAAGTTATCTATTTAACTGGACTGTTGAAATCCAACACCGTTAAAAATACTCCCATATAACCATTTTGATGTCAAAAAGAACTTAGACCTGAAGGACGAGACTACTGCGACATTGGAAACCAAACACCACAACCAACAAGGACACATCTAGAAGACATACCCCATAACGAACCTCGCCAAACACCTAACCTGAAACCACGAAAAAGGGAGCAGACTAGCCAATAGAAGAACCAAGATCAAGCTCAAAACATAAGGAAAAGCAGAAAAAGCCACTAAAACCGGAACATATGAATTTGTCAAAGATGAACTTGTTTCAATAGACCTATCCTACCTTAAGAATTAATGATCAAAGTTCAAACTACATCCACCAGAAACAACCAAGCCGACATAAACCGATCAGCGAGAGATGAAGATACTACCAAAATACCACAATGATGGCAACCAAGAATAACCTAATAAAATAAACCCAAAACCCGGAAAACTCATACCAAACTTTGTTTAAACTGTAGTTGAGGGAATACAACGTTACATGTGGAGGAGTGGAGGATATCAAGGCTGAACACGAGGACACACCCCTAACTCGATCCATACTCCACACGGCAATAACCAGTCACTACAAGAAAATGCCCTTATAACGACCGCCAGTCATCGCTTAATTGTCGTAAAATCTGCTTTCAACGTCTTTGCGACAAAAATCAAATCGTGATTAATTCATCGCAATGTAACAATAAAATGAAATCTGTTTGGGCCAGAATCCACCCCGAGTGAATTCAGCTGAGCAAGGCCCATTTCTCAAAGTAAAGGCCCGATCAATGCATGAAAGCCCAAATACGAGACCCGACTCCGAGAGACGACCCGATAAGGCGACAACACAGTCAGCCCGAGTTCGTGGAACCAAGGAAGAGGGAGTCGCGCAACAAGAAGATCCTGAGAAAGGTGTGAGACGTTGAAGCAGACTCCGAGATTGAGGGAAAGCAGTTGAAGAGAGAGAAAGGCTATAAATGGAGAACTCCGATGGCTCAGAAGGGGATCCGATTCCTGATTCTCATATTTAGACCTAGCATTAAGATTCTCAATCACTTTGTAGCTCGAATTCTTAGTGTTCATACACCCGAATCAATACAAATCCACAATTTCACTGTTATTAGCTCGTTGATTACGTTTAACCAAGAATCTGGCCCACCTTCTTTATAAATCAGCTCGTTCATACACTCCAAAAACTGAGTGTGGGTTTTAGGATCCACATTTTAGCGCCGTCTGTGGGGAAGATTCATAGATATTCTTTACACATGAACCTGGTCAACAGCTTACTAGCGTGGAAATGAATCCCAACGCAACAGCTCCGATTGGATCGCCAAGGTCACAAGACCTCGACCAAACGAACACAAGCGTTCAAGCCGGGAATACCGGATCAAAGTCGGTTGTAACTCAAGCGGGATCCGGAGCAGTGGATTGTGTCCCTGTTTCCCAGCCTTTACGAGTTGCGCCGCCAGGCCCGACTTCGCAGATAACCGAGAGGACAAACTCTCGAACCTGGATCTGGTCCAAGGACCGCCCCCAAGGGGACGTACAAACTCCTCGGTCAATCCGCAGATACGACCTGACTCGCCGTGCCTAACCAGATCCGTAACCGATGGCATGGCGGAGCTCCGCAAGATGCTAGCAGTCCTAATTGACAGATCGCACGATCAAGAAGTCACACAACGGACTGTGTTAGCTCGGCTAGATATGCACGATAGGAGTCTGCTGAACCTCGGAAACAGGCCACGGTCCGTCACGGGGACTACGGCGAACACCTCCGCGAGGAGCCCATTACCTCGCATGCGTCTGAACTTTGAGGAGGAATATGTAACTCCCGAAGCTCCGAGACAGAAATCCGTGCCCGGAAACAGTGGCTACCCGGTATTCAGCCCAGCTTCGGGACCCACACATCCAGGCGCGAATACCGTCGCCTCGACCTCGATGGGCATTATAGCTCCCGAAGGAGCACGGCTGCCGACATCCCCACCCTTACCTTCGAGCTACGAACCGAATAGGCATCGGGTGCTGGGAGCGTCAGCTTTCGCCTCCAGCTCACGCCCTTTGATAACGGAACCTGGAACTAGCACCGCTCGACCTCCTCCGAGCGAGGTAGCTCAGCAAGCAGGGATCCGAGGACCAAGCAATACACGTCCGCGGAGCACATAGCTCCCCATGTTCGAACACCGAACCGACACGGACGACGAAGGCATTTACGCCAGGCTCCAGCGTCTGCAAGCTGCAGTCCACTCGGCAACTAGCGCAGCTCCAGACATCGTTCAAGTCATCGAAGAGACCCGCCGAACTCCGTTCACGGACCGAATCGCTAGCGCGAGGATCCAGAACACCGGGAAAATCAAAATCCCAGAATACGCGGGGACTACGGACCCAAAAGCCCATATCCGAGCTTTCAGGCTCGCAGTCTCCCGAGTCCATCTTACTGACGAAGAAAAGGAAGCACGCTAGTGCCGACTCTTTGCTGAGAACCTCACGGGTACCGCACTAGAGTGGTTCGCTAGTCTGTAAGGGAACTCGATCGATAACTTCACACAGCTCGTTTCGATATTCTTGAGACAATACTCGATATTCATCAAAGAGAAAACTTCGGAAGCCGACCTATGGGCTCTGAAACAAGGATCGGACGAGACTCTTAGAGCTTACATCGCTAGGTTCCGAGAAGTTAAGTCGCGCATAGCAGATCCGAACGAAACTATAGCGATCGCAGCTCTAGAGAACGGACTCCAATACACATCGGAGTTCAGAAAAGAGCTCGCAGTCCGACCTTGCACGTCCTTAGACGATGCGCTGCATAAAGCTACGTACTATGCGAAGTACGAAGAAACAATAGCCGCAGCAAAAGAAGAGTCGAACCAGAAGAAAACCAGCAAGAAGGAATCT
This sequence comes from Orychophragmus violaceus, assembly GCA_030180135.1. Taxonomy (NCBI): domain Eukaryota; kingdom Viridiplantae; phylum Streptophyta; class Magnoliopsida; order Brassicales; family Brassicaceae; genus Orychophragmus; species Orychophragmus violaceus. The sequence continues at coordinate 59,371,804 of CM058236.1, read as the reverse complement.
TCTGGCAAAGGGCAGCACGTCCTCGCCGTAGACGGCAAGCCACAGTGGCGTAAGCCCTATGACGAGAACAAGTATTGCAAATACCATGACAAAATTGGACATTCCTTTGAGGAGTGCAGGTCCAAGGACCGCCTGCTAGCAGCCAAAAACGCTAGCGCCGAAACAGAAACTCCAGAACCGGAGTAAAAAAATCAAGAAAAGAAAAACAAAGGAAAGAGCAAGTCAAAAGGCAGAAAAAACTCGCAAAATAAGCGTGAGAGAACTCCGGAGAAGGAGGAATCGGCTTCTCCACCTCCCTCTCGCAAACGCATAGACGCGATTTTTAACTTAGCTCGATGCGGGGGATCGATGAAGTCAGTCGTCACGCGACCCCCAGCTCCTAAGAAACCAGCCAACCAGTGCTTGCCCAAACTCGGACTATGCGGCTGGAATCTCCCCAAAACGATAAATTTCATATCGGGAGGTTCGAAATTCTACCGTAACTCGGTCAACTCGATCAAAGCTCACCAAAGACGAGTCGCAACCGAAGCCAGAGAAATGTGTTGGGATGGTGTCCTGAAATCACACTTGTACTCACTCCTGATATAGTTGTGTGCCGAGATCAGACATTCGTATAGTACTGGGCGGTTGCAATGTTTTGCTAGAAGCCTCTTGCAATCTGTAAGTTATAGACTTACTGCCAATATTATATGATCCTATAGGGTCACACACCTAAGCGAACTGGAAGCTACGACATGGGAATGATCGTTATGGTAATGATCATCTTAATGTGTATTGAATACACATTATAATCGATAAAATGGTGTTGTGTCGATCGACACGGCTTGTGTGTCGGTCGACACAGTTCGGGTTTTTCGAAAAGGCTTTTCGAATTAAGGCTTAATTAAGTCTGGCCCGTTAAGCACGTTTAGGTCGAATAAAACTCTAAAGTTTCGACCTAAACACTAAGCCGTCCACTTTTCTTGACAGAAACAGTAGACACACCAGAGAGAATCGATTCCCGTTGATCCGGCACTAGCATCCCGTTTCCAGCGAGCGTGCGTGTGTATCTGGTAGAGGCAAGGCGTTTGCGTTGCTCCACTGATCTCGTTCACCATCTCAATTCCGCTGCCAGAAAGGTAAGAACGAGGTTGGTTTTCATTCAATATATCAAACCCTAGATCCAGTGGGATCCAACAGTGGTATCAGAGCATGTTAGGGTTTAGCTATTGAATTTGATGCAAAATAATTCGAATCCTGATGTTGTTGAATTGATTTTTGCATGTTCAAATCGTGTTTTCATGTTATATTCTCGGTTTTGTTCCTGTTGAAAAGACGAAGAATTGATGAAAACGCACTGTGTCGATCGACACAAAGCGTGTGTCGGTCGACACGCCGCGGCAGAACGCGTTAAAATTTTTAGGGTTGTCGCACGGTGTCGATCGACACAAAGCGTGTGTCGGTCGACACAGAGCGAAAACTCGTAATAAAATTTAGGGTTTGTCGCAAAGTGTCGATCGACACAAAGCGTGTGTCGGTCGACACAAAGCGAAAATCCGTAAATAATTTTAGGGTTTCGATCTGAGATCGAGTACCCGTAATCCTGCTGCGTCGATCGATACACTGGGTGTGTCGGTCGACACAGGCAAAGAAAGTTGATAGACCGGTTCAATTGGATTGAACAGGTTGTATCGCTAGGTTAATTTTGATTAACCAAATTGGTTCTGGTTTGGTCATATCGATCGACACACAGTGTGTGACGATCGACATGGACTATTAAACCGAACTGGTTTAATTGGATTGAATCGGTTATGTAAATTCGATTCGGTTAGACCGGTTATCGAAGAGCGGTTTAAATTTGATTGCATCGATCGATACCAATGGTTGGCGTCGATCGATACAATGCTCGCAGACATGCTAGTTGGACTACATATTTGCATATACCAGAACAATTTAATCCTAAAAGTTGTAGATGAATCGAAACTAAATAAACATAATGTTTTAAATAAATAAATAAATCCTTGAATGTATATTGGATATGCATCAAGATAAATCGGTTCTTTTCCTCAACTAAATATCAAGTGATCTTGATGTCTTGCCCGATCTTGTCTACTGTCAAGACTCGTTTCGCTGATTGGATAGTCTTGGAGTCCTTGGTATCCACAGCTACATGAGTAAGGCAGGTGATCATTGATAGACTTGCAGTGCGACTGTCAATGATCACAAGACCGAAGAGATTGGTTTACTTGACTGGGCCATCAGAAGTTCTGGGCCCAGAGACATCGGAGTGGATATGACATGGATTGTCTTATCTGCGACCAAGAGTTGTACTGGGTACAATTAGCAATGATTTGCTTACCTGGATGACTAAAGTTTGGGTGATGGCGAGTCGTCCACTCGAATTTTGGTGATCTGAGGATCTTGGTTCATTGTATTCATATGAGGAAACATAGTTATGAATACAATGCGAGTTTTCTTATTAGATAAGATTTCTCATTTCCTTGAGCATTATAACTAAAACCTTTACCTCTTTTAATTGCAGCTATGTCTGTCTCAAATCACATCAACACTTTCTCACTAAGATCCGTCCTTGAGAAGGACAAGTTAAATGGATCTAATTTCTTGGAATGGTATCGGAACCTGAGAATAGTTCTCAGGCAGGAGAACAAGGAATATGTCCTTGAAAGAGTTCTCCCCGAGAGGCCACGTTCCAATGCTCCGCAGACAGAAAAGAATGCTTGGGATAAGCATTCAGCGGATGTCAAAGATGTTAATTGTCTAATGCAGGTGACTATGAACTCTGAGCTGCAGAAGCAATATGAGAACGTGTTGTCACCCATTGAGATGATTAACAGCCTGAAAGCTTTGTTTCAGGAGCAAGCTCGCACAGAGAGATACCAGACGGTTAAATCTCTCATGGATTGCAAGCTGGCTAAGGACAGTCCAGTAAGTCCTCATGTCCTTAAAATGATGGGTTACATTGATAACCTGGGGAAACTGGACTGTGCCATTAGCCAGGAGCTAGCCACTGACATGATTCTGCAGTCTTTGCCGTCGTGTTTTGATCAGTTCATCATGAACTACAATATGCAAAACATGACTAAGACATTGAATGACTTGCACGGTATGTTGAAGACAGCAGAACCGAATCTCAAGAAGGCTACTCCCAGTGTCCTGATGGTACAAGGGGGTAAAAGGTTTAAGAAACCTAAGAAGGATAAGGGAAAGGCCCAGGTTGTCGAGACTGAAAGTCAAGACAAGCCCAAGCCCAAGCCCAAATCCGGGCCTTCTGCTGAGGATAAGTGCAACTACTGCAAGCAGTTGGGGCATTGGAAAAGAGACTGCAAGAAGTTCAAGGAAGATTACAAGAAACTGAAGAAGACGTATGATGCGTCTGACTCAGGTATTTATGTTATCGAACTTGGTATTATATCTTCTCGTTCTACGTCGTGGGTATTGGATACCGGCTGCGGAGCTCATATTTGTACTGATGTGCAGGCACTAAGAAACAGTAGGACGCTCAAGAAAGGACAAGTAGAGCTACGAGTCGGGAATGGAGCTAAGGTTGCTGCACTGGCCGTAGGCACCTACGAGTTGTCTTTACCTTCGGGCATGGTTTTAATTTTGAATAATTGCTACTATGTACCTGCGATTAGCAGAAACATAATTTCAGTTTCCGTTTTGGATTTGGAAGGTTTTGATTTTGCTGTTAAGAATAAAGTTTGTTCTTTTAATCGTGATGGTAATTATTATGGTAGTGCCCCATTAGATAATGGGTTATATATATTAAACCAAGAAATGCCTGTCTTTAACATAAATACAAAGAGGTTTAAGTCCAATGACGAAAACCCGACTTTCTTATGGCATTGTCGTTTGGGCCATATCAATGAGAAACGCATCCAGAGGCTCCATCGAAATGGGCTTCTGGGCTCATTTGATTTTGAATCATGTGAGAAATGCGAGTCTTGTTTGGTGGGCAAAATGGCTAGAGCCCCTTTCAACAAACCAAATGAAAGGGCCAGTGATTTATTGGGCCTTGTTCATACTGATGTATGTGGGCCAATGAGTACTGCTGCCAGAGGAAACTTTAAGTACTTTATTACCTTTACTGATGATTTCAGTAGGTATGGCTATGTCTATTTGATGAGACACAAGTCAGAATCCTTTGATAGATTCAAGGAATTCAAGAATGAAGTACAGAATCAACTTGGCAAGAGTATTAAGATTCTGCGATCGGATCGCGGAGGAGAATACTTGAGCCAAGAATTCAGCGACTATCTGAGCGAGTGTGGAATCGTTTCACAACTCACTCCTCCTGGTACACCCCAATGGAATGGAGTGTCGGAGAGGAGAAATCGAACTTTATTGGATATGGTTCGGTCTATGATGAGTCATTCTAATCTTCCACTATCCTTTTGGGGATATGCTCTAGAAACGTCTGCGTTTACACTGAATAGAGTGCCATCTAAATCAGTAGAAAAGACACCACATGAACTGTGGACTGGGAACGTTCCTAGTCTGTCTTTCCTAAGGATTTGGGGTTGCGAGGCTTATGTCAAACGTTTAATCTCCGACAAGCTTGCACCCAAATCAGATAAATGCTACTTCGTTGGTTATCCTAGGGAAACCAAGGCATACTACTTTTACAACCAATCTGAGAACAAAGTATTTGTTGCTCGGGACTGTTCTTTTCTTGAGAGGGAGTTTCTCTCTAAGAAAAACAGTGGGAGTAAAGTACATCTTGAAGAAATTCAAGATGCACAGGAAACTGCTCAACCTGTTGAGGAAGAGCAGCAGTTGGACCCACAAAGTTCTGTGGAACCGGCGCCTGTGGAGCCTGAAGTTCGCAGATCCGGAAGGATCCGTCACGAACCCGAGAGATACTACGGATTCCTCGTAACCGACTCAAATGATCTGATGATCATTGATAGTGACGAACCAGCGACCTTCACGGAAGCTATGATGGGCCCGGACTCCGAAAAGTGGCTTGGAGCCTCTAAATCCGAAATGGCATCCATGTCAGAAAACCAAGTATGGTCCTTGGTCAATTTACCTAATGGTGTAAAAGCCATTGAGTGTAAATGGATCTTCAAGAAGAAGATTGACGTGGATGGCAATGTACAGATTTACAAAGCGAGGTTGGTGGCAAAAGGTTTCAAGCAAATTCATGGTATTGACTATGATGAAACCTATTCCCCAGTCGCTATGCTTAAATCCATTCGGATTCTTCTAGCGATTGCCGCTCATTATGATTATGAGATTTGGCAAATGGATGTCAAAACCGCATTCCTGAATGGTATTCTGGAAGAGGATGTGTACATGACACAACCTGAAGGTTTTGTCGATCCAAAGAACGCTAAGAAAGTATGCAAACTTCATAAATCCATTTATGGATTGAAGCAAGCATCACGGAGTTGGAATCTTCGTTTTGATGAAGCAGTAAAGAAATTTGGCTTTATCAAGAACGAAGAGGAACCATGTGTATACAAGAAGACTAGTGGGAGCGGAATTGCTTTTCTTGTACTATATGTCGATGACGTACTTCTTCTCGGTAACGACGTTCCATTACTTCAGTCTGTTAAGACTTGGCTTGGAAGTTGTTTTTCCATGAAAGACATGGGAGAAGCAGCGTACATTCTTGGGATCAGAATCTACAGAGATAGAGCAAACAAGCTGATTGGATTGTGCCAGGACACTTATATTGATAAGGTGTTGCACAGATTCAAGATGCATGATTCCAAGAAGGGCTTCATACCAGTGTCTCATGGCATGAGTCTCAGCAAGAAGCAGTGTCCGGCGACACAGGCTGAGCGAGAGCACATGAATAGGATTCCTTATGCTTCTGCAATAGGATCTATTATGTATGCCATGCTTTGCACTCGTCCAGATGTAGCTTACGCGTTAAGCATGACGAGCAGATACCAATCTGATCCAGGTGAGGAACACTGGACAGCTGTCAAGAATATTCTCAAGTATTTGAGACATACAAAGGATAAATTTCTTGTGTATGGAGGAAGTGAAGAACTTGTGGTGAATGGATTCACCGATGCGAGTTTTCAGACAGACAGAGACGATTTCCGATCACAATCTGGATATGTCTTCTGTCTAAATGGCGGTGCAGTGAGCTGGAAGAGCTCTAAGCAGAATACCGTAGCTGATTCCACGACAGAAGCTGAATATGTTGCTGCTTCAGAAGCGGCAAAGGAAGCTGTTTGGATCAAGAAGTTCATGACTGAACTTGGTGTGGTCCCTAGTATCTTGGAGCCAGTGGCTTTGTTTTGTGATAACAACGGAGCCATTGCTCAAGCAAAAGAACCAAGGTCACACCAAAAGTCCAAACACGTGGAGAGGAGATATCACTTAATTCGAGATATCGTCAATAGAGGTGATGTAAAGATCAGCCGAGTCCCGACGGACGAGAATGTCGCTGATCCTCTGACTAAGTCACTCCCAAGGCCTAAGCATGAGAGTCATACGACTGCTGTAGGCATTAGAGATCTTAAGATGTAATCTTGATTCTAGTGGGAGTTTTTAGTTTTATTTTAGTTATAATAAGATGCTCATGTAAACATTCTTTTGGAAGTGTTTTAATGAAATTTGATTTCAGCATTATTTATTGTGATCTAAATAATGGTCCCAAATAAGTTTATGACATATTATAGGTCATCAAGTTGAGGACTTGATCATGAAACCCTATAAGTTAATAAATTATTTTGTCCCTAGTCGAGGCTGTAGAATTGGGACACTGACAACCGATAGAGACTAGATTGTGAGGTGACTGTTGGCTAAGTTTCGTGGAGCCAATGATATGATTATCGCAGTCAGTCACATAGATATATGTTAGTAAACATATGATCGGACATGACCCGCTAATGAGAAGTCTACAAGATAGTTATATCTGTGTCATAAGAGGTTCTCATTACGACTATAGAGTATAGTCCTCAGACCTGAGTTCATCATGCTTTCTTGCATATGAATTGGTACACTTTGACTTTGTCAAACGTCGACCCGTAACTGGCGGCTATAACGGCACTGTTCAGGTATATCATGAAGTATGCGTTGAGACAGGGATGGAACAAGATGGAATTTGTCCCTCCTGAATAACGGGAGATAAATATCTCAGGGCCTATCGAAGATTGAATACTGAGAGAATGTGTGGCCGCACTCAAATGAACTGTAGTTCAGTTGTTTGTAATGTTCAGTATGAGATCAGGAGTTCGATAAACACGATGTTGGCTGAATAAGGATGACACCAATCTTGCCTTATGCCAAATCGAGATATAGAGACAAAAGGATTATAGGAATTGGTGATTCCAGTACAAGTGGGAGATTGTTGGGATTGTGTCCTGAAATCACACTTGTACTCACTCCTGATATAGTTGTGTGTCGAGATCAGACATTCGTATAGTACTGGGCGGTTGCAATGTTTTGCTAGAAGCCTCTTGCAATCTGTAAGTTATAGACTTACTGCCAATACTATATGATCCTATAGGGTCACACACCTAAGCGAACTGGAAGCTACGACATGGGAATGATCGTTATGGTAATGATCATCTTAATGTGTATTGAATACACATTATAATCGATAAAATGGTGTTGTGTCGATCGACACGGCTTGTGTGTCGGTCGACACAGTTCGGGTTTTTCGAAAAGGCTTTTCGAATTAATGCTTAATTAAGTCTGGCCCGTTAAGCACGTTTAGGTCGAATAAAACTCTAAAGTTTCGACCTAAACACTAAGCCGTCCACTTTTCTTGACAGAAACAGTAGACACACCAGAGAGAATCGATTCCCGTTGATCCGGCACTAGCATCCCGTTTCCAGCGAGCGTGCGTGTGTATCTGGTAGAGGCAAGGCGTTTGCGTTGCTCCACTGATCTCGTTCACCATCTCAATTCCGCTGCCAGAAAGGTAAGAACGAGGTTGGTTTTCATTCAATATATCAAACCCTAGATCCAGTGGGATCCAACAAAATGGTCCCAATCGAAGGACCGGACACGCACATAACTTTCTTTGAAAGCGAAACTTTCAAACTCGATAAACCACAAGACGACGCTCTAGTGATCCGGCTCGACGTAACAGGATTCGAGCTGTCAAGAGTAATGATCGATACCAGGAGCTCGGTGGACCTCCTATTCTACGACGCCTTTAAAAAAATGGGATTCAAGGACTCAATGTTGACCGGCGGGAAAACTCCCCTAACCGGATTCGACGGCGAAACCACCTACTCGATGGGAACTATAAAGCTCCCGTCCATCGCCGGGGGGCAACATGAAATCATGGAGTTTGTAGTAGGAAACAAACCGGCCCCGTACAACGCGATACTTGGTAGGCCATGGATCTACACCATGAAGGCAGTGCCTTCCACTTACCACTAGTGTGTGAAGTTCCCGACCCCTACGGGGACAAAAACGATCCACGGAGACCAAAAAGCCTCTAGATCATGCTACCTCACTTTCTTCAAACAGTTGGAAGCACTACAGGTATAGTAATTACAGAAAGAGGATGAACTCGCGGCTCGGACCACGAAGCGCAACAACGACCCGACGGTCCGAGGTCCCCGCAAAGACTTGGTTGTTCCAGCCTGCATCGACGACACTAACCCAGAAAGATGCGTAAACATCGGCTCGGAGCTCCCAAGAGCTATACGGGACGAGCTCATCAGTTTTCTCAAAGAAAACATAAACACGTTCGCATGGTCCACTCAGGACATGAAAGGGATTGACATCGATGTCACCTCGCACGAATTGAATGTAGATCCCACGTTCAAACCGATAAAACAGAAACGCCGTAAGCTCGGCCCAGACCGAGCTAAGGTAGTGAACGACGAAGTCGACAGACTACTGAAGGTCGGGTCAATCAGGGAGGTGAAATACCCCGACTGGTTAGCCAACCCGGTCGTCGTCAAAAAGAAAAACGGGAAGTGGAGAGTCTGCATAGACTTCACAGACCTAAATAAAGCATGCCCAAAAGACAGCTTTCCACTACCGCATATAGACCGTCTAGTGGAGGCCACCGCCGGACACGAGCTATTGTCCTTCATGGACACTTTTTCTGGGTATAACCAAATCCTCATGAACCCAGAGGACCAAGAGAAAACAGCCTTCATAACCGATCCCGGAACCTACAATTATAAGGTGATGCCTTTCGGGCTGAAGAACGCCGGAGCCACTTACCAAAGGTTGGTGAACAAAATGTTCGCCAATCAGCTTGGGAAGTCGATGGAAGTCTACATTGACGATATGCTAGTAAAGTCCTCTAAAGAGAGTGACCATATAGCACAGCTCCGGGAGTGTTTAAAAATCTTAAATCAGTATGGGATGAAACTCAACCCAGCTAAGTGCTCCTTCGGAGTACCGTCGGGAGAATTCCTCGGGTATTTAGTGACCGAACGGGGGATCGAAGCAAATCTGAAATAGATAGCGACCTTCCTGGAAATGCATTCCCCGAAAAACACGAGGGAAGTACAAAGGCTAACAGGACGGATAACAGTTCTGAACCGTTTCATCTTTCGATCCACAGACAAATGCCTACCGTTCTACAACCTCCTTAAGGAAAAACAAAAGTTCCAATGGGACGAGGACTGTGAGAAGGCCCTAAACGAGCTCAAAAAGTACCTCAGCGAACCGCCAATACTGGCTAAACCTGTGGAGGGCGAGCCGTTATATCTCTATATTGCAACTTCGCCCGCCGCGGTAAGCGCAGTGCTAGTCCGCGAGGAACAAAATGAGCAAAAGCCCATACACTACGTGAGAAAACACTTATAGACGCATAGACGAGGTATCCAGCAATGGAGAAGCTCGCGCTTGCAGTGGTAATGGCAGACAGAAAATTGCGACCATATTTCCAGTCACACGCCATCGTGGTAATGACGTCGCAGCCCATACGAACCATACTCCACAGTCCGAGTCAATCCGGCCGGCTAGCCAAGTGGGCAATCGAAGAGTTAAGATTGGCGGTTGAGTATTGGAGAGTGGGTTCACGAGGAGAAGAGTTATAAAGCCATCATAATTGCTAAACCTTGGGACTCCGCAAATATTTTTAGATCTCGTAAATCGCAACCGTCGGATCTTCTGGCAATCTCTCACGCGCCGTGATTACGTGTGGTTAAGATTCGCTTTCAATCGTAGCCATTGGTTTTGGCGGGATTCTGATCCGACACGCCATCCGACGGCAAGCGTGGGAAGATGAATCGATAGCGTATCTCGGGCACTGTTTGAACGACTGGATTCGAGCCTATCCAGAGAAATGTTGTGGGCCTTACACGAACGAACTCCGCCTTTCAAGCCCGATAAATCACTTAAAAGGCTGGGGGGCAAATGTTTGGGCCAGAATCCACCCCGAGTGAATTCAGCTGAGCAAGACCCATTTCTCAAAGTAAAGGCCCGATCAATGCATGAAAGCCCAAATACGAGACCCGACTCCGAGAGACGACCCGATAAGGCGACAACACAGTCAGCCCGAGTTCGTGGAACCAAGGAAGAGGGAGTCGCGCAACAAGAAGATCTCGAGAAAGGTGTGAGACGTTGGAGCAGACTCCGAGATTGAGGGAAAGCAATTGAAGAGAGAGAAAGGCTATAAATGGAGAGCTCCGACGGCTCAGAAGGGGATCCGATTCCTGATTCTCATATTTAGAACTAGCATTAAGATTCTCAATCACTCTGTAGCTCGAGTTCTTAGTGTTCATACACCTGAATCAATACAAATCCACCTTTTCACTGTTATTTGCTCGTTGATTACGTTTAACCAAGAATCTAGTCCACCTTCTTTATAAATCAGCTCGTTCATACACTCCAAAAACTGAGTGTGAGTTTTAGGATCCACAAAATCGATGTTAAATAGTCGTATCAAATCGTTGTTAATTGGTCACAAATCTATAGACGGATTAAAGACAAAATATGTTAGTTGTATGATGTCACTAATTCGTTAGTTAATTTGCAACAAATTAACGTTGGATAATTAATTTTATAAAATTATGGTTGTTGTCGGTCAATCATTCATCGGTAGAGGAGTGTCATAATATTGTCACTAATTGTTTCGTCATTAAATTGTTGTGGTAATAGATCGTCGTCGTATATTTATATTATATAAAACATATATTTCGAAATTTAAAATAAAATTAATAATATAAACTAAAAATATATTATAATATTAAAATTATTTTACCAAACAAAAGATAAATATCTAAATACAAAAGTAAATAATCGTAGTTGTTAAGCTCTAAATCTGTACCTTCCAAATACTCACACACGTACCAAGGTTTTTCGAATACGGTACGATAATCTCTGGAACGGAAGAAGATATTTGGCTTGATCTCACTGCTGCTTGAATCCTCATATTTTCCGCCAAAACCGGTGCATAGCTGGAATGGAATTACTATCTGCCAATAAACAAAAAAAATATATGTCTTGAGTTTGAAACCGCTCCTTGGTAACTCGATCAGCGGGTCGCTAGACGTTTGTTTCTCTTCTAGCTATGATGCACTAAATTACTTTTATTAAATTCAGAATTTATTAATCAATTACATTTTAACTTTTTTAAAAACAAAAATCATTTCAAAATTAAAAGGAGGCTAAACTAGGAACAATTCTTGAAACCCCTTGGTTTACCTATCTTATTTTAACCAATCCAAAGATTGCACATAACCTAATATTAAAATTAATTAAAAGTTACGGAAAAAAAACAAAAACTGAAAAAATAAGAAAAACAAAAAAACGTAAAATAGGGAATAAAAGTTTTAATTTTTTTTTTTTACAAAGTTAGATAACAAAAATTAAAAAAATAAGAAAAACTGAAAATTGCTCTATTATGCTTATCCAATAAATATTTCTGGTACGATTCATTTAAATCATGACTTATTTTATATATGATTATTTTTATTATTAATTTCATGTTTTAAAGTGGTTTTGAATCATTAAAAGCATTGATTATGGAAGTTTTGTTTATCATTTATGAATGTGATAATAAAAAAAGAAAAAAGAAATTAAATAGAAATAGTTAAAATAATACGATTGGGATATTATAAGAAAATAATACTATAAAAGAAAGAAAATAATCTAGTCTTAAGACTTCGTGTTAAAAATGTGATTTTTGAAAGATTTTGTTTTTACAATGACAGAGCTTAAGATGAACCACCATAATTCTTGTTAAAATCTTACAAAATATAAGACTTAAAATTATAATAAAAATTTGACAAATAACTCAAATATAAATTGTAAGAATAATGTATTTACCTGAAGAATTTGTGAGTAATAAGTGACTCTTTATATAAGGACAGACTCGTGATAGCAACATCTAACTAGATTTCATGAGTAAGAGTCGAGCTAGTCCTGAAACATATGTCAATTTATCCAATAATTAATATGCATATATATAAGACTTAAAATGCATATATATAAGACTTAAAATTATCAAAAACTGACATCTAATTCAAATCAAAATAGTAAGAATGAAGTATTTACCTGAAAAACTTGTGAGTAAAATGACCCACTTATAATAATTTGAAGTCTTATATACACATTTTTTAATAATTTTAATTCTTATATACAAATGCATATTAATTATGGGATAAATTGATAAATATTTCAGGATTTGACTCCTGCCCCTAATATCTATTTATTTGTTGCTACCACCAGTCTGTCTTTACATAGTGGATCATTTTACTCACAAATTTTCAACGTAAATACTTCATTTTTATTATTTAAATTTGAATTATTTGTCAATAATTTGAAGTTTTATATACATTGCATATTAATTATCTGACAAACTGATAAATGTTTCATGACTTGATTCTTACTCCCGATGTTATACCACCAGTTCGTCCTAACACAATGGATCATTTCTCACAAATTCTTCAAATAAATACATTATTCTTACTATTTAGATTTGAATCGCCTGTAAATTTTTTTAAATATAATATTTTATATTGCGTAGGATTTTTAAGTAGTGGTTCATCGTAAAACTCTGTTATTATTTTTGTTTCCAAAAATATTTCTAACACCAAGTTTTAAGACTAGATTATTTTTATTTTTTCTCTCTTATAGTATCATTTTCTTATTTACACATTTGTATTATTTTTATTATTTCTATCTATATTAATCTTTGTATCTTTTTTTCTATTGTCATATTCATACATGATAAATAAAATTTCCATGAATAATGCTTTTAGTGATTCAAAACACTTTAAAACATAAAATTAATAACAAATATAAATATATATACAATAAGTCATGACTTGAAAAAATCGTTTCTGAAATATTTATTGGATAAGTGGGGGAAAAAAATTATGTTCTCTTTTTTCTTATTTTAAAATTTTGTTTTTTAATTAAAAAAAAATAAAACTTATTTTTCGTATATTTTTTTTTGTTTTCTAAATTTGCAAAAAAATCCTTTTTTACCTTTTTATTGGCTAAAATAAGAAAAGGTGAACAAAAGAGTTTACCCCTATGAACCCAAAATTGTTTGAAATTTAAAATTATAGCCAAATTTTAAATAGCCAATAGTTTAAAAGTAAAAGTCTTACCGTGGCTTTATCTAAAACTTACAATAGCAGAAATAAAATCAGTTATTTGGCTGTGAAATTTTAAGGAGGATTTTCAAAGCTGTGAAATATTAAAGTCTAATTGGTTTAAAACTGAGTTTAAAAACAAATTAAACTAAAATTTCCACAGCCCTTACAGATTACACCCCAGTTAGACCCATTTTTTTTTGTGTGTGCCTTGACAGTTCAAATGAGATTAGCGTATACCCCTCAAAAAATTCTGCACTCAAAAAGTAACTTCGAGCCTCAACATAGAACTCCAGAGAATATTTCGTTTTTTATCTTTCTAAAACTACTTGTAATCTTGTATTTTTTTTTTTGTAATCTTGTATTTTTTTTTGTAGTTCCCACCGAAATAAAGACAGTTTTATTTCTCCCCTCCAACAATTTATCCGCAACTGACTCTCTTGACGGATATGAATCACAAGATTTCCCATTTTTTCCTAACTATCCTTCATTTTTTTTCCTTTTCTTCCTCCCTACTCTCTTTCTTACTTTATATTAATTTCACCCCTCTATTTTTTTATGGTTAATACATTGTCAGAGGGGAGGTTTTCGGCAATATAGACCGGTTGAATGGAGATAAAATCGGCTGATGTATCGGAATTCAAAAAAAAAAAATCAAAACCGGACTTATTACGAAAGTTTCGAATGGATAGTTTAGAGTAGGTATCCATAATCTCAGTTATTCGTGGATACTATCACGATGATATCACGTGTTGGACGCTTCTCATGGATAGCCAAACTTGACTATGCTAATATCTTCCACATATGGACGGACATACATGTATCTATGGTTTGTTACATACTTAGTATATATCATCACATATAATTTATTGGAGTATTATCTTCAAAAACAAAACTATCCATCATTTAGGTAATTTAGTTCACTCCCGAAACCAAATTTCCCTAGTATCAATCCTTAAAGATCACATATAACTAGTTCTTCACCTTAAAATTAATTTGCCTAACCACTAAGTCATGTTTATTTTTCAAAACTAAAATGATTATCCGTTAATAGATCATAGTATGATTATCCATATGTGTATATTCGACATAAGACCAACAATAAATCATGGATAATTTTGTTTTTAACCAATAAATTATATGTGAAAATAGATACTAAGTAGATAACAAACCATGGACTAAGAGGATACTAGGTGTGAGATCCGGGATTCACACTAAGAATTTGTATTCGTGGATTTGGACTTTTAGGTATAAAAATGGTATAGTTTCCTATGAATCAAAGACTTTATTGAGATTGATCGTCGAGATAGAACAAACACAATCGAAAAGAGAGTACAAGGATTTATGATCGAGCTATCTAGTCGAAGTGTTCTTAGCTAGGGTTGGAATGTCTTGAATGAATCGCCACTTCTTCTTTAAATAGTCTCGACTTTGATCCTCCTGTTCCGATATTTCGGCCTCGCCTTCATAACGACCTCCGAGATTTGCGTGGATCAGTTAAACTGACGAAGACCGAGTTTGCTCTACCTCCACGTCGTCTTTTGCCGAGCTCGAGCTCGATCGTCTCTCACTTCGGCATCGCTTGGGCCTTGTCAAGACGTCATTCGTTTGGACCCAACAAAGGACGACGGTTGATCTCTCTTTGTCTTGATTCTGGAGTGGGCTCGTGATTACGGGCATTTGTTTTATTCGTCAATGGGCCGGATTTCCTAGAGGGAAATCAAGTACCAACAATAGCCCCCCAGCCCATTAATTTCGACAAGTCGAGGTTAATGGGCGATGGACGTTCTCGGAAAACGCGCGCGTGTCTCGGGTGCCGAAAACCTAATGATTGTTTTCGCCTCGTTCGCGGATCTTGTTTTGATCGGATGGCCAAGATTGGGAGCGTGTCGTTGACACGGCAGATGTGACTTAATCGTCAGTCGCTCATTTCTGCCTTTACATCATCGGTCGAGATTGCAAAGAATCGAAGGATCCCAACTGTCTTGATCTTTTTCGTAGTCATTTACAAATTTCGAATTGAGCGGTTGGGATTGCGAGATACGAAAGATCTCACGGATCTTGAGTACGAGATAGTTTAAAAGGGGAAGTTACCTAGCACGATTCCCATTACTGCTCGCACTACAAATCGACAAGGTAACTTCTTCTCCCTCATTCTATCTCTTTTCTTTTTTGGCTTCTCGCTCTTATTCCTTTTACTGTTACTCCGAGATTTTTTTTTCTCTAGAGATTTCGTCTTTCTTCTTTTCTTAAAAGAAATTTCCGATACACCGAATCATCATGGTTCGAAAAGGTGTAGTCAGGGCAAGTTTACCCGTGGCGACGGGACCGTCCGGTCCCCATCCGCCATCCAATTTAACCGTGGACCATATACAGAAGTTACGGGCGAAGTGCCGGATCCCGCCAGAGGTGGAGATAATTATCCCGTCTCCGGAAATGTCTCCGGAAACTATCGTCGAGGGCTATTGCTGTACCTCTTATACTTACTTCGATAAATGCGGATTGTTTTTCCTAATCCCTCGCATTATCTCATGGGTTCTGGCTCAGCTTCATCTGGCCTTTCATCAGATGACTCCGAATTTCATTCGGTACGTCATCGGGCTCGGGGTCAGATCCGTTGAAGAGGGCATCGACTTCGGGGTCGAGGAGTTGATGAGGGTTTGTTCGGTAAAATATAATACTCGTTTTCCCGGGACCTACTACCTCTCTCCTCGCCATGGGAAGATCCTTGACGAGAACCCGACGAGGGATGTGTGGAAGTGTAAATAATTTTACTTCAAGATCAACCATTACTCGGTCGAGGATTTCGATTATTCGGTTATCCCGACAAGATGGGCAGCTAGCGTTGGTTAGCTTTTAGGTTTATTAGTTTCTCTGGTCGCTTCGATGTTCTTTGCTGACATCGAGCCATTTGCTAATAACCTTTTTGGTTTCTTTGCAGAGGCTCCTGAGTCATTATCTCTGAACCCAATTACATCGAGTTTGATAGCTCGTCTTCGGAGAGGAGATATCTGCTGGTCCAATTTTACAGACCAGCGAATTCGAGCTGCCTTAGGTCCTGCAGCCCGACAATCTCCTGCAAACCAACTTCGTATTTCACGAGATGAATCATGCTTCCCCCGTCAGCCCACTTCAACCCAAATCATTCAGGCTCCGCTTCAGATTATCGAGCGGACCAAAGAGAGTAAGTATTCTGGTTAGTCTGCACAGGGATTTCTGCGCTATATGCCTTTTGTTTGTCGGGCTGACTCGAATCTGTTTTGTCTACAGCTCGACCTGTTTCGGACGATAGTTCTACCGCAAGCACCCCTTCTCTCGAAAAGATGTCGCGAAGATCTAGCAGCCGTCGGAACGGGAAGGATCCCGTCGATCTGGCAAAGAAAATGAAGCCCGGTGACTTGAGCAACGCCCTTCTTTTTTCCATGGGCGAGGGGCCTCCTCCTCCTCCTTCGATCCCTCCTCCTAACCCTATTCAGGTATCTCCTCCCGTGGTCACAGGATCCGGAGAGGCAAACATGGAGGTGGAGAATTTACCTCCTCTTTCGGTCGGGCAGGAACTAGCCCAGGTCCCGTCTGGAGAGCATGCTTTGCACAACTCCCGGTCCAATGGTTCGAGAGGATCGAACAGTCGGAGCCGGGGCGGTCCTCCTCCTCCGGCGGCAAAGCGTCAAAGAACCGACGCGGAGGTGAACTCGAGAAGATCGAGAAAGAGTGTTGAGGTGAGGCATGCCTCTTCCGGGTCCTCCAGATCTTTCAACTAGCGCTTTAGGCACCAGAAGGAATGTCCAATTGCGGATGACCCGAATGGTGTTGCATATCTGCTGAGGCATTTTAAGCCCGCAGGTGTTCAGCTCCCGGCTGTTGGGGATATGGCTCTAGGTGATTCTTATACCGAGATGATGGCGGCTTATGGGAAGGTAACGATTTCCCTCCTTCGCTTTCTTGATTTGTTTCTTGCTTAATTTTCATTTCTCTTGTAGGCCTTGGAGGCTACAAACAGGTTTGTGGCTAGGGCTGAGTGTGAGCTGCGTGAGATACAGCAGGCGAGTGAGCTCGACACCGTCGAGAAAACGGTTAGCGACCTGAGAGCGCAGTTGCAGGGGGCCTTGGCCCCGGAGGAGGAGCTACGGAAGACGGTGGGTGACTTGGATGCGCAGTTGTAGGGTGCTTTGACTCAGGTTTCGGACGCGGAGGAGGTGAATCAAACCGCTATTGAGGCAGGTCGGGTTGCGGACATGCGGGCTGCGCAATGTCAGGCTAGTTTGGACAAGTCTCTCGCCGACCGGGAGCTTGACGTCAAGGTGGCGGCCCATGAGGCGAGGAAAAGGCTAAAAGACGAATACCTCAAGATCCTCGAGGGAATTGCGGCGAAGGAAAGCCAAAGGAAGGTTGCCGTGAGCGCCGAGATAAGGCTTCAAGAGGCTTTGGCCAATATTGCGCTTATCGCCGAGATTGCCTCTGGCGAGCTGGATCTGACCAAGGAGGTGATGGACTTGGCTGAGAAGAAACGCTTAGCCATGGAGGAAATGAACGCTGCGGCGGTGTCGGACTTCAGCATCAGCAAGCTCTACTTACCGGTGATGTCGGACGACTCGGTGATCTTGGCCGCATTCTCATTCAGGTGGCTGCTTGTCTTGATCAATATGGGTCGAATCTACCGACCGGGGTCAGCTCACGGACAAGTGATGAGGTCGAGGGTTGACGCGAGGAGGAAAGGGAGACCGGTGATCAGGTGGGGACCCAAGACGATGCTTCCTCTCCTTCTAAGCAATTCTAGTCTTCCTTTTATTTGTTGTTGCCCTGAAGGGCATTAATTTCTTTTTTGGACTTTTGTTGCCCAAGGGGGCTTTTGTTTGAACTCGAGGACATCGTGTCCTCTCTCTTTTTTATGAATTGCCTTTTCGAGACTTTCACGTCTTAGTGTGGATTTTTCTGTTTAACGCCTTAGTGTAGCGTAAAATTTGCTGTTGCAGCATCTTGATCCTCTTTGGAGGGGTCGACAAACAGGTTGTCTTGGATTGCCTTGGGGAGTTCTCTGTGAACTTTCAGGTCGATTGTACTCGAGGTACGATTATTTCGTAGTGTAAGATTCGAGCTCGGCGCTGGATGTTCTCGAAAAATGCTAAGTAGAAGAACGAATCGAAGTAGACTTACAAAGGTCTGATTTGGAGTGTGTGCAGAGGTCGTTTCCTATAATTGTCTTGACCTCCTTGCTTTTTACTTGAAGGGAGGGGGTAGCCCCCCAATTCTTCTGAACTGTATAGGGTTGGAAGAATTTTATGTTTTCGGGGGGATCATTTCAGATCGCTTGATTTAGGACGACCATTTCAGTTCGTTCTGTTTTGAGGGACCATTTTGGGTCGCTATGTTTTGGGGCGACCATTTCAGTTCGCTCGATAACTTTACTTTAGGGGAGGCCATTTCAGGTCGCTAAGAAGGGATAATTTCATATCACTTGTCTTTTGAAGAGATAATTTCATATCACCTTTTTGAAGAGATAATTTCATATCACTTGGTTTTTAGGGGAGGCCATTTCAGGTTTCTCGGAAGGGATAACTTAATATATTTTGTTTTGGAAGAGATAATTTTGTATCACTTTAGCTTTTGAAGAGATAATTTCATATCATTTTAGCTTTTGAAGAGATAATTTCATATCACTTTGTGACGGGAGAGATAATTTCATATCACTTTGTAGAATGTAAATGGTGAAGCATTTCGCAATGACTCTAACTTTTACGACAGAAAGAGACCTTGATTGAGAGACTTATTTTGATTTCACAAAGATAAGCTAGTAGGACTTCGTTAGAAGTTGTTGAGCTCGGTAAGAGCTTTGTGTTTGGGGGGTGGCTGCGCTCGGAGTCGAGCTGCCTACGTACCCTTTTAAGGGGATCAAGCCATTTCGTAGTTCGATTATGTTGACGTACTTTTAGTGAAAGTACTTTTTGAGGTTGATGATGTTCCAAGGTCGTAGTTCAGGCTTCTGGGTTTCCACCGACTTGAGTCGGTAGACCCCGTCCTTCACAACGTCTGTGACCTGGTAAGGACCTTCCCACTTTGCTCCTAACTTTCCAGCGTGTTCTTCCTTTTTATGGTCAAACACTTTCCGTAAGACGAGCTCTCCTACTTGAAACGTTCGAGTTTTGATCTTGGAATCGTAGTAGCGAGCTGCGGCTTGTTGGTAGTTCTGGATTCGAGCTAGTGTGAGGTTCCTCCTTTCGTCGACGAGATCGAGCTCGTCCTTTATCATATTGTTGTTAAGTTCCTCCTGTCGTGGGCATTCCTCTTTGCGGATGCTTGACACGAGGATTTCGGCTGGTACTACCGCCTCGATTTCATAAGCCAGTGAAAAGGGAGTTTCGCCGGTGGATTTGCGAGGAGTAGTCCGGTGGGTCCAGAGTACGGCTGGGAGCTCGTCGCTCCAGCTTGTTTTGCACTCGTTGAGTCTTTTCTTAAGGTTGTTCATGATTGCTTTATTAGCTGCTTCTGCCAGTCCGTTCCCTTGGGGATAACAGGGCGTTGAGTAAGTCAGCTTTATGTTCCAGGTTCTGCAAAACTCTCTGAACGCGTTTGATATGAATTGTGATCCATTATCGGTGATGATCTCATACGGTAGTCCATGTCGGCACACGATGTTTCGCCAGACGAACTCCTTAACGTGAACGTCTTTGATCTTTTGGTATGATTCTGCTTCAATCCATTTGGTGAAGTAGTCCGTCATTACCAATAAGTGTGTGGCTTTCTTTTTGCCGGATGTGACTAGGGGTCCCACGATGTCCATTCCCCATCGCATGAATGGGTATGGCGATGAGATAGAGGAGAGTTTCTCCGATGCTTGGTGGATAATCGGGGCGTGATTTTGGCACTTGTCGCATTTGTTGGAGAAGGACTCGCATTCGGTGGTCATTGTCGGCCAGAAGTAGCCTTGCCTTTTGATTCGTACGGCCAGGGCTTGTCCTCTGGAATGGCATCCGCAGGACCCGTCGTGGGCCTGTGTGATCACGGCTAGGACTTGTTTTTTATCGAGGCATTTGAGGTAAGGTCCGGAGAGACTCCTTTTGAAGAGCTCTCCTTGCGTGA
The DNA here is from genome assembly GCA_030180135.1 of Orychophragmus violaceus. Lineage (NCBI taxonomy): Eukaryota > Viridiplantae > Streptophyta > Magnoliopsida > Brassicales > Brassicaceae > Orychophragmus > Orychophragmus violaceus. The sequence continues at coordinate 59,351,243 of CM058236.1, read as the reverse complement.
CGCAGTACCTTGCACTTTGTGTTTTGAGTTTCCATGCCTCCCATTTGTCGTCGGGAACTTCACCATTTGTGATGTATCGAATGATCGGAGTTCTCCAATCTTCGTCATTGTTAGGCTTGGGTCCTTGACAAGCGGATGCGGCTTGGATTGGTCTATCGGGGACGTTCGCGACATACACGGCGTTTCTTGGATCGAGATCATCATCAATCTCGATGATGTCGCGACTGGTGTCCTTGGGACCTTTTATGTGCTCGACATCGTCCCTTTTGGTAGGCTCGTCCTCTTTCAAAGATAGAGCTTTTAGGGCTATGTCGATGCTTGGTTTCTCGATTCCCTCGACTGGTATGATCCTTTTGAGGTTAGGATCTGATGTCGATGCTAAAGCGGCTAGGGCATCGGCTGCGGTGTTTTCTCCCCGCGGGATCCGTGTTAGATCAAAGAATTCGATCTGTTTGGCGAGCGTATGGACTACCTGTAGGTATGCTTCCATGCGTTCGTCTTTAGCCTCGTAGTCTCCATGATATTGGCTCGTGACCAATTGGGAATCGCTGAAGGCGTCTACTTCTCGGGCTCCTATCGCTATTGCTAGCCTGAGCCTGGCTATTAACGCTTCATATTCTGCTTCGTTATTTGATGCGGCGAAGCCCAGTCTGAACGACTGTTCTAATACTTCGCCTGTAGGGGAGACCAGTTTTACTCCGACTCCGGATCCTTGCCTTGATGAAGCTCCATCGACGTAGAGTTTCCATTTCTTGGCGGAGGTCGGGTCGAGTTCGATGGTCGGAGGGAGCTCGATTATGAAATCAGCCAGCACTTGCGCTTTTAGGCACGTCCGAGCTTTATACTCTATGTCGTACTCGCTAAGTTCGATAGCCCATTTAACCAGTCGACCTGACTGGATTGGACTGTGAAGAATGGTTCTCAGCGGCTGAGAGGTCATCACTACGATCGAGTACGATTGAAAGTATGGTCGGAGTTTCCGAGCCGATGTCACTAGCGCTAAGACGAGTTTTTCCATGGCGGGTACCTGGTTTCAGCATCGATTAAGGTCTTACTGATGTAATACACCGGCCGTTGTTCGTTCTGTTCTTCACGAACCAGGACTCCGCTTACTGCTGCCGTGGAAACAACTATGTAGAGGTAGAGGGGCTCCCCTTCCACTGGTTTCGCCAGTATAGGAGGTTCGCTTAAGTAAGCTTTAAGCTGGGTGAACGCTTCTTCGCACTTTTCGTCCCAGAGGAACTTCTTATTCGCTTTGAGCAAGTGATAGAAGGGTAGACATTTATCAGTCGACCTTGAGATGAAACGGTTCAGAGCAGCTATTTTGCCAGTCAGGCGCTGGACTTCTCGCGTTGTTTTGGGAGATTTCATCTTTATAAACGTTGCGATATGTTTGGGGTTTGCTTCGATCCCTTTTAGGTCACTAGGTAACCAAGGAATTCTCCTGATGGGACCCCGAATGCGCACTTCGCTGGGTTGAGTTTCGTCCCGTATTTATTGAGAATGATAAAGCATTCTTTTAGTTGGGGGATGTGATCCTCATACCTGGAAGATTTGACCAGCATATCGTCGATGTAGACTTCCATAGTTTTGCCTAGGAGTCCTGAAAACATCTTGTTGAGGCGTTGGTAAGTTGCCCCTGCGTTTTTTAGTCCGAAGGGCATGGCTTTGTAGCAGTAGGTGCCTCGATCAGTTATGAACGAGGTCTTTTCTTTGTCCTCGGGGTTCATTAATATTTGATTGTACCCCGAGAAATCGTCCATGAAGGATAGTAGCTGGTGTCCAGTGGTGGCTTCGACCAGTCGGTCGATGTGCGGAAGTGGGAAGATGTCCTTTGGACACACTTTGTTGAGATCCGTGAAATCTACACAGACTCTCCACTTCCCGTTCTTTTTCTTAACCACTACGGGATTCGCAAGCCAGTCGGGGTACTTGACCTCTCTGATCGATCCAATTTTTAATAACCGATCGACCTCGTCATTGACGGCTTGAGCTCGTTCTGTACCTAGTTTTCGACGCTTTTGTCTTACAGGTTTGTAGGTCGGGTCGACATTCAGCTCGTGTCTGGTTACGTCAATGTTTATCCCTTTCATGTCTGCTGAAGACCAGTCAAAGGAGTTGACGTTCTGTTTAAGGAAAGAGACCAGTTCGTTTTTGACTGGTTCTGATAGGTCAATTCCGATGCCAACAAGTCTTTCGGGATGAGCATCGTCTATGCAAACTTGGGTCGTGAGGTCCTTTGGGGGTCCTATTTGACTTGGGTCGTCCGACCTTTTGGCCTGCATGGAGGCAAGCTCCTCCTCTTTCTGTAATTGCTACGCATGAGATTTCTCGATCTGCTTGTATACATTCATGTAGCAATGACGGGAAATATTTTGACTTCCGTAAACGGTTTTGACTCCTTTGGGAGTTGGGAATTTTACGCATTGATGGTAGGTCGACGGTACCGCTTTCATGTCGTATATCCATGGTCGACCTAGAATTGCGTTATAGGGAGCTGGCCGATCCACTATGACAAACTCCGTCATTCTTCGGACTCCTCCAGCAATTACTGTGGCGAAGACAGATCCCATCGAGTACGTTGTTTCGCCAGCGAACCCTACCAGTGGTGTCTTTTCATCCACGATTTCAGAGTCGTTGAAGTCCATCTTTTTGAACGCATCGTAAAAGAGGACATCCACCGAACTTCCTGTGTCAATCATTATCCTTGAGAGTTCGACATCTCCCACTACTAGACAAACGAGGAGAGCATCGTCGTGTGGTTTGTCGAGATTACTTGTCTCCCTCTCGTGGAAAGTGATTTCGTGGTTTGGACCTAACATTGGGATTTTTCAACCTTTGTCGGTCTCAACTCTTCTTTGAAGAGCTTTGATTGAATTCACCGAGTCTCGTCACAGCTTGGAGCCACCGAAGATGAAGTCGATTCGTTTAGGGGGTATAGCTCGTACACCTCCCCCGCAGAGACGAGGGAGATTTATTCGTGAGCGTAAACTCTTAACGGGAGCCGGAGGTGGCGATAACGCCGACCCTTCCGGGGTGCCGATTAGGCTGAGCTCGCCGAGAATAAACTCGACTCGCTTTCGCGACCCCTGAGGGAGTGTTTCGGGAGATTCCGGCTCTTTTGACCGTTCTCGTTTGTTTTGAGAAGACTTTTTGGTGTTCGACTCTTTGGTTTGTTTACTTTCTCTTTTCTCGAATAGAGTTTCCTCCTCGACTTCTGACTCTTGTTTGCTTTCGGACTCTCGCTTTTGAGCCTCGGCTTTAGCTCGAGTATAGCAATCTTCAGTCGAGTGTCCTCTTTTATTGTGAAAATCATAGAACTTTTCCTTGTCGAACTCGAATTTCTTCGAGCTCTTCGGGCTCTCGACCGCATTGACGTTTCCTGACTTACGGGAATCCTTTCTTGGGTTTGAGTTCTGCGAGCCCGACGGGTTCTTTTCTTTTCGATGCTTTTCTCTGAGGGCCGTAGTTTCGTCCTCGAGGCGAGCGAAGGCCGATGCGCGATGAAGGGTGTCATCGAGTGTTTGAGGTTCGCGGACTGTTATTTTCTCGCGGAATCTGGTTGAATACCACAGTCCACGTCTCAGTGCTTCTATAGCTACTTCGTCTCGTGGGTTTGCGATTTTGGATTTTATTTCCTTAAATCGGTCGATGTACGAGCGAAGTGTTTCGTCAGGTTTGTGAGAGACGCCAAATAGGGCTGCCTCAGTAGTCTTTTACTCGATAAAGACGGAATATTGTTTGAGGAAAGCCGTCATGAACTGGGTGAAGTTGTCGATTGACCTTTCTTCCAGTCCGGCAAACCATTCTAGGGCAGAGCCCGATAGGTTTTCGGCGAAGAGCCTGCAGAAAGACGGCTCTCTCTCCTCGTCGGTAAGGTATACCCTTGCAATTGCTAGTCTGAATGCCCTGATATGGGCTTTCGGGTCCGATTTCAAAGAGAATTCTGGGAATTTCGTCTTCTTGATTTCTTGGATCCTTGCGAAGGCGATCCGGTCTGTGAACGGCGTTTGTCGCGTTTCTTCGATCACTCGATCGATGTCAGGAGCCTCGCTCGTTGCCATGTGAACTTTCGAGCTTAGACTGTTGAACTTGGCCTTAGCCTGCTCGATGTAATGTCTAGGCATATCGTGTTCATCGCCTGCTGCGGACGTGAACTGGGCTTGTGCCTGATTTAACGTTTGTTCCGGGAAAACGGGATCGAAGAGATCGATTGTTGGAACCGACCTCGTCTGGTCGACCTGCGGCGTCCAGAACTGTACCGTATCTGATCCGTTAAGGAGTCCCGAGCTCGAGGCAAAAGCAGAGCCTCCTAGTTTCCTCGGTCGGATATTAGAGTTATTCGGGAAAAGTGGTAGCCCGGGTATGTTGGGAATGTCCTGAAATCTATTGTACTTGCTCTAAGTGAAAGTCGTATAGTCGAGATGAGACAATCACATAACACTAGGTAGTCATAACGCTTTGCTAGAACCCACTTATGATCAATGAGTTGAGAACTCATTGCTAGTGTTATATGATCCTACAGGGTCACACACCTAAGTGTTGGGAATGTCCTGAAATCTACCGTACTATCTCTAGAAAGTATGATAAGTGTCGAGATCAGACATAAGTCATAAGTACTGGGTGATCATGATGGCTTGCTAGAGTCCGCTCTTGATCTATAAGTTTAAGACTTATTACCAGTATTGTATGATCCCTAAGGGTCACACACCATAGCTAACGGGAAAGTTAAAATGGAATTAATACGGTAAGATGCAAGGCATTTACTGTATTTGTACAGAGAGACTTGGGCCATTAGTTAATTACTTGGGCCCATATCGAGATACAGGACTTGTGTCGATCGACACAGGTATATGTGTCGGTCGACACAACAGCGAAACCGAAACATTAGTTTAGGTTTATGACGAGTCGAGATATATAAGTCTTAGGATTTATTATTTCGACGGCAAGTCTGCGAATCTAAAAAGAGCCGTCCTGTTTTCTCTCTGTTTCCTTCAACTTTGGTCTAGCAACCATCCCAAGCTTGTAAGAGTGTGGATACTCTAGGAGGAACAGGCATCTGATCTGTTCTAGCTGATCTCATCATTACCATCCATCAATCCGCTGCAATCTGAAAGGTAATGATCAGGTTTGGTTTTGTGATTCGTTCTGCAAGAACCTAGATCTGAGATATATGTGCTAGGTTGCAATCTGTTAATTGAACCATGAACACACATATAATTCTACAGTGGTATCAGAGCGCCAGGTTATTGGTTTTTGCTTTATGAATCTGTTTTAGGTTGTTCTTACTGTTTAAAATCGAATTTGGTTAAGAAATTTGATCAGAAAACATGAAAACCTAAGAATTAGATCGCGTCAATCCGATTGAAAGCCATTGGTGTGCGATCTGGTCGCCCGTGTCGATCGACGAGGGAGCGAGGTATCGGTCGATATCGATCGATCCGATTGACATCTCGCGGTCCTGATGACCCGATTGACCCGAGCTGATACTCGCTAGTATCGATCGACATGAAAGACTCATATCGATCGATACGAAGGCGATGCAGATGATCCGCGAGTAGCCAATCGGTTCAGCCGAGCTTTGTGGTTCATCTTTCCTTAAACCGAGACAATGAACCGATCAATCCGATTGTGGTTCATTGTCTACTTTAGCCAGAACCGCAAGTTAGGTCAAAATTGGCTAAAACACAAGGTGTTTCTTCCCGGTTTTGGACTTAACTGAACCGATCCAATTTAATTGGTGGTTTAAGCGGTTAACCCGAATCGCGGTTTGCTGGAAATTATTTAATACATGGTATTATTTAATTTCTGGTTAAACCGGATTGAAATTCAAAAATTGAATTTTAACCTAAACCGAAGGCTGGTCTAAGTTTGATTTGGTTGGACCAAATAATTTAGAGCTGGTCTGGTTTAGTAAATAACTGATGGTTTTGAGAGTTAATTTGGTCTTGGACCAGAATTAATAAACCGGATCGGTTATGTCAAATTATTGGGCCAGCTGGAATTCTATGGTCTTGGGCCAAGAATTGGGCCTATAATTTGTGACTCAACCCAAAATATTTAATGAAATATTTAAATTAGAAATTTCTAATTTTAGTAAGTTACTAAATTTAGAAAGTTTCTAAAATAAGAAAGTTTCCCAAAATAGTAATCTTCTATTTTTGGAAATAAAACTTAAAATCCTCAAAAACAATATCAAGCTTGGATGTCTTTCCAATCTTGTCAGCTACTTAATGCTTATTTGATTACAGACATGGCTTACAGTGTGAGGTGTCTGTTTTCGCGTAAGTAAAATAGTATATAGTCACTGATTTCATTGGGAGTCCCAGATTTCAGTGATTATTTGGCTGTAAGAGATTGGTTTCCTTGACTGGGCCATCGGGAGTCCCGGGCCTTGAGACATCTGGTGAATTTGGGCCTCGGGTCCAATTCACAACCGAGAGTTATTGGTTATAACTAGCTGTGTGTATGCTTACCAAGTAAAGCTAATTCCGGGTGACGGCCAGTGGCCCACTTTGGATTTAGCTGAACATGGGTCTCGGAATCATTGCATTCTTATGAGGTTAAACAAATAAATTTTGAATGCAATGCGAGTTTTCTTATAAGTTGTTAAGATTGCTCTTTTATGAACTAAATAACTAAAACTCTATTTATCTCTAAATTTCAGCTATAACAAGCACAAACAATCAAAACACTTTCTCGATCCGGTATGTCCTTGAGATGGACAAACTGAACGGATCAAATTTCTTGACTTGGTCGCAGAACCTGAGACTAGTTCTCAGGCATGAGAGAAAGGACTATGTCCTTGAGAAAGCTCTCCCCGAGAGGATCGGATCCAAGGCCTCTCATGCAGTTCGTAATGCTTGGAATAAGCATTATGATGATGCGGTAGATGTGCGTGGTCTGATATTGGCTACCATGGACTCAGATGTTGCGGAAGCAATATGAGAACATGGAGTCGCCAATAGAGATGATCAGCAGCCTGAAATTGAAATTTCAGGAGCAGGTTAGAGTGGAGAGATACCAGTTGGTTAAATCTCTCACTAGCTGCAAGCTACCGATGGATCATCCAGTAAGTCCTCGTATCAGTAAAATGATGGGTTACGTTGGTAACCTGAGGAAACTGGATTATCCAGTTAGCCAGGAATTGGCAACTGAGATCATTCTGCAGTCACTGCCGTCAAGCTATGATAAGTTCGTAAGGGACTATATCAAGAAAGGCTTAACGAAGACGTTGACTGAACTGCATGACATGCTCAAGACAGTTGAGCCAAACGTGAAGAGTACCCTGTACAATCTCATGAATGAGAAGGGTAGGTTTACTAAACCTAATGCTGACAAGGGTGAAGACAAAGTTGTCCAGATTTTGAATCATGGCAAGCGTGTGTCTTCTGAGCCCGAGTCAGATACCTCTTACGTTGGTAAGTGCTGCTACTGTAAAGAGACTGGGCATTGGAAGAGAGATTGTATTAAATTCATGGAAGATTATGAGGAGTTAAAGTTGATGTATGAGACTACTTCCTCAGGTATTCATGTTATTACTTCAAGTTATACCTTATAGGTATTGGATACTGGTTGTGGCACTGATATTTGTTATAATATGCAGAGCCTAAGCAACAGTAGAACGTTGAAGGAAGGGCAAGTGGAACTGCGTGTCTGGAAGGAGCTTGGGATGCTGCCTCAGCCGTAGGGTTTTCACTTGTAGATGCCTTTGAGGCTTGGTTTTATTAAGTAATTGCTACAATGTACCTGCTTTAAGCAGAGTTGTTTTTCATTTTCTTGTAAGAATTTGAATGTTTTTCATTTTGATAAAGACAAAGTTTTGTTCTTTTGATCTTAATGAAATGTTAATTGTAGCACCCTATTCAAGGAATAGGTTTTATGTCTTAAACCAAAGAGTGCCTAAATGTAACATAAATACAGAATTGGTTTAAATCTGATGAATTAAACCTGATTTTTCTTGGCATAAATGTTTTGGTCATATAGAGTAAGTCGGATTCAGAAATCCCATAGTTATGGACTTTTGGGCTCATTTGAATGGATATCTTATGAGACTTGAATTCTGCTTACTAGACCAAAAGACAAAGGGCCCATCTTAGCCGAGCTAGAGAAAGGCCCAAAGGCTTATTGGAGATTGAACATACTCATGTATGTGGTCCGATGAGCAGTAATGCCAGAGAAAATTTCCTGCACTTCATTGTCTCTACTGATTACTTCAGTGAGTGTGACTGTGTTCATTTGATGAGACACAAGTCGGAATTCTTTGACATGGTCGAAAGAGTTCCAGAATGAAGTATAGAATCTGAATGACAGAAGTATTAAGACTCTGGATGAGATCACGAGTGAGAATACTTAAGTCATTGATTGTGTGATCATCTGAATGAGTGTGAAGTCGTTTCACAGCTCACTTCTCCTGAAAACCTAGAGGTGTTTCTGTGAGAATGAATCAGATCTAATTAGAAATGATTAAAGATGAGTCACACGAATCTTCCATGATATTCTTTAAGAATAACGCTCTAGAAATATCTAAGTTTACGCTGAAATAGTTCCACCAATATCAGTTGAAAGACACCACGTAAATGTGGATTGGAATCGATCCAAATTCGTCTTTACTGAGTATTTGTAGTTGTGCTACTTCGCTGGTTGTCCTAGGGAAACCAAGGCTTGTTACTTTTACGTCCATTCTGTTTTCTAAGAAGGGAAGTTACTTTCCAAGAAGAACAGTGGGAGTAAAAGTAGAACTCGAAGAAATTCGAGAAATACAGGAGGCTGCTCAACCTGTTGAGGGAGAGCAACGGATGGATTTACAGATTTCTGTAGAATCCATACCTGTAGAGCCTGAAGTTCGCAGATATGAATGAATCAGTCACTAATCCGAGAGTGATTTCTCGTCATTAGTTGAACCTGATGATCATTGAAAGTTCGCATGATCTGATGATCATTGAAAGCGACGAAACTGCGAAATTCAAAGAAGCGAAAGTGAGCCCGGACTCCGAAAAAATTACATTTTGTGTAAGTTAGCTTCATCGATCCATTCATGGATGGAAGCAAACATATTGGAGTTGGAATCTTCGTTCTGTTAAAGTAGTCAAGGTTTTGACTTGAACAAGAACGAAGTGGAACTATGCGTTTACTAAAAGATAAGTGGGAGCAATATTGCATTTCTCATAGTGTATGTCGATGACATACTGATTCTCGAATATAACGTCCCAATGCTGCAGTCGGTAAAGGACTGGTTTGGGAGTTGGTTTTATGGTTGACATGGGTAAAGCCACGTAGTTCTTGGATTTTGGATCTAAAGATAGAGATCCAAAAGAGCTGGTAGGACAAAGTCAGGATTCTTAAATTGACAAAGTCCTACACGTAATCAGCAATCCAAGAAGGGTTTTATGCCAATGTCACATGGCAATTCATTAAGCAAGATACAGTGTCCTGCGATATCTGCTGAGCTTGAATGCATGGATAGGATTCCATATGCGACGGCAATTGGATCTATCATGTATGCCATGACACATACTTGTTTTGATGTTGCTTTAATGCTAAGCAAGACAAGTAAAGACCAGTCAAATCCAAGAAAGAATCACTGGATTGCCGTAAAGAATATTCTGAAGTATTTGAGGAATACTTAGGATAAGTTCTTGATTTACGGAGAAAGTGAGGTGCTACAAGTCGATAGAGTCTGAAAGGCAAGTTTCCAATAGACAAAGATACTTCCTGGTCACAGTCCGGCTATATCTTGTGTCTATCTGGCGGTGCAAGGCACTGTAGCTGACTCCATGACTTAAGCTGAACATTTCGCAGCTTGAGAAGCGGCGAAAGAGGTTGTTTGGAAAGTAGAGTTCATCACTGAACAAGATTTGATTCCCAGCGTAGTTAAGACTAGCTGCACATCAAAGGTCCAAACACCTTGAGGATAGGTATAACCTATTCCGCGAGATAAATGACAGAGGTGTTAAGTAGATAAGCAAGTTTCATCGAATGAGAATGTTGCTAATCTATTAACAAAGCCACTCCTTATGCCTAAGCACGAGTCGCGGACTGTAGCTGTAGGATGAGTGAAATTAAGATGTAGTCTTAATTTCAGTGGGAGTTTGTAAAGGGCTTTACTTAGTTATTTTGAATGGTTCATGAAAACATAGCATTTTATGTTTGTGAAATCTAATGATTTCTGGATTATTTTAACTGTGATATAAATAATCGTTCCAAAATGATTCATGTCATTATATATGGGCCATCGAAGTACATGAGTAGACTTGATCCTGAAACCCCATATTTAACGAAGTGACATAAATCATAGTGTCCATAGTCGAAGGTTGTTGAAATTGGAACACCAACAACCTGTTGAGACTAGATTGTGTTGAGACTTATGACCAAGTTTCGAGGGGTCATAGATGCGCGGCATCAAAGTCGACACATAGGTATATGTAGGGGAGCATATGACCGGACATGGCCCGCTAATGAGAACTCTGCAAGATATTAATATCTGTGTCATGAGAAGTTCTCATATACGACTATAGAGTATAGTCCTTAGACCTGAGTTCGCATGCATGTGGCTGCACATGGAGTAATGCGCTTTGATCATTGTCTAACGCTGTTTCGTAACTGGGAGCTATACGGACCTTGGTTGGGTGTATTATGAATTGTGTAGTTCATAGTGATGGAACAAGACGGGATTTGTCCCTGCCGTTTAACGGAGGTAATATCTCTAGGCCAATCGGAGATTTGATAGCTGGTAAGAGAATGGCCATTCCCAAACGGACTTGCCCAAGTCGTTTGCATTGTCAGTATCAAATCTGGTCCGATAAACATGGTCTGGCTATATAAGGATGACACGCATCTTGCCTTATGCCAGATCGAGATATTGAGACAAAAGGATTAGGGAATGTAGGATTCTAGTACAATCGGAAGATTGTTGGGAATGTCCTTTGTAGAATTCCAGTACAAGTGGGAGATTGTTGGGAATGTCCTGAAATCTACCGTACTATCTCTAGAAAGTATGATAAGTGTCGAGATCAGACATAAGTCATAAGTACTGGGTGATCATGATGGCTTGCTAGAGTCCGCTCTTGATCTATAAGTTTAAGACTTATTACCAGTATTGTATGATCCCTAAGGGTCACACACCATAGCTAACGGGAAAGTTAAAATGGAATTAATACGGTAAGATGCAAGGCATTTACTGTATTTGTACAGAGAGACTTGGGCCATTAGTTAATTACTTGGGCCCATATCGAGATACAGGACTTGTGTCGATCGACACAGGTATATGTGTCGGTCGACACAACAGCGAAACCGAAACATTAGTTTAGGTTTATGACGAGTCGAGATATATAAGTCTTAGGATTTATTATTTCGACGGCAAGTCTGCGAATCTAAAAAGAGCCGTCCTGTTTTCTCTCTGTTTCCTTCAACTTTGGTCTAGCAACCATCCCAAGCTTGTAAGAGTGTGGATACTCTAGGAGGAACAGGCATCTGATCTGTTCTAGCTGATCTCATCATTACCATCCATCAATCCGCTGCAATCTGAAAGGTAATGATCAGGTTTGGTTTTGTGATTCGTTCTGCAAGAACCTAGATCTGAGATATATGTGCTAGGTTGCAATCTGTTAATTGAACCATGAACACACATATAATTCTACACTAAGCAAACTGGGCGTTAAAGACGAGGTTGATCATTAATGTAATGATCCAATGAATGCATATTTGATATGCATTCGATATCAATATTCTGGGGCAGTGTCGATCGATGCAGATAGTGCATCGATCGATGCAACTCGCGGATTAACCAGATTAATTCGGTTTAATCGTTGGTTAATTCCGTTACGGTTTAAGTCGACATATATAAGATATATGGTCGACCTAAAATGACTGCTAACCTAATTCACAGCCACCAGAACGAGATAGAAACCTCTCTAGAGATTAGATCTCTTACAGGCACTAGCATCCCTCCTGTCCAGTTTGTGTGCGTGTGGATACCAGTAGAGGCAAAGCGTTTGAGGTGCTTCGTGATCTCGATTATCTACAAACCTTCCGCTGCTAATCATCAGGTAAATCTGAGATCCCATAGATTCAATTACTTGAACCTTAGATCCTAGGCTCGGAATTCAGATTAGGGTTGCTAATCCTGATTAGAACTGCTAGAAATTCCTTCAGTGGTATCAGAGCTTTAGGGTTCCATTGAATCTATAGCATGTTGATTAGATTAGTTGAATCTGAATCTGTGTATGGTTGATACAAACTTGCTAAAATTTGTTTTCATGAAAACCTAGTTTAGGGTTCTGTTCGAAAACGTTTTAGGGCTTTTTCGCATGGTGTCGATCGATGCCAATCCGGCATCGATCGACATAGGGAGAAAGCCCGAATAAAATTTAGGGTTTTTCGCATGGTGTCGATCGTTGCCAATCCGGCATCGATCGACACAGGGTGAAAACCCGAATAAAACTCAGTTTTCGCCTAGTGTCGATCGACACAAATGTTGTGTCGGTCGACACAAACCTCGCGAGATTGATGAATCGGTTCAATTGGATTGGACCGGTTATCGAGCTTGGTTAATAATGGTTGAACTCTGTGAATGGTTTAATTGCGATTGGTTTGATTAGGTTGGCATCGACCGATGCTAATATAGCACCGATCGACGCTGACCGGTATTCAAAACCGGATCAATTGGATTGATCGGTTATCGCGGATTGCTTTTGGTTATCCTGCATCGATCGACACTATAGTAGTGTCGGTCGACATCAGATTTGTTGATTAGGTTATTGAACCTGAAATCACAGAACCAAAGCAAGATGAATCAATTAATTATAAGAATTAAAACATAATAAAACTGAACGTTTTAAATGATTCTGTTCCTCAATCAAATATCAAGTGATACTTGATGTCTTTCCAATCTTGTCAACTGTCAAGACCCATTTAATTGTGCGATAGACTTGCAGTGCAAGATGTCCACAATTTCATAGGTAAGACAGAGGTAATTGTGTTGATGGACTTGCAGTGCAAGACGTCAACAATTACATGACTGAAAGGATTGGTTTACTTGACTGGGCCATCAAAATAGTTTTGGGCTCAGAGACATCAGGTGGATTGGACATAAGATGTCAATCCACAACCAAGAGTTATATTGGATATAACTAGCAAAGTTGTTGCTTACCTAGATAGCTAAAGTTGAGTGATAGCCAGTGGCTCACTTGAATTTAGTGAAGTATGGGTCTTGGATCATTATATTCATCTGAGGAAACATTGTTTGAATATAATGCGAGTTTCTTAAAAGTTAAGACTTCTCATTTCTTGAACATCATAACTAAACCTTTTACCTTTCTTTGTTCTCAGCTATGACTAACACTCATAATAACTCTTTCTCCCTGCGATCCGTCCTTGAGAAGGACAAGTTAACTGGATCGAATTTTCTCGAATGGTATCGGAACTTGAGAATTGTTCTCAAGCAGGAGAAAAGGGACTATGTCCTGGAAACTGTTCTCCCTGAAAAACCGAGAGCCAATGCTCAACATGCAGAAAGGAGTGCTTGGGATAAGCACTCTAATGATGTGGTCGATGTGAATTGTCTCATGTTGGCTACCATGAACTCGGATTTGCAAAAGCAATACGAGAACGTGGAGTCGCCAGTGGAGATGATCACTAGCCTGAAAAGTATGTTTCAGGAGCAAGCACGAACTGAGAGGTACCAGACGGTTAAATCTCTCATTGAATGCAAGCTACCAAAGGACGGCCCAGTCAGTCCTCATGTCATAAAGATGATGGGTTATATTGATAATCTGGGGAGGCTGGATTGTCCCATTAGCCAAGAGTTGGCTACTGACATCATTCTGCAGTCACTGCCGTCAAGCTATGATCAGTTTGTTATGAACTATAACATGAACAACTTGACGAAGACGTTGACTGAGCTGCATGGCATGCTCAAGACAGCTGAGCCTAATATCAAGAAGGGCACTCCTAATGTACTTATGGTACAAGGGGGTAAGAAGTTTAAGAAACTTGGCAAAGGCAAGGGAAAGGGCAAGGCAGTCCAGGTTGAGAACCAGAACACGCCTGCGCCAGCCCCGAAGCCCAAGCCGGGCCCATCTGAGACTGATAAGTGCCATTACTGTAAAGAGCTTGGGCATTGGAAGAGAAATTTCAACAAATTCTTGGAAGAGAAGAAGAAGAAGAAGAAGAAGACTTTCGAGACTTCATCTTCGGGTATTTATGTTATAGAAGTAAATGTTACTACTTCTTGTTCTACTTCTTGGGTATTGGATACCGGCTGTGGTGCTCATATTTGTACAAATATGCAGGGCCTAAGCAACAATAGGAAGTTGGAAAAGGGACAAGTGGACCTGCGCGTGGGGAATGGAGCAAGAGTTGCTGCATTAGCCGTAGGAACATATAACTTGTCTTTACCTTCTGGTTTGGTTTTAAAGCTTAATAATTGCTACTATGTACCTGCTATAAGCAGAAATATTATTTCCATTCCTGTTTTGGATGTGGAAGGATATCAGTTTTTAATTAAGAATAAATGTTGTTCTTTTGATTACAATGATATATTTTATGGTAGCAGCCCATTAGAGAATGGGCTTTATGTTTTAAACCAGACTACACCAATCTATAACATTAGCACCAAGAGATTCAAATCAAATGACACGAATAAGACTTTTCTTTGGCATTGTCGTTTGGGCCACATAAACGAGAAACGGATCCAAAAGCTCCATAGTGATGGGCTTCTGGGCTCATTTGATTATGAATCATGTGAGAAATGTGAATCTTGTTTACTAGGAAAAATGACTAAGGCCCCTTTCAACAAATCAAATGAAAGGGCCAGTGACCTATTGGGACTTATACATACAGATGTGTGTGGCCCAATGAGCACAAGTGCCAGAGGAAATTTTCGATACTTCATTACCTTCACTGATGATTTCAGCAGGTATGGCTATGTCTATTTAATGAGACACAAGTCGGAATCTTTTGAAAGGTTCAAAGAATTCCAAAATGAAGTACAGAATCAACTTGGCAAACGTATTGAGGCTCTTCGATCAGATCGTGGAGGAGAATACTTAAGCCAAGAATTCAGTGATCATTTGAGAGATTGTGGAATTGTTTCACAACTCACTCCTCCTGGAACACCACAATGGAATGGGGTGTCCGAGAGGAGGAATCAAACTTTATTAGATATGGTTCGATCAATGATGAGTCTCTCAACTCTTACATTATCCTTTTGGGGATACGCTCTAGAAACGTCTGCGTTTACACTTAATAGGGTTCCGTCAAAATCAGTTGCAAAGACACCACATGAGATGTGGACTGGAAATGTTCCAAGTTTGTCTTTCCTGAAGATTTGGGGTTGCGAAGCTTATGTTAAGCGATTAATTACAGATAAGCTCGAACCCAAATCTGATAAGTGCTACTTCGTTGGTTATCCTAAGGAAACCAAGGCATACTACTTTTACAACCAATCCGAGAACAAAGTGTTTGTTGCTCGGAACTGTGTTTTTCTTGAGAGAGAGTTTCTTTCCAAGAGAAACAGTGGGAGTAAAGTACAACTCGAAGAAGTTCGAGAGCCACAGGAAACCGCCCAGCCCATTGTGGAGGAGCAATAGTTGGATCTACAAAGAGATGTAGAGCCAACGCCTGTGGAGCCTGAAATTCGCAGATCCGAAAGGATCCGTCACGAACCCGAGAGATATGGATTTCTCGTAACCAATTGTCATGATTTGTTGATCATTGACAGTGACGAGCCAACGAATTTTGAAGAAGCGATGATGAGCCCTGACTCCGAAAAGTGGCTGAAAGCCGCTAAATCCGAAATGGGATCCATGTCACAGAACCAAGTATGGACTTTTTGATTTACCCGATGGTTCAAGACCCATTGAATGTAAATGGATTTTCAAGAAGAAAATTGATGTGGATGGAAATATTCAGATATATAAAGCAAGGCTAGTGGCAAAAGGTTTCAAACAAATTCATGGTATTGACTATGAAGAAACATATTCACCTGTCGCCATGCTTAAATCCATTCGGATTCTCCTAGCAACAGCTGCTCATTATGATTATGAGATCTGGCAGATGGACGTGAAAACAGCTTTCCTTAATGGAATACTGGAAGAGGATGTGTACATGACACAGCCCGAAGGTTTCATCGATCCTGATGCAGCTAGGAAAGTATGCAAGCTTCATCGATCCATTTATGGATTGAAGCAAGCATCTCGGAGTTGGAATCTTCGTTTTGATGAAGCAGTCAAAAAGTTTGATTTCATCAGAAGCGAAGAAGAACCATGTGTTTACAAGAAGACTAGTGGGAGTGCAGTTGCATTTCTCGTGTCGTATGTAGATGACATACTCCTTCTCGGAAATGACGTTCCGTTGTTACAGTCTGTTAAGACTTGGCTCGGAAGTTGTTTTTCAATGAAAGACATGGGAGAAGCCGCGTATATTCTTGGAATAAGAATCTATAGAGATAGATTAAACAAGTTGATTGGACTGTGTCAAGACACTTATATCGATAAAGTCTTACACAGGTTCAGAATGCAAGATTCCAAGAAGGGCTTCATACCAATGTCTTATGGCGTAAGTCTCAGCAAGAAGCAGTGTCCTGAGACACCTGCTGATCGAGATCGCATGAGTCGGATTCCCTATGCCTCGGCATTGGGATCCATCATGTATGCCATGCTCTGTACTCGTCCAGATGTTGCTTGTGCTTTAAGCATAACGAGTAGATACCAATCGGATCCAGGTGAAAGTCACTGGACAGCAGTCAAGAATATTCTGAAGTATTTGAGAAATACTAAGGATAAATTCTTGGTGTACGGAGGAAGTGATGAGCTGGTAGTAAGTGGTTACACAGACGCAAGTTTTCAGACAGACAAAGATGATTTCCGATCGCAATCTGGTTACATCTTCTGCCTGAATGGCGGTGCAGTCAGCTGGAAGAGTTCCAAGCAGGACACTGTAGCAGATTCCACAACTGAAGCTGAGTATCTCACTGCTTCTGAAGCGGCAAAGGAGGCTATTTGGATCAAGAAGTTCATCACTGAACTTGGTGTGATTCCTAGCATTTCTGATCCAGTGGCTTTGTATTGTGACAACAATGGAGCCATTCTGCAAGCAAAGGAACCTAGATCACACCAGAAATCCAAACACATAGAAAGGAGATATCACCTTATCCGTGATATTGTGAATAGAGGAGATGTGAAGATCAGCAGAATCCCGACGGATGAGAATGTTGCTGATCCACTGACCAAGCCCCTCCCAAGGCCTAAGCATGAGTTTCATACTACTGCTGTAGGCATTAGATCTCTTAAGATATGATCTTGTTTTCAGTGGGAGTTATATTTGGTTTTTAGTTATGACTTGATGTGCGTAAAACATAATTTGGTTATGTTATTTAAATGAAATTGTTTCAGCATTATTTAATTGTGTTATTAAATAATTGTCCCAAAGTAATTTATGATATTTTATAGGTTATCAAGTATGTGACTTGATCATGAAACCCTATAAGAAACAAATGACATAAATTATAAATGGTCCCTAGTCGAGGTTGTTAAAATGGGACACTAACAGCCACGTGAGACTAGTATGTGAGGTGACTGATGACTATGTTTCATGGAGTCATTTAATAAGTGTATTAAAGTCAATCACATAGATATGTGTTAGAGAACACATGATCGGACTTGAGCCGTTAATGAGAACTCTACAAGATGTTATATGAGTGTCATAAGAGTTTCTCATTACAACTAAAGAGAGTAGTCCTTAGACCTGAGTTCATCATGTCCTCTCTTATATGGATTGGTTCGTCTTGACTTTGTCAAACGTCAGCCGTAACTGGTGATCATAAAGACACTGATTAGGCGTATCATGAGATATAAAAGAGACATGGATGGAACAAGATGGGATTTGTACCTTCTATATAACAGGAGTCAAATATCTCTGGGCCTATCAAAGATTTGATACTGGAAATGCGTGGCCGCGCTCAAACGAGGTGATTGTCAGTCGTTTGTTTTATCAGTACAAATCGGGATTCGATAAACGTGATCTGGCTTAATAAGGATGACACAGTTCTTGCCTTATGCTAGATTGAGATATAGATACAAAGGGATTAAAGGAATAGATGATTCCAGTACAAGTGGGAGATTGTTGGGAATGTCCTGAAATCTATTGTACTTGCTCTAAGTGAAAGTCGTATAGTCGAGATGAGACAATCACATAACACTAGGTAGTCATAACGCTTTGCTAGAAACCACTTATGATCAATGAGTTGAGAACTCATTGCTAGTGTTATATGATCCTACAGGGTCACACACCTAAGCAAACTGGGCGTTAAAGACGAGGTTGATCATTAATGTAATGATCCAATGAATGCATATTTGATATGCATTCGATATCAATATTCTGGGGCAGTGTCGATCGATGCAGATAGTGCATCGATCGATGCAACTCGCGGATTAATCAGATTAATTCGGTTTAATCGTTGGTTAATTCCGTTACGGTTTAAGTCGACATATATAAGATATATGGTCGACCTAAACTGACTGCTAACCTAATTCACAGCCACCAGAACGAGATAGAAACCTCTCTAGAGATTAGATCTCTTACAGGCACTAGCATCCCTCCTGTCCAGTTTGTGTGCGTGTGGATACCAGTAGAGGCAAAGCGTTTGAGGTGCTTCGTGATCTCGATTATCTGCAAACCTTCCGCTGCTAATCATCAGGTAAATCTGAGATCCCATAGATTCAATTACTTGAACCTTAGATCCTAGGCTCGGAATTCAGACTAGGGTTGCTAATCCTGATTAGAACTGCTAGAAATTCCTTCAGGGTAGTGGTCGGTTTCCTGATCCGGTTGGACCTGTGACCATTGAACTCGAACTAAATGGAGTCGGTATCGCGATTGGGGTCATTATAGGGCGGAGGCCGCTACTTGACGTATTAGCGAAGTTTCCCGATGCTCCCGGGGGAGTTATCACCTGAGGGAAGTCCAAGCGCGTACGCGGTGGAGGACTTATGTCGTGCTGATCTTCCCCCTTGGTTTTGGCTGGCAAGCTCTTCAAGACGGGCGTTAAGGCGCCGCTCCTGTTCATCGAGCTGCGCGGCCAGAGAACGGTTTGTGATCTCTTGGGCCCGTGCGCTTGCCATGTTATTTCTCGTTCGGTCTACCAATAGGCTTAACATCGAACGGATTTCAGCAAGGTCGTTTGGGCCTTGTCTCTGTGGAGCAGAAGGCAGTGGTGAATTGGGTATGGTTATTCCAGATCCACCTCCGGAGGTGGAAATCGAATCGTTTCTCATCCACACCCAGTTTCTGCTCGGATCGTTAGTCCCTGACAAAACATTTGTCGGAGTCTGGCTCGTCGCGATTGTTTGAGCGATCGAGCCGGCTGGTGCCAAAGTCATGGAAACTGAGGCAGAGCTCGTTAACACGGCATCGGTCTGACCCATGGTTCTTACCCTGGTGGTGTTCTGAGGAACGTTGTTGACCGTTTGAGGGTGGTCGGCCGGTGGTGTGGCGCTGGGAGAGCCAGGTTGGTCGGGATTCATCTCGATCTATCGGATCTAGGATCTGATTCTTAAGACAGGAAAAACTATAGATTGTCCCCACAGTCGGCGCCAAATGTGAGATCCGGGATTCACACTAAGAATTTGTATTCGTGGATTTGGACTTTTAGGTATAAAAATGGTATAGTTTGCTATGAATCAAAGACTTTATTGAGATTTATCGTCGAGATAGAACAAACACAGTTGAAAAGAGAGTACAAAGGATTTATGATCGAGCTATCTAGTCGAAGTGTTCTTAGCTAGGGTTGGAATGTCTTGAATGAATCGCCACTTCTTCTTTAAATAGTCTCGACTTTGATCCTCATGTTCCGATATTTCGGCCTCGCCTTCATAACGACCTCCAAGATTTGCGTGGATCAGTTGAACTGACGAAGACTGAGTTTGCTCTACCTCCACGTCGTCTTTTGCCGAGCTCGAGCTCGATCGTCTCTCACTTCGGCATCGCTTGGGCCTTGTCAAGACGTCATTCGTTTGGGCCCAACAAAGGACGACAGCTGATCTCTCTTTGTCTTGATTCTGGAGTGGGCTCGTGATTACGGGCCTTTGTTTTATTCGTCAATGGGCCGGATTTCCTAGAGGAAAATCCAGTACCAACACTAGGATATTGTTGGTCTTATGTAGAATATAAATCTATGGATAATCATGATCTATTAATAGATAATCATTTTAGTTTTGAAAAAGTAAACATGACTTGGTTGTTAGGCAAAGTAATTTTAAGGTGAAGAATAGTTATATGTGATCTTTAAGGATGGATTCTTGGCAAATTTGGTTTCGGGAGTGAGCTAAATTACCTAAATGATGGATAGTTTTGTTTTTGAAGATAATACTCCAATAAATTATATGTGAAGATATATACTAAGGTAACAAACCATAGATACATGAATGTCCGTTCATATGTGGAAAATATTAGCATAATCAAGTTTGGCTATCCATGAGAAGCGTCCAACAGGATATTATTGGTCTTATGTCGAGTACACATCTATGAATAATCATACTATGATCTATTAATAGATAATCATTTTAGTTTTGAAAAAATAAACATGACTTGGTGGTTAGGCAAAGTAATTTTAAGGTGAAGAACCAGTTATATGTGATCTTTAAGGATGGATACTTGGCAAATTTGGTTTCGAGAGTGAGCTAAATTACCTAAATGATGGATAATTTTTTTTTTGAAGATAATACTCCAATAAATTATATGTGAAGATAGATACTAAGTGGGTAACAAATCATGGATACATGTATGTCCGTCCATATGTGGAAGATATTAACATAGTCAAGTTTGGCTATCCATGAGAAGCGTCCAGCACGTGATATGATCGTGGTAGTATCCACGAATAGCTGAGATTGTGGACACCTACTCTAATTTTATAAAGATGCAAAACTATAATGAAAAAGTTTTAAAAGATATAAACCATGCAATTAACGCGTAAAGTGTATCTCAGATCTGATGAATCCATCAATTATCGTCTCCGACTTGTCCAATTTCTCCAACGGGTCTCTTCCTGTAGCTGACTTTCTTCTGTAAAAACTCTGAATTTGATATTAAATAGCTTTGTTCTGAACTCGGTCCTCTGTAACACGACCTCCAACTCGTGTCTCTGACAACTCATTCCTCTCCGGTAGATTGCCGTAGCTTCTCTCTTTATGGATTTCACCATTCTCTTGTAGTTTTTGTTCTCTTTGTGATGAGTTAACCCCGATTTGATATGTGGTATAATTTTCCCTCAAAATCGACAGATTTTGGGATTGTTTTTCTCAAACAATCGATCAAATCGCTCGTTTCAGAGGATGAAGATGGCAGCCAATAGCATGATTCGATCTGTGGTATAAGCTCATATGGATTCGATATGTTATCGTTTGATTTTGTAATGAGTTGAGGAAGCGGCCAAGGAAGAGCAGATTTATGCTACGGTTGTGAAGCTTGAGGAAGTTTACGAGGGATATGAGAAACAACTGAGTGATTTGGAGGAGAAGCTGGCTAAGGTTTATGCTTTGGCAGTTGATTTGTGGCACGGTGGCGATGAAGTGAACGAGGAAGTTCTCAATGTGCTTAAGGAAGCAGAAGATGGTGGTGGTGTTGAGAGGATCGATCTCTCTGATCGTCAGCTTAAGCTTATCCCTGAAGGTTTATGCAGGGGGGGGGGGCATAATTCTATTAATTAATTTTTTATATATTTTACATTATTATTTTTTTCTTATACTATATCTGATTTTTGAGTATCAAATGATAATATAATATTATTTGTCACTCTAAAACTAATTAAAATTAAAATACTAGTTATGAAATAAATGAAAAAAAAAGATTTTTAAAAGAGTATACAAATAATATATTATAGATAGTAAAAAAGTAGGTGTGGTGTAAGAGAACATGAACAGCAAACTAATTGATTTGACAAAGTAGGATAAGAAGGATATATACCGTCGGCTAGATAGTATGCCATATTATACGGACGTTGGTTGACGAAGAAGCTCACTCTTGGAGTATTTCTTTGTTCAACATCATCGAACAATGGTGAACGATCTAGAACATTTATATCGTTCAACGTTCCTGGATATCCAAAAAAGGCATGCCAAATCCATAGATCATGGGATGCAACTGCTTCAAGAATAACAGTGGTGGTTCCTTTATCTCCCCGAGTAAATTGTCCTTCCCACGCTGTAGGACAATTTTTTTCATTCCCAGTGCATGCAATCAATACTCCCAATCATCCCTGGGAACCCTCGCATTTCGCTAACATGTAGAATTCTTTACAAGTCATCTTGAGTTGGGACTCTCAGACACACTTGCTCATACAATTGTATGATTCCTTTACAGAATCTACGCAGGCACTCCAATGCTGTACTACCTCCTATTTTGATGTATTCATCGACCGCGTCAGCCGCCACACCATATGCTAACATTCGCATGGCAGTGGTATATTTTGCTAGTGGAGATATACCTTCTTTTTTTGCTGTGTCAACTCGCTGAGTGAAGTAGTTGTCAGTTCTTGATAGGTCATCAACGATTCGAACGAAAACATGTTTCTGCATCCGGAATCTCCGACGAAACATTGCATCTGTTGGAATTATGTCCAGTAATCTCTGTACTGTCTCTAGAAAGTAAGAGTATGTCAATGATCAGACATAAGTCATATAATACTGGGGGTCATGATGGCTTGCTAGAGTCCGCTCATGATCTATAAGTCTTGGAATTATTGCCTTTATTATATGATCCCATATGGGTCACACGCCTAAGCTAACAGGAAAATATGGAGGAACGGTGCAGCAGGAGTACGGTAAAAGTGCTAGGCATTTACTGTACTTAGAGAGATTAAAGGGCCTGATTAAATCTAAGGGATTTAATCAGACTGGGAATTGGGCCCAAAAGGCCCAACAGAACTGGACAAGGGTTTTTAATTAAAAACTTGACCTAGCTCTTTTCTTCCCAAGCAATTCCTGCGCCTCTCTCTCTCTTTTTCTGCGCCTCCCACCTCTTTGGTCTAGCAGCCAATTTCCTGAAGTGTGCGTGTGTGAACCTTTGGAGGAGCTGTCTCTTGGCGGTTCTGCTGATCTCTGACCCATACCTCTCCATTCCGCTGCATAACAAGGTATTAGGTGAGATCTTTTATGATTCAGCAAGAGAACCTAGATCCAAGCATGTTTAGTGAGATTTAATCTGAAGAATTGAATCAGGAAAAACACTAAACGAATCCTTCAGTGGTATCAGAGCCATTGGTTCTATTAGGATTTCTTGTTAGAATCATGTTTAGGTTGTTTAGAAGTGTTTGAATCAATCTGTGCTAGAATTTGATAAGAAAACACTTAAGAAACAAATCTAAAACCCTAAACTAAAATTGCATCGACCAATGCATCGGAATGACGCACGAACCGATCGAGGATCGTGTTGCGTGGTCATACCGGTCAGACGTGAGGCGCGAGAGCATCGATCGATTCGATGGGCTGATCCGCAAGGCGGATCGCATGGACACGATCGCGTCATGCTCTCGTCCCGTCGCCTCTCGTCCCGATCGCACGACCCAAGCTGTTCCGATTGATCGCGTGTGAGCATCGATCGATTTCGGATCGATGGTAAGAGCATCGATCATTGCGGTTTGGTTTGTGGCTCGGTTTAAGATAATTAAAACTTAATCGTCACGGTTTAATAATTACAGATTTAATAAAATTTATTAGATCTGGTTAAACCGTGATAAGAAATCCAAAGTCGTAAAATTGGATTTAGTGCCTAAACCAGTGGTTTTCTAATTTGATTTGGTTGGACCAAATAAATTGAGAAAAATCCGGTTTAGTAAATAACCGGTTGACAATTGTGGTCATCGTAGTAATTAATTTTGGTTAGACCAATTTTAGTGAACCAGACCGGTTATGTCATTTAATTGGACAATTGGGTTATGTCTTGGACATAGACCAATTCTTGGGCCATGGGCCAAGAAGTTAAAACAATTGGGCCATGGGCCAAGAAGTTAAAACAATTGGGTCAGTTATTTGAGTCTTTTCTTCAGATTTATTTTAAAATTCATTTAATAATTAAAATTTGATTTTTAAATTAATCAGTTTCCAAAAATTTCAAATTAGAAAGTTTCTTAGAATAGAAGTTTCTAGATTTGCATGTTTTGGATATTTAGGAAATTTCTATAGTTAGAAAGTTTCCATTTTAGGAAGTTTCCAATTATAAAAGTTTCCAAAACAGTAGGTTTCCAAAAATGGAAAGTTTCCAAAAATAGTAATCTTCTATTTTGGAATGAAATTTTAAGAAAACCTATAAACCTCAAATAATATCAAGCGTTGGATGTCTTGTCCAGTCTATGTCAGCTGTTGAAACCCATTCAATCGTACACATGGCCTTACAGTGTGAGGGTGTCTATCTTTTGCGTGGGTAAGACAGTTTGTGATTCATTAATGTCATTGGGAGTCCCAGACATTAGTGATTACATGACTGTATAGTCTGGTTTTCTTGACTAGGCCATCGGGAGTCCCGGGCCTTGAGACATCAGAGTGGATTGGGCCTCGGGCCCAGATTCACAACCAAGAGTTATATCACGGATATAATTAGCCGAGATAGGGCTTACCGATATAAGCTAAGGTTGGGTGACGGCCAGTGGCCCACTTTGATCTTAGTTATATGTGGATCTTGGAATCATTATATTCTATTGAGGGTAACTAATGTTATTGAATATAATGCGAGATTAATCATATTGAACATATTAACTAAAATTCTTTTATCTTAAATTTCAGTTATGACTAGCACAATCAATCAAAACACTTTCTCGATCCGGTCTATCCTTGAGATGGACAAGCTGAACGGATCAAATTTCTTGACTTGGTCGCGGAACCTGAGGCTAGTCCTCAGGCAGGAGAGAAAGGACTATGTTCTTGAGAGAGCTCTCCCCGTGAGGATCGGGTCCAATGCCTCCCATGCAGTATATGATGCTTGGAATAAGCATTATAATGATGCGGTAGATGTGCGTGGTCTGATATTGGCTACCATGGACTCAGACTTGCGGAAGCAATATGAGAACATGGAGTCGCCAATAGAGATGATCAGCAGCCTGAAATTGAAATTTCAGGAGCAGGTAAGAGTGGAGAGATACCAGTTGGTTAAGTCTCTCACTAGCTGCAAGCTACCAAATGATCATCCAGTGAGTCCTCATGTCAGTAAAATGATGGGTTACATTGATAACCTGAGGAAACTGGATTATCCAGTTAGCCAAGAATTGGCAACTGAGATCATTCTGCAGTCACTGCCGTCAAGCTATGATAAGTTCAGAAGGAACTATATCAAGAAAGGCTTAACGAAGACGCTGACTGAACTGCATGATATGCTCAAGACAGTTGAGCCAAACGTGAAGAGTACCCAGTATAATCTCATAATAGAGAAGGGTAGGTTTATTAAACCTAGTACTGACAAGGGTAAAGACAAAGTTGTCCAGATTTTGAATCATGGCAAGCGTGGGTCTTCTGAGCCCAAGTCAGATACCTCTTACGTTGGTAAGTGCTGCTACTGTAAAGAGACAGGGCATTGGAAGAGAGATTGCATTAAATTCATGGAAGATGATGAGGAGTTGAAGTTGATGTATGAGACTACTTCCTTAGGTATTCATGTTATTACTTCAAAGTTCTACCTTATAGGTATTGGATAATGGTTGTGGCACTGATATTTGTGATAATATGCAGAGCCTGAGCAACAGTAAAACGTTGAAGGAAGGGCAAGTGGAACTGCGTGTCTGGAAGGAGCTATTGATGCTGCCTCAGCCGTAGGGTTTTCACTTGTAGATGCCTTTGAGGCTTGATTTTGTATTAAGTAATTGCTACAATGTACCTGCTTTAAGCAGAGTTGTTTTTCATTTTCTTGTGAAGAATTTGAATGTTTTTCATTTTGATAAAGACAAGTTTTGTTCTTTTGATCTTAATGAAATGTTAATTGTAGCACCCTATTCAAGGAATGGGTTTTATATCTTAAACCAAAGAGTGCCTAAATGTAACATAAATACCGAATTGGTTTAAATCTGATGAATTAAACCTGATTTTTCTTGGCATAAAAGTCTTGGTCACAAAGAGTAAGTCGGATTCAGAAATCCCATAGTTATGGACTGTTGGGCTCATTTGATACGATATCTTATGAGACTTGAATTCTGCTTACTGGACCAAAAGGCAAAGGGCCTATCTTAGCCGAGCTAGAGAAAGGCCCAAAGGCTTATTGGAACTTGAACATACTCATGTATGTGGCCCAATGAGCAGTAATGCCAGAGAAAATTTCCTATACTTCATTGTCTCCACTGATTATTTCAGTGAGTATGACTGTGTTCATTTGATGAGACACGAGTCAGAATTCTTTGAAATGGTCGAAAGAATTCCAGAATGAGGTATAGAATCTGAGTGACTGAAGTATTGAGACTCTGGATTAGATCACGAGTGAGAATACTTAAGTCATTGATGGTGTGATCATCTGATTGAGTGTGAAGTCGTTTCACAGCTCATTTCTCCTGAAAACCTGGAGGTGTTTCTGTGAGAAAGAATCAGATCTTATCAGAAATGATTAAAGATGAGTCACACGAATCTTCCATGATATTTTTTAAGAATAACGCTCTAGAAATATCTAAGTTTACGCTGAAATAGTTCTACCAATATCAGTTGAAAGACACCACTTAAATGTGGATTGGAAATGATCCAAATTCGTCTTTACTGAGTATTTGTAATTGTGCTACTTTGCTGGTTGTCCTAGGGAAACCAAGGCTTGTTACCTTTTACGTCCATTCCGAAAACGAAGTTAGGTTGTTCGGAATTCTGTTTTCTAAAAAGAAAGTTACTTTCCAAGAAAAACAGTGGGAGTAAAAGTATAACTCGAAGAAATTCGAGAAATGCAGGAGGCTGCTCAACCTGTTGAGGGAGGGCAGCGGATGGATTTACAAATTTCTGTAGAATCTACACCTGTAGAGCCTGAATTTCGCAGATTTGAATCCGTCACTGATCCGAGAGTGATTTCTCGTGATTAATTGCCATGATCTGATGATCATTGAAAGTGACGAACCTGCGAAATTCGCAGAAGCGAAAGTGAGCCCTGACTCCGAAAAATTACACTGTGTGTAAGTTAGCTTCATCGATCCATTCATGGATAGAAGCAAACATATCGGAGTTGGAATCTTCGTTCTGTTGAAGTAGTCAAGGTTTTGACTTGAACAGGAACGAAGTGGAACTGTGCGTTTGCTAATAGATAAGTGGGAGCGATATTGCATTTCTCATAGTGTATGTCGATGACATACTGATTCTCGGAAATAACGTTCCAAAGCTGCAGTCGGTAAAGGACAGGCTTGGGAGTTGTTTTTAATGATTGACATGGGTAAAGCCACGTATATTCTTGGACTTTGGATCTAAAGATAGAGATCCAAAAGAGCTGGTAGGACAATGTCAGGATTCTTAAATTGACAAAGTCCTACACGTTTCCAGCAATCCAAGAAGGGTTTTATGCCAATGTCACATGGCATTACGTTAAGCAAGAAACAGTGTCCCACGATAACTGCTGAGCTTGAATGCATGGATGAGATTCCATATGCGTCGGCAATTGGATCTATCATGTATGCCATGACACGTACTTGTTTTGATGTTGCTTTAATGTTAAGCAAGACAAGTAAAGACCAGTCAAATCCAGCAAAGAATCACTGGATAGACGTAATGAATATTCTCAAGTATTTGGAAAATACTTAGGATACGTTCTTGATTTACGGAGAAAGTGAGGTGCTACGAGTCGGTAGAGTCTGAAAGGCAAGTTTCCAACGGACAGAGATGATTTCCGGTCACAGTCCGGTTATATCTTGTCTCTATCTGGCGGTGCAAGGCACTGTTACTGACTCCATGACTTAAGCTGAACATTTCGCAGCTTGGGAAGCGGCGAAAGAGGTTGTTTGGAAAGAAGAGTTCGTCACTGAACTTGATGTGATTCCCAGCATAGATGAGACTAGCTGCACATCAGAGGTCCAAACACCTTGAGGGTAGGTATAACCTATTCCGTGAGATAAATGACAGAGATGTTAAGTAGATCAGCAAGTTTCAACGAATGAGAACGTTGCTAATCTATTAACGAAGCCACTCATTAGGCCTAAGCACGAGTCGCGGACTGTTGCTGTAGGATAAGTGAAATTAAGATGTAGTCTTAATTTCAGTGGGAGTTAGTAAAGGGCTTTATTTAGTTATTGATATGTTCTTGTAAAACATTTTAAGATGTTTAATAAAATTATTTTTTATGATTATTTTAACTGTGATGAAATAATCGTTCCAAAATGATATGAACCATTTTATAGGTCATCGAAGTAAGTGACTTGATCTTGAGTCATCAAAGTCATTTAGCTTGATCATGAGACCCTATATTTGATAGATGGCTTATATCATCCTGTCCCTAGTCGAAGGTTGTTGAAATTGGAACACCAACAACCGCGTGAGACTAGATTGGTATGTGACTTATGACAAAGTCTCAGGATGTCATAGATGCACGGCATCAAAGTCAGTACATAGGTGTATGTTGGGGTACATACGACCGTACTGTTGGAAATGTGTCCAGTAATCTCGGTATTGTCTCTAGAAAGTAAGAGTATGTCAAAGATCAGACATAAGTCATATAATACTGGGGGGTCATGATGGCTTGCTAGAGTCCGCTCATGATCTATAAGTCTTGGACTTATTGCCTTTATTATATGATCCCATATGGGTCACACGCCTAAGCTAACAGGAAATCGTGTAGGAACGGTTTAGCAGGAGTATGGTAAAAGTGCTAGGCATTTACTATACTTAGAGAGAATAAGAGGTTTTAGCCATTGTGCATCGATCGATGCATAAGGTGCAACGATCGATGCAATGCGCGAACGCCTCGGAGTTAATTGGCATTTGGGCCAAATGGCCCAAAACGAACTGAACAAGTTTTATATAAACTTAAGACGAGTTCAGGTCGATTAGTAGCCCTAGCCGCGATTCTCTCTCTCCCTGCGACCTCCCACAGCTCGGTCTAGCAGCCTCTTCCTGCTTGGTGTGCGTGTGTGAACCTCTGGAGGAGTTATCACTCGGTGGCTCTCTGATCTCTGACCTGTTCTTCCTTTCCGCTGCACAAAACAGGTAAAAGGTGAGATCTACTTATGTTTCTATTCAAGAGAACCTAGATCTGGCATGTTTAGGATCAAGTAATCTGATGAATTGAATCAGGATTAACACAGAAAGATCCAACAGTGGTATCAGAGCCATTGGTTCTGGTTTTTCTTGTTTAGATTCAAGTTTAGGATTGTTTTCTTGTTTAAGAAGTGTTTTGAATCAATTACTGATAAGAGAAATCACTTAAGCAACAAGGAATTGAAACCTAAACACATTTGAAATCGCAAAAATCCAAGCTATATTGATTTGGAAGAATGCGATTTTCATAAAGAAGTATCGGCTGTGATCGCGATGCATCGATCGATGCGATCGCATGATCGGTCGATGCAACCACGAGAGATCGCATTGCATCGATCGATGCAATGCAAGGATCGATCGTTGCAGTCGCGAGAGATTGACCGCGATCGCATGGATCGTTCAAACGATCGCATGGATCTCGCGAGAATCTCTCGGCCAAACCTGATAACCGTTCGTGCACGCCTCAGAGCATCGATCGATGCGGTTAGGGTTTAGACTCGGTTTAATTTAATTAAAATTAATCGTCTCGGTTTAATAAACAGATTTAATAATTTTATTAAGTCTGGTTAAACCGGGATAAGAAATCCAATGTCGAAATAATTATTGGATTTAGTGCCTAAACCAGGATTTTCCAATTTGATTTGGTTGGACCAAATAAATTGAGAAAATCCGGTTTAGTAAATAACCGGTTGACAATTGTGGTCGTCGTAGTAATTAATTTTGGTTAGACCAATTTTAATGAACCAGACCGGTTATGTCATTTAATTGGACAATTGGGTTATGTCTTGGACATGGACCAATTCTTGGGCCTCGGGCCAAGAAGTTAAAACAATTGGGCCAATTATTTGAGTCTCTTCTTCAGATTAATTTAAAATTTATTTTTATAAAATTTTAAAATCGATTTTAAATTAATAAGTTTCTAAAATTTTGAAATTAGAAAGTTTCTTAAATTAGAAGTTTCTGAATTTGCATGTTTTGGATTTAAGGAAAGTTTCCAATTTTAGAAAGTTTCCTAAAATAGTAGGTTTCCTAAAATAGAAAGTTTCCCGAAATAGTAATCTTCTATTTTGGGAATGAAATTTTAATAAACCTACGAACCTCATATAATATCAAGCGTTGGATGTCTTGTCCATTCTATGTCAGCTGTCGAAGCCCATTCAATTGTATTCATGGCCTTACAGTGTGAGGGTGTCTGCTTTTGCGTGGATAAGACGGTTTGTGATTCATAAATGTCATTGGGAGTCCCAGACATTAATGATTACATGACTGTATAGTCTGGTTTTCTTGACTAGGCCATCGGGAGTCCCGGGCCTTGAGACATCAGAGTGGATTGGGCCTCGGGCCCAGATTCACAACCAAGAGTTATATCACGGATATAATTAGCCGATATAGGGCTTACCGATATAAGCTAAGGTTGGGTGACGGCCAGTGGCCCACTTTGACCTTAGTTATATGTGGATCTTGGAATCATTATATTCTATTGAGGGTAACTGATGTTATTGAATATAATGCGTGATTAATCATATTAATTTTAATACGAGATTAATCATATTGAACATATTAACTAAAATCCTTTTATCTTAAATTTCAGTTATGACTAGCACAAACAATCAAAATACTTTCTCGATCCGGTCTATCCTTGGGATGGACAAGCTGAATGGATCAAATTTCTTGACTTGGTCGCGGAACCTGAGGCTAGTCCTCAGACAGGAGAGAAAGGACTATGTTCTTGAGAGAGCTCTCCCCGTGAGGATCGGGTCCAATGCCTCCCATGCAGTATATGATGCTTGGAATAAGCATTATAATGATGCGGTAGATGTGCGTGGTCTGATGTTGGCTACCATGGACTCAGACTTGCGGAAGCAATATGAGAACGTGGAGTCGCCAATAGAGATGATCAGCAGCCTGAAATTGAAATTTCAGGAGCAGATAAGAGTGGAGAGATACCGGTTGGTTAAGTCTCTCACTAGCTGCAAGCTACCAAATGATCATCCAGTGAGTCCTCATGTCAGTAAAATGATGGGTTACATCGATAACCTGAGGAAACTGGATTATCCAGTTAGCCAAGAATTGGCAGCTGAGATCATTCTGCAGTCACTGCCGTCAAGCTATGATAAGTTCAGAAGGAACTATATCAAGAAAGGCTTAACGAAGACGCTGACTGAACTGCATAACATGCTCAAGACAGTTGAGCCAAACGTGAAGAGTACCCTGTACAATCTCATGAATGAGAAGGGTAGGTTTACTAAACCTAAAGCTGACAAGGGTGAAGACAAAGTTGTCCAGATTTTGAATCATGGCAAGCGTGTGTCTTCTGAGCCCGAGTCAGATACCTCTTACGTTGGTAAGTGCTGCTACTGTAAGGAGACAGGGCATTGGAAGAGAAATTGCATTAAATTCATGGAAGATGATGAGGAGTTGAAGTTGATGTATGAGACTACTTCCTCAGGTATTCATGTTATTACTTCAAGTTCTACCTTAAAGATATTGAATACTGGTTGTGGCACTGATATTTGTTATAATATGCAGAGCCTAAGCAACAGTAGAACGTTGAAGGAAGGGCAAGTGAAACTACATGTCTGGAAGGAGCTTGGGATGCTGCCTCAGCCGTAGGTTTTTCACTTATAGATCCCTTTGAGGCTTGGTTTTGTATTAAGTAATTGCTACAATGTACCTGCTTTAAGCAGAGTTGTCTTTCATTTTCTTGTAAGAATTTGAATGTTTTTCATTTTGATAAAAGACAAGTTTTGTTCTTTTGATCTTAATGAAATATTAATTGTAGCACCCTATTCATGGAATGGGTTTTATATCTTAAACCAAAGAGTGCCTAAATGTAACATAAATACCGAATTGGTTTAAATCTGATGAATTAAACCTGATTTTCTTGGCATAAAAGTCTTGGTCACATAGAGTAAGTCGGATTCAGAAATCCCATAGTCATGGACTGTTGGGCTCATTTGATAAGATATCTTATGAGACTTGAATTCGGTTTACTGGACCAAAAGGTAAAGGGCCTATCTTAGCCGAGCTAGAGAAAGGCCAAAAGGCTTATTGGACCTGGAACATACTCATGTATGTGGCCCAATGAGCAGGAATGCCAGAGAAAATTTCCTGTACTTCATTGTCTCTACTGATTACTTAGGTGAGTGTGACTGTGTTCATTTGATGAGACACAAGTCGGAATTCTTTGACATGGTCGAAAGAGTTCCAGAATGAAGTATAGGATCTAAATGACAAAAGTATTAAGACTCTGGATTAGATCACGAGTGAGAATACTTAAGTCATTGATTATGTGATCATCTAAATGAGTGTGAAATCGTTTCACAGCTCATTTCTCCTGAAAACCTTAAGGTGTTTCTGTGAGAAAGAATCAGATCTTATTAGAAATGATTAAAGATGAATCACACGAATCTTCCATGATATTTTAAGAATAACGCTCTAGAAATATCTAAGTTTACGCTAAAATAGTTCCACAAATATCAGTTGAAAGACACCACGTAAATGTGGATTGGAATCGATCCAAATTCGTCTTTACTGAATATTTGTAGTTGAGCTACTTCGCTGGTTGTCCTAAGGAAACTAAGGCTTGTTACTTTTACGTCCATTCTGTTTTCTAAGAAGGGAAGTTATTTTCCAAGAAGAACAGTGGGAGTAAAAGTATAACTCGAAGAAATTCGAGAAATACAGGAGGCTGCTTAACCTGTTGAGGGAGAGCAGCGGAAGGATTTACAGATTTCTGTAGAATCTACACCTGTGGATTATGGAGTTCGCAGATATGAATGAATCAGTTACTAATCCGAGAGTGATTTCTCGTCATTAGTTGAACCTGATAATCATTGAAATCTGCACCTCTGAAGCCTAAAGTTCGCAGATATGAATGAATCAGTTACTAATCCGAGAGTGATTTCTCGTCATTAGTTGAACCTGATAATCATTGAAATCTGCACCTGTGGAGCCTGAAGTTCGCAGATATGAATGAATCAGTTACTAATCCGAGAGTGATTTCTCGTCATTAGTTGAACCTGATAATCATTGAAAGTTCGCATGATCTGATGATCATTGATGGCGACGAATCTGCGAAATTCAAAGAAGCGATAGTGAGCCCGGACTCCGAAAAATTACACAATGTGTAAGTTAGCTTCATCGATCCATTCATGGATGGAAGCAAACATATCGGAATTGGAATCTTCGTTCTGTTGAAGTAGTCAAGGTTTTGACTTAAGCAGGAACGAAATGGAACTGTGCGTTTACTAATAGATAAGTGGGAGCAATATTGCATTTCTCAAAGTGTATGTCGACGACATACTGATTCTCGGATATAACGTCCCAATGCTGTAGTTGGTAAAGGACTAGCTTGGGAGTTGGTTTAATGATTTACATGGGTAAAGCCACGTAGTTCTTGGATTTTGGATCTAAAGATAGAGATCCAAAAGAGCTGGTAGGACAAAGTCAGGATTCTTAAATTGACAAAGTCCTACAAGTTTTGAGCAATCCAAGAAGGGTTTTATGCCAATGTCACATGGCATTAAGTTAAGCAAGATACAGTATCCTACGATAACTGCTGAGCTTAAATGCATGGATGAGATTCCATATGCGTCGGCAATTGGATCTATCATGTATGCCATGAAACATACTTGTTTGATGTTGCTTTAATGTTAAGCAAGACAAATAAAGACCAGTCAAATCCAGCAAAGAATCAAGTTTCCTAAAGTATGTCCTAAAGTATTTGAGGAATACTAAGGATAAGTTCTTGATTTACGGAGAAAGTAAGGTGCTATAAGTCGATAGAGTCTGAAAGGCAAGTTTCCAACAGACAAAGATGATTTCCGGTCACAGTCCGGTTATATCTTGTGTTTGTTTGGCGGTGCACGGCACTGTTGCTGACTCCATGACTTAAACTGAACATGTCGCAGCTTGGAAAGCGGCGAAAAAGGTTGTTTGGAAAGAAGAGTTCGTCGATGAACTTGATGTGATTCCCAGCATAGATGAGACTAGCTGCACATCAGAGGTCCAAACACCTTGAGATAAATGACAGAGATGTTAAGTAGATCAGCAAGTTTCAACAAATGAGAACGTTGCTAATCTATTAACGAAGCCACTCCTTAGCCCTAAGCACGAGTCACGGACTGTAGCTGTAGGATAAGTGAAGTTAAGATGTAGTCTTAATTTCAGTGGGAGTTAGTAAAGGGCTTTATTTAGTTATTGATATGTTCTGTTTGATAATGAAATTATTATTTCAAGATTATTTTAACTGTGATGAAATAATCGTTCCAAAATGATATGAACCATTTTATAGGTCATCGAAGTAAATGACTTGATCTTGAGTCATCGAAGTCATTTAGCTTGATCATGAGACCCTATATTTGATAGATGTTTTATATCATCCTGTCCCTAGTCAAAGGTTGTTGAAATTGGAACACCAACAACCGTGTGAGACTGGATTGGTACGTGACTTATGACAAAGTCTCAGTGTGTCATAGATGCTCGGCATCAAAGTCAGTACATAGGTGTATGTTGGGGAACATACGACTGGACAAGACCCGCTTATAAGAACTCTTCAGGATATTTATATCTGTGTCATAAGAGATTCTTACTACGACTATAGAGTATAGTCCTTAGACCTGAGTTCGCATGCATGTGACTGCACATGAACTGATGCACTTTGATCATTGTCTAACGCTATCGTTCTGCGATAGTTATAAGGACCTTGTTTGGGTACATTATGAAATGAGTAGTTTACAGTGATGGAACAAGACGGGATTTGTCCCTCCAATATAAATGAAGTGAATATCTCTAGGCCAATCGGAGATTTGAATACTGGAAAATGCATGGCCATGCTCAAACGGACTGTCCCGAGTCGTTTGGATTGACAGTATCAAATCAGAGTCCGATGAACAAGATTAGGCTTTATAAGGATGACACTAATCTTGCCTTATGACTAATCGAGATATTGTGACAAAAGGATTATGAATACAGAGATTCCAGTACAAGTGGGAGATTGTTGGAAATGTGTCCAGTAATCTCGGTACTGTCTCTAGAAAGTAAGAGTATGTCAAAGATCAGACATAAGTCATATAATACTGGGGGGTCATGATGGCTTGCTAGAGTCCGCTCATGATCTATAAGTCTTGGACTTATTGCCTTTATTATATGATCCCATATGGGTCACACGCCTAAGCTAACAGGAAATCGTGTAGGAACGGTTTAGCAGGAGTATGGTAAAAGTGCTAGGCATTTACTATACTTAGAGAGAATAAGAGGTTTTAGCCATTGTGCATCGATCGATGCATAAGGTGCAACGATCGATGCAATGCGCGAACGCCTCGGAGTTAATTGGCATTTGGGCCAAATGGCCCAAAACGAACTGAACAAGTTTTATATAAACTTAAGACGAGTTCAGGTCGATTAGTAGCCCTAGCCGCGATTCTCTCTCTCCCTGCGACCTCCCACAGCTCGGTCTAGCAGCCTCTTCCTGCTTGGTGTGCGTGTGTGAACCTCTGGAGGAGTTATCACTCGGTGGCTCTCTGATCTCTGACCTGTTCTTCCTTTCCGCTGCACAAAACAGGTAAAAGGTGAGATCTACTTATGTTTCTATTCAAGAGAACCTAGATCTGGCATGTTTAGGATCAAGTAATCTGATGAATTGAATCAGGATTAACACAGAAAGATCCAACACGTACAAGACCCGCTTATAAGAACTCTTCAGGATATTTATATATGTGTCATAAGAGATTCTTACTACGACTATAGAGTATAGTCCTAAGACCTGAGTTCGCATGCATGTGACTGCACATCAACTGATGCGCTTTGATCATTGTCTAACGCTGTCGTTAAGCGATAGTTATAAGGACCTTGTTTGGGTGTATTATGAAATGAGTAGTTTACAGTGATGGAACAAGAAGGGATTTGTCCCTCCAATATAAATTGAGTGAATATCTCTAGGCCAATCGGAGATTTGAATACTGGAAAATGCATGGCCATGCTCAAACGGACTGTCCCGAGTCGTTTGGATTGTCAGTATCAAATCAGAGTCCGATGAACAAGATTAGGCTTTATAAGTATGACACTCATCTTGCCTTATGACTAATCGAGATATTGAGACAAAAGGAATATGAATACAGAGATTCCAGTACAAGTGGGAGATTGTTGGAATTATGTCCAGTAATCTCTGTACTGTCTCTAGAAAGTAAGAGTATGTCAATGATCAGACATAAGTCATATAATACTGGGGGTCATGATGGCTTGCTAGAGTCCGCTCATGATCTATAAGTCTTGGACTTATTGCCTTTATTATATGATCCCATATGGGTCACACGCCTAAGCTAACAGGAAAATATGGAGGAACGGTGCAGCAGGAGTACGGTAAAAGTGCTAGGCATTTACTGTACTTAGAGAGATTAAAGGGCCTGATTAAATCTAAGGGATTTAATCAGACTGGAAATTGCGCCCAAAAGGCCCAACAGAACTGGACAAGGGTTTTTAATTAAAAACTTGACCTAGCTCTTTTCTTCCCAAGCAATTCCTGCGCCTCTCTCTCTCTTTTTCTGCGCCTCCCACCTCCTTGGTCTAGCAGCCAATTTCCTGAAGTGTGCATGTGTGAACCTTTGGAGGAGCTGTCTCTTGGCGGTTCTGCTGATCTCTGACCCATACCTCTCCATTCCGCTGCATAACAAGGTATTAGGTGAGATCTTTTATGATTCAGCAAGAGAACCTAGATCCAAGCATGTTTAGTGAGATTT
Organism: Orychophragmus violaceus; assembly: GCA_030180135.1. NCBI lineage: Eukaryota > Viridiplantae > Streptophyta > Magnoliopsida > Brassicales > Brassicaceae > Orychophragmus > Orychophragmus violaceus. The sequence goes on along the minus strand of CM058236.1, from coordinate 59,314,315 downwards.
AATCTGAAGAATTGAATCAGGAAAAACACTAAACGAATCCTTCAGCATCATCATATGTAGGTTGATCGGAAAAGTAGTCATCGATTAGTCTTTGGTTTGCCCCTACGTGATCTCTCTTCAAGTATTTTCTCTTGCTGCGAGGTGGATAGTCTTCCTCTATTTTGTTTCGACGCTCTCTAAAACGGTTGACGATGTATCTCTCTTTAATTTCAGACTGCTTTTTGTAAGCTTCGATATCAAAAGGATATTCTTATGGATCCATTGAGAGTTTTTAGAAAGGTGAGAGTTGTGTTTTGGGTACTTCAATGGTAGAATGAGTTCCCATTTATAAGAGAATTGAACCAATTGATTGAGTGGTTAGATGCTTGGACATTATTAAAACAGAACATGACAAACAAGCATGATTAAAGTATAACGTGACAAACATACATTATCAATGAAGAAAACGAAGAACATACTTTATTAAAGAAGAAAACGACGAACAAACATTATTGCAGAAGAACATGACAAGTAAGAATTATTAAATCATAACATGACAAATAAGCATGATTAAAGTATAACGTGACAAACAAGCATGATTAAAGTATAACGTGACAAACAGACATTATTAAAGAAGAAAACGACGAACATACTTTATTAAAGAAGAAAACGACGAACAAACATTATTGCAGAAGAACATGACAAGTAAGAATTATTAAAGAATAACATGACAAACATACATTATTAAAGAAGAACATTACAACACAAACATGATTAAAGTATAACGAGACAAAACACAAACATGTACTTAACAATAATTAATTTCCAAATAAATCTTTGTCCAACTTCTGCATTAGCATTTTTCTCTGGTCATTGAGATGTTCTTTCTCACTAAGCTTCATCCACATCTTCATCTTCTTAGCCCGAGTCTTTTCTTTCATTAGTTGGTTTGCCTCCTCTTACATCATTGCTAATTTGTCCAATCACTGCAACTCTAGTGCCTTGCATTGCTTGAATTCATTCCATTATTCGTTAACCGCTTCCAAGGCTGCGTCCTTACCTTTTTTTAGTTTTTTTTAGCTGCATCCCTACCCATTAGATGAGCACTAGATCCTACAGATTTGGAGTCACTAGCATCACTCTCGTGGGCTCTTTTAGATCCACTGCTTCCAGAGCCAGTATTTCCTCCTACTTGGCTTCCATAACGTGGTTGATCACGGACAGCGAGCCATTCTTTCATATATTTGAAACTTCCATTACGAAAACTTAAATATTTTTCATGTGCTTTCGCAAATACATCATCCTCCGATCACCCGCTTTTGTTGCATACGCTTAGCAGTATCATATGCGCTAACCCATTCTCCCAAGCTCTTATTCATGTAGTTGTAGTGATTTCTACATGAATCTCCATCACGAGGAGGATCAAATAAGCAATGCTCATTACAGTATTCATCAACTTTGCCCCAAAATGAATCACCTTTTTGGTTTCTTCCAACAATGCTATATGTTCCATATTTAATCCATCCACCCAGTAGCACCAAATTTTGCTCAATGGTCCATCTGGAGTTTCTTCGGCAAGCAGGAGTTAGATCATCTGAATCTGGAATGGCTTCATGAACACCGCTCATACCACCAAGAGCCAATTGTGTAGAAAATTCTGAAAATTGAGTTGCTCTAACATTCAGATCAGTTTCATTATCTGTTGGAGTAGTAGAATAAGAGTGTGCTTGAGATGAATATGACATCATCGATCCAAAATATGGGTGATGGTTTGGAACAGCTGACGGAATGAAAAAATTTGGTGGATAACCATAGTTTGGTATATTTTGGGAATGGATAGAAGATTGGCTTTGAAATTGATTATTGTTAGGATTTGGGTAGTTGAAAAGGTAAGGAAAAGAATTTTGGTTGTAGAAAGGATTATTGTTGGGATCCATTTCACTAAACCGATGTTTTAAACTAAAAACAATGGTTTATGAGAAACTAAACCTTTTTCTCAAGTCAACCCAGAAGAACGAAAATATAATAAAAGACGGGTTTTTTCTGTGTCCAAAACAAATGAAACAAGTCTCTATTTATAGAGTATGAAAAATGATGAATTTTGATATAAAAATTATATATATATATATATAATTTAATTACAATGAAATAATTGAAGATGAATAATTGAGAGGATAAGAAAAAAAAGAAAAATATGAACAACCAATCAAAATCTAGCAAACTCTATCTCATTTCTATCAGAAAAATATATTTAAATATTTTTTTTTCTAACCAATGAAAACAAAGCAATTTGCCACATGTGATTCCACTATTTCTTTCAACTCCATTGAAAACATTCAACTAAACAACTTGCCACATCTGATTTTTTTAATTTATCACAAACCATTGTATAGTTTCAACCGTTAAAAAAAGATTCAACTGTTGAATCTTTCACCAATGCAACTAGTCTAAGTAAAGTTTAAAAAGAATTCATTAATTTTATCAGGTGGTAGTAAACACGTAAGTAAATTAAATCTAAAAATATCACATCTAGGGGGCATCGTGGGAATCGAACACAAGTCTACCGAGGGCAGAAGAGAATAATACCGGAGAGCTAATGAGAATCATTGGCATTTTATGAAGATAAAACATAATATTCAAAATTAACCGGGGGCACATGGCCCCTCTGTTATCTGCGTAGATCCGCCCCTGCTCGCAACGATATCAAGGTAAATGCTTGAGATTTTGACTCATCTTCACATGAATGATCCATTGTTGTGTCGTGTATACTGCAACTGTTTGCTCGAATTTTGTTGGTAAGTATTATTTTTGAGAGCCCAGTTTCAGTGGTGATAGAATCGCAACGAGTTTTATGATTCATAGAGGTTGTGTTCTGTAAAGAAAAATCAAAGCACAAAACTTTCGATGGCTAAGTTATATAGGAAATATTCATTGCAATATGTGGTATCGATATATGCTGAGATTATGAATAATAAGGTTCTTCTTTATGGTGTTATCCTTATTGATATGAAAGTTAGGGAAAATGGTTCTAGAGTTATGGATACAGTCTATGTTGGTTGAGATCCTGTATATTTTCTCTGATCATAATCAGATATGGTTTCTTGTTGGTGCAAAGCAAAAGCTTTTATTTAAGTGCAGGGCTTTACCCGTTTATATCCAGAACGCAGGGATGCTAAAGGAGTGGAAGAGAAAGTTTGTTTCTTATGGTTTTATAGATATATGAAACTAGGAATAAAAGAATAATGCTCGGTTTTGGTTTATGTGTTTGGTGGTGTCAATACGGTTATCTTTTAAGGAATGAAATACATAAAAGAATTTGGGAATTTCAGAAACAATATCACTGGTTGCCGAAAGCATCTTGGGTTTCAACACCTTTTGGTTTAAACTTTTTTTTTTTTTTTTTTGTTTAGACACGTGGTATCCCATCGGCTGTCTAGGCCTCAAGACTACAGTCCACGTGCGCGCCCCGTTTCATCCGCAGTTCTTTGGGGTGGCCGGGGTTCGAACTCGTGATGGCGGGTACCTCAGCTGAGGGTCCTTTACCACCAGAGCTAGAGGCCCCGGTTAAGGTTTAAACATTACTCGGTCTGATGTTTTGTCGATAGAGGTTTATGAATGGAAAGCTCCTAATTTCAAATGTTTAAGATGTGTAGGTACCTTACTACATGGAGAGAGGTTCTGATACAGCGGACACACTTATTTGAGGGTGTGATCTATTTGTACTATGATCAAACGCATGACAGGCTGGGCAAGAAGCAATGGGAGCAGCATCGGCCAGGACAATATAGCCTACAAGCCATGGTGAGGCCAATCATTTTAACCCTTAGGGAATGATTTACGGTTAATAAATGGTTCATGGAGAAATGGTTCAAAGTGGGTGAAGGTGGTGGAGAACCCATATGAACGTACAAGATGAAGTTCGAACCAATGCGGACTAAAGTTACCATCCAAAAAAGAAAGAAAGAGAATTTGTTGTTGCAACTAAGTGAAGAAGATTAAAGATTATTTTGTTTCTTTGTTTATTTTTGTGTCAGAAAATCTATATAATATGAACGTACATGATATGATATGAACGTGTTTTAGATATATAATGAAATAACTATATTTATATATATATATATATATTTATTTATATATAAGAAACAACTAACCATCAAAAATTGATTAATCACGGAACGTGTTTTTATTTATTTATATGTAAGGATCAGTGGTCGAAAACTCGCTAGGCGTTAGTCGGGCGGTTGGACTGGGCCTAACGCCGAATCGGAAAATCGGGGATTACGCGGAGATTAATCGGGGCTGAATTTTAGTAGTTTTATATAACTTTCGGATATATTAAACATATTATAAGTTATATGCCAAAATTATTCCCTAGCTCAGTCGCCAGGATTGCGTTTTCGTATATGCTTGGTAAGGGTTCGACTCCCGTTGGGTTGTTTTGTCCTATTTTAAAACAAAAGTGGTTAGTACATGTATAATATTTAGTTTAGCGTAGACATAACAATGATTTACACTATCTCATTTGGTAAAAGCCCACTAAATTCGGTGTTGCGGACCGAGTTCAAGTACAGGTTACAACATATTCTCTCTTTTCTGTTTTTTAATTAAAGGTAAAATGGTAATTTTTTATTCTTCTTCTTTCCTGAATACTTCTGTAAACCTAATCGTGGCAGCCATTGATATACACATAAAACATTTCGTTTTCTCGTTTTTTCTCGGATTTTGGTCGATTTACTTTGTTTTGATAGTTGTTATTACTCTATTATAATAGATCTCACAAAAAATTGAGATTTCGAACCAAAAACTTTAAAAAAAATACAGAGCAGCGATTTCTTGGCCGCCGAAGGCCAAATCGCGGCGGTCTTCCACCGATCATCGCCTATCCGGCGATTACGCGGCCCTAGGCGGCGCATTTTTGAACAATGGTAAGGATATAAGTACCTAAAAAATGAAATATGTGAACGTACGTGTCGAAGATATGAATGTATAAACCTCTAAATGAACGTTCATTGTACAAAATTAAGTTCGGACCAATGCGGAAAACCAACCAGAGGAACCAAATGTAAAAGGTGGAAATAAAGATTTAGAATGTCCCCGTACAACCGAATCCACAAATGATGAAACTGCGGAAGTTCGAGATATTCATATAAAAAAACATGTATATATATACATGTATAATAATGTATAATAAATATATAGGTTCATATATATGAAATTATCTTTATATAATATATATATATTATATTATTTATATATATTATTATAATCATGTCTATAATTTATTTAACTGCTTAAGTTTTTGATATGTGAAGTAAGTACTTGAGGGTCAAATAATGAGGACCATCGAGGTCTAAATATGAAGTAAATCATGTAAGATCTAACACATTTTCATATATTTGTATGAACGGAAAATTGTTTTTTCTTTTATCTTCGATAATAATTTCGTTTGAACATATTTAGGCACATGGCTATATCTGGAAGGTCATTTACAAATTCAAATAAAATACCGAAAGAACCGAAAATATCTGGAACCCAACTCAATATATTTTATTATTTAACTTCAGGTGAATAATATATATATATATATATATATTGCAGTTGTGAACATATAAAATTACGTTATGAACATTCATTGAGAGGTTTATACGTTTATAGCTAGGTTCAGATTCACGCATTTCGGTTTTAGGTAGTTATACTTTTCAATGTAATTGAATATATATATATATATATATATATAATGATATAAAAAATAAATGTGGATTTTTCGCATTGGTGTGAACTTTATCTAAAGGTTTATACATTCACATCTTCGGTTCGTACGTTTTCAACTTAGTAGATTCATGTCATATATTTATATTTATAAATATACATAAAGATAAAAAAAATATTTACATTTTCAGTTGTTGGAAGACTCCAATGAACTTTTCTTCGATCGCTTGAGAGTTATTTTAGCTTCTGAAGTATTGTATAGTGAGATGCTTAAACTGTTGATTTGTAATTTGCAGGAGGAAATTGGTGAAGTTGTGTTGTTAGGGAGACATAACAAAGGATATCGCTGCAAAAAATCACTAATATCAGCTGTTAGGTTTCAAAATCTGTTTACGAAGGGAATAAAAGGGGTGAGGAAGAAGTCAAAATTACAAGGCCAAGTCCCAATTACTCTATTAACAAAACTGCGTAGATTTTATTATTTAACTCCATATGAATAATATATATATATATATATATATATATATATATATATATATTTCAGTTATGAACGTATAAAATTCAGTTATGAACATTCGTTGAAAGATTTATACGTTCATACCTAGGTTCGTATATTCACACACTTCAGTTTTAAGTAATTATACATTTCCATATATAAAATATATATATACACATATATATATATATATATATATATATATATATATTATTTTATATAAAGATAATTATATATATCACTACAATAAAACATGCTTTTTGCGATTACAAGTTGCGACTGAATTTACAGTCGCTAAATTTAGCGACTACTTACCGACTAAGTTGCGACTAATAGAGAAAAGTCGCTAAATAGTCGCTAAATTGTGACCACAAGTTATTAGTCGCTAAATAGTCGCTATTTAGCGACTAAATTCGACGAGTCGCTAAACCGTTTCTTTTTTTAGTCGTAAAAAGTCGGTATAAAACCACGTTTTTATTGTGCCGAGTCTGATGTACCTAATTTGTGACTAATTTTGCGAAACAGTAGCAAAATAGTCGCAAATTAGTCGCAAAAATTTATGTATATACAAACATCGGCTCCACTTCTCCTCAGCCACACAAACAACAAAGATAGACGAAAATGTTGAGACAAAATCCTAAATCTACTGTTTTCAAACATTAAACTAAACCTTAAACATTACCCTTCAAACCCTATACCCTAAACCCTAAACAAACCCTAAAACTCTAAATTATAAACAAAAATCTAATAAATAAAACCCCAATTACTATATAACATATAAAATTAAGTATAACACTTAAAACCTTAAACATTATCCTTTAAATCATATACCCTAAATAAACCCTATAACTCTAAACTATAAAAAAATGTAATAAATAAAACCTCAATTACTATACAACATATAAAATTAAGTACAACACTTAAAACTCTAATTACTATATAATATATAACTGAAATTTCAATATAACCCTATACTCTAAATAAACCCTAAACCATAAAAAAGCCCTAAACCCTAAACCCTCAATACACCCTATAAACATAAATCTAATAACTAAAACTCCAACACGTATTCTCTAAAATATACTAGTTTTGAAAATTAAAATCAATTTACCTTAACCATAAACTCCAAACATATACCCAAACAACAAACCATGTACTTTAAACTTAAAACATAAATATAATATATAAAGCATTATATATTATAAAAAAATATAACCATTACAAAATGTTTTTAATAAAATTCAAATCATATCATATTTTAAATCTTAAGTCCCTACTCCTAAATCAAAAAGTTAATCACCAAACCCTAAATTATAAACTATAACTCCTATTTTGTTAGTCTCAAACATAAAAATTAAGCATAGAACAAAAAAACTAACATTTTTACTAATAAATAAACATTTTTAATTAATACATATAATCTTTTTTTTGTAATATTTCTAATACTAATAATCATTTTTAGATATTATATATCTTCATTTTATTATTTTAAATTATTTATAAAACTTAACATTTTTAATTTTTTTTATCTCTTACTGTTTAAATTTAAAATTTAATTTTTTTTTTTGTTTTTGACCATTTAGATTATTTTAAACCAATTTTTTATTTCTATATATTAACTATACTCAAAAACAAATTTTATTGGCTAAAACTCATATCATCCAGATAACATTGTGGGTTGTTAGATCTCATCTAAGTTTCAATCTGAACCGTTCATTATTTTAACCAAATTAATACACCTTTGAACCTAAAAAAAGTGTACCACTACCCTTCTTCCTCAACCCTCGCTCACGACCAGCCGTCAACCCATTTCAACCCATTTCGTAACTCCATCTCCATCTCTCTCAAATTTCGATTCTCCATCTCTCAAATCTCGATTCTCCATCTCATATCAGCCATGACCTCGCAAGCTAGCCTTCTCCTAAAGATTTTGATTTTTGTTTCTTTCTTTATCACATCAGATTTTCGTTCGCTTTGAGAAAAGAAGATGAGATCTAGGCTCGTCGCTGAAGATGATTATGAGAAAGAGTAACGGAAGATGAGAAGAGTAACGAAGCAGCCATCACACCGGAGGGAAGGAACCAAAACCTGAAGAAGATGAGGCCGGAGCAACAGCCTCGCCGGAGCTTCATCTTGCCACAAAACCCCGACGACGCTCGGAGCAGCCATAACACCGGAGGAAAGGGTCCAAACCCTGAAGAAGAGGATGCCGGACCAACAGCTGCGCCTGAAGCTTCATCTCTTAGGCGACGGCTCACCGGAGGCTTCATCTCGTCGTTGAAGCCGTCAGCCAGATCTACTTTTTTTTTTTAAATATTAATATGTTTGTTTAATATTTTTAATATCAATAATGTAATTAATTTTCTATTTTTATTATAAATTGTTTCTATAAATAAAATAATTAAATTTGTGTATTTGTTTAATTTATTTTTTTTTCTTAAGAATTGATTTTATTAATATTTTATCAATATTTTATTAATAATTAGTATATATCAAAATTAATATTTTTTTAATCTTTTTAGTCACTAATCAGTCGCTAAAATAATCACATATCAGTAGCAAATAGTCGCTACTGAATCGCTATTTTTAGCGACTTAATAGCGACTAATTTTAACAAAATATATATAGTCGCTAAATAGTCGCAATTTAGCGACTAATAAAATTAGCGACGACAGATTAGCGACTAACTACTTTAGTTGCTATTTGCGACCAATTAACGACTCGACTATTTACGCAGTCGCTAAAACCCTGTTTTTTTGTAGTGTATGAGTCTATATATTTCTTATATAAAAAGTTAGTTAGACCCTAATTTATCATTTAAATAGTTTGATGTTGTCAAGTTTAAATGTCTTTTTGTACCTTTTGGATTAAGTAAATTTTAATGAGAGTTAGTCTAGTAATTATATAATAAATTAGAGTCATTTTGAGTAAATTTCACTATTATTATATATATACATCCTATCTTCCGCATCTTCATCATTTGTGGATTGGTTTGTACGAGAACATTCTAAGATTTTATTTTCACATTTGGTTCATCTGGTTGGTTTTTCACACTGGTCCGAACTTCATCTTGTACAATGAACATTCATTTAGAGATTTATAGATTCATATATTTGGTTTGTACATTCACACACTTTATTTTTTTGGTAGTTATATCCTTACATATAAATGAATAAAAAATATACATATATAATAATGAATAAAAATATATATAGATTCATTTATATAAATAATACAAGTTACTCTTACAAAGTAAAAATACCCATTATACAAACTATAAGTAGATGTTTTCGTGAATTTTTATCTTTGTTATTTCATTTCATCCTTGAAAATAAAGAGTTCTAAGAGAATTGCGTCATTTGTCCAAATCAGCACCAAAAATATGATGCCTTAGAGCATGATTATCAAGGGTTCTTAAGTGTAGGGTTTTTAACTATTCACGTGGGACCCACGTGAATAGTTAAGAACCCGACCCTTAAAAATCCTTATTTAAGAACCGGTTCTTACACTGTTCATGACACGTGGCAGCCTGTCATTCGTCTATTTTTTTTTTCGATTTTTTTTTTTTTACACTTTTCCCAAAAAAAAAAAAATATTTTTTTTTTAAGAACCCCATGAGGGGTTCACCACTAATCAAGCTCTTAGACTTAAGAAGAAGAAAGATCAGAGTTTTTCTCTCTCCGTGAGCTTTTGGTCTATAACTGCCTCTAAACCGGCTTACGTCGGAGGCTTGCCAGCACTTAATAGCTGACCGACCATTCCATTTACCTGAAAACGATTATATGTAAGCAAAAATCAGTATTAGCTTTAGGATCATGGTGTTCAACTATAAGAAGATTGACTAACTAACTAACTACAAGAGCCTTACCTGCCAGTACTTGGAAACTAACTAACTAACTAACTAACTAACTAACTAACTTACTAAAGTCAATGCAGCTGTTCTCATCCATGTTTAACTCAACTTCCTTGTACCTGGGAATCAGATTGATTTTAGACGAAAAGAAAGTCTCTAAGAACACAGAACAGGTCCATGCGGCTCTAACAAGATATGAAGCTTACCTTTTATCCACACATTTACTAAACAATGTTTGAACAAGCCTGCATTAAAACGAACAAGCTGTAATATTCTGCATAATCTACAACCTTAGGAATCACAAGAGATCAGTGACCAAGAAACAACGACAAATCAAATGATATATCAAAGTTATACATGTAGACCTAAGTAATCTTTCATCAAGAATTTCTAGAAATAATTTTGGATTTCATACTCAAGACAAACAATTCAGGCACTGAAATGTGCTATATTCGCAATCGCAAACTGATACAGTGATACTTATCTAGATATAACACTAGCTGAACATAAAAGAGAGATTATCATTACAATATTTGATAGGCTTTAATGCAACTGCCAGTGCGTATGATCCTGTGGAAGTACCTGTCCTCCAGGGGAACATTCCGTTACGAATTATTCCAAAATCTCGTGTTTATTCGTGAAAATCTTTGAACATCTCTTTTTTTGACTCCTCCCTTTCTGAGATTGAACCGTAAGCGTCACACACCACTCCAATATTTTAATTTCTATCCTTTACCCAGTCATAATTCTCTTTGTTTATCATCTTCTCTTTATAGGTGCTGACTCTTTCTCCCCTGTTGACAAAAAAAGAAGAAGACTCCTTCTCCCCCCCCCCCCCCCCTTGGTACGAAATTGTCCCCCTAGAAACTTCAGATTTCGAAATCGCAGCAATCAGCAAAAAATGGCAGAACCTTCAACGAAAATGAAGAAGACATCATCATCATCATCATCATCGATGATTCCAGACTGGTCTCGTCTCCCTAAAGAGCCGCTGCACATTATCTCACAGAAGGTAGAGGACTGTTTTGATGTTGTTCATGCTCGCTCTGTTTGCAGTTCTTGGCGATCCGTATATCCCTTTCCTGATTGCCTGTTACGCCCAAGTTACTGTTTTCCCTCGCTCACCCAGATTCCTTGCACCTTGAAGAAGATCCCGTTGTTCCTCTTTAGAGTCCGAGCTCCTTCTGCTGAGTATTTCTTGGGAGGTATAAGCCGAGATGAGTCAGAGGATAATCGTATGGCTATCCAGTGTTCAGTGAAAGTGAAGCTTCCAAGATCTGATCCAACTTTGATGAACATGGCAGACTGCCAGATCCTTACTCTGGGCCATCAGTACAGAATGATCGGTTGGGATCCTGATGAAGTTTGGACACCAAGGTACAGAGGTGTGGCTTTTCTTCCCCTAAACAATGAGGAAGGAGGAGAATTCGTTGTGCTTATCAACTTCACTAAAGTTTTGTTGGTGTTAAGAAGTGCTGAAATGAAGTGGATGCAGCTTCAGAACGTCACAGATTATTCATGCGAGGAATTAGTCACTTTTAGAGGAAGATTTTATGCAGTCTTTCATAACAGGCACGTAGTGGTTATCGATCCTTATTCGCTGGAGGTGACTCCCTTGCAACCTTTACAGCCTCTTATTGCACAATGCTATCGCTATCTGGTTCCATCTGGCAATGATGAACTTTTCCTGGTTCAGAAAATCATCCCTCACACTCATGTATTAGATCTTAGTCGGTACACATGTAAAGTGAGTAGGCTAAATGAAGAGGCTGGTGAATGGGTCGAGGTCAGTGAGTTGGGAGACCGTGTGCTGTTTGTTGGACAGTTTGGAAATGTTTCCTGCTTGGCTAAGGAGCTTCCGGATAGTTGTGGTCTGAGCGGGAACTCAATTGTGTTCATCAATGAGCCAGGCAATGTAACATACTCCTACAAATATGGAGTACATACAGGACGCGAGGAAGACGACCTCAATTGTTGGAGATACTCAAAAGAGAATCCTGTGACGGTCCTCCATCGATCTCCGATTGTGTCTCTCCGGGTTCAGTGCTAAGCTGTAACTCTTTACGTTGGATGCCTCAGACATCTAATTGCTTTTATTTTATCCAAAGATTTTAGGTATTGATGTTGTGCCTCTCATGTCATTTGTGATGTCTATGATTGTTGTCTTATGAATTCTCCAAGCCTGTGTCTTACTGTGTTTTGTGCATTATTCGGTTATGTGTTTGACCAAAACTCTACATACTCAATTTGGGACAGATTAACACTGAAACGAGATTAGTAAATAGTTTTTGTCACTGAATGTTACAAACATTTCTGAATCAGAAAAGGAAAAATCTATGGTGAGAGTATAATAATCCATCAAATATGTCTTGGGAGGGAAAGGCCAAGATGAGTCATAGTATCAAGTGGCACTTCCTTGTCATATTCAGTGCTCAGTTAAAGTGAAGATCCCAGGATCTGATCCAACCTTAATGAACATACACGACAGCCTGATTCTACCTCTGGGCCATCACTACAGAATGATCGGCTGGGGTTTGGAAGGATGGACAACAGCAAGTTACGGGGGAATCGAAGGAGGAGAATTCGTTGTGCTCCTCAAACACAATAAAACTTTGTTGGTGTTAACAAGTGCTGAAAGGAGGTGGACATATATGGCGTATTCAAACCTCAGATGTTTCATGCGAAAATGTAGTCACTTTTAGAGGCACGTCTTATGCAACCTTTTATACGGGGGCATTTTCTTACTCGATCCTTATTCGCTGAAACAGACTCCCCTGACGCCATGGGAGCCTCTCTTGTCAAGCAATTTCCTGGTTCCATCTGGTGATGCTGAACTATTCTTGGTTGAGTTCATCATCACCAGATGTTTGGGAGACCATGTGATGTTTATTGGACACCTTGGAAATGTCTGTTGCTAGGCTAAGAAGCCGATGGTTGTGGTGTGAGCGGCTACTCGATTGTGTTCACCTATACAGACAATGTTACATACGTCTACAAGTATGGAATACATACAGGAAGAAAAGTATATAACCTCAAGCGTTGGAGATTTTTTATATAACTCGTGTTCTCTCTGATTTTAGGGTTTATAAACTTTGTCTGTAATTGAAAAATTTACTTCTTATCGGATTCAGTTCTCATGTTTATGCATGCAGAAATTGAGATTGTAGGCAATTAAGATCAGTTTTTAAATAGTAGTTTGCTATGCGATTAATACTTTACTTTAATATGATGGAATGGTAATAGGGCGCTGGTAACAAACCCTCTTGTCATCATTCTCCAACGTCCAAATAAAATCTGATGGCTCTCAAGTCAATTTTAATTCAGAGGTTTAAAGGAAATTCTTGGGAAATTGGAGAATCATGTCTAAAATTGTCCAACGAGAGTCTTGTTGTGAGATGGCTACCGATAGTATGATAACATGATACATCAAACTAAAGTAAGGCATTAGCTTTAGGATTCCAAACATTTTCCAAGTTCCGCATGTTTCAAAACATTAAAAAATAAGACCAATCATCATATATCATATCATATATATATAATATAAAAGTTGAAGCTATAGGCGTTTGAGAGTGTCCACATGGGATTTAAAAAATTCAATATTATTGATCCACTTCATTATTCAAAATTGAGAAAATTTACAAATTTTAAATTTTATAAATAGTAAAACTTACATTTTTTTTTTGTCAACAAAGAACACTAACGAAACCTAATTTTCGTTAATCCAAATTGGTGGCTCCGGTCCCACATGGCTTGTATGCGACGGTCTGAGACGAGCACTCCGTGCTAGTCTGTCTGCCAACAGATTATTTGTGCGCGGTATATGAATTAGTTTGAATACTATGAAGAACTCCCTTCTTACTTGGAACTCTTCTATGTGACTCGAGAAAGCTGGCCATTCTTCTCGTTCCGACACTATCTTCACCAATTCTGAACAGTCCGTTGCGAACGTAATGTGGGTATGCTGTTGACCCTTCATGCACTCCATAGCCCACACTAAGGCTTCGAATTCCGCATGTAGTGGGGATATACTTGCTCTAATATTCATTGCCCCCATCAAAACATTCTCATCTCTCTCAAAACAACTATACCATCCTTGTCCCGACCATTGATCACCCTCCTTCCAAGATCCGTCCACAAAACACCATTGACCATTAAGTATCAGTTCATTGTGTGAGGGTTGTCGAGCCCTTATTTCAATAGGTTGTTCATCCACCTCAACCATATGTGCGTCTCCCCCATGTTACCGATTCCATTTCTGCCAATCTCAATGTTTCTTGAGGGCTCCGATCAATATGTTTATAAACCATATCATTCCTACTTTTCCAAATGTACCACAATAACCAAGGAAATATATTCATTCTCTCGTCCTTCGGTAGTCTCCAAAATAGGTAATCCATATTCGTATAAAGGGATGGTATTGGGAAAAACTCTGGGTTTGTTGGTATGAGTGACAACGCCCAAGTCTGGATTGCTGGTGGACATTCAAAAAGCACATGATTTATCGATTCATCCTCCACTCCACACCGAACACATCTTGAGTCACATTTAATACCTCATCCCTTCAAGTTTTTTGTTACCGGTAAGCAGCCTGATAAAGCTTGCCATATGAAATGTCTAATCTTCGAGGGACACTTTATCTTCCGGGAATAAGCCTGGAGACGTTTAATACTCGACTCTAAAATAAGGTCCAGTCCATCATCCTTAGTACGCTCCAATTGATACCCTGATTTCACTGTATATTTACCCGTCTTTGTGTGAGCCCAACCCAATGAATCCGGTCTATTCAATCGACTAAAGGCCACCCTTAGTATCAAAGCCACATCTTCTGGTTCCATGATTTCCTCCATAAGTTGCTTATTCAAGATCTGGTGTTGCTGATCAATTAACTGATTAACTGTTACCAGAGTATGATTAGAGCTTGGTTTTTGAGTTGCTGGTCTCGGGCGATAGGCTGGAAGCCATGGGTCGTTCCATATTGAAATAGACTCCCCTGTTCCCACCCTTTTAATTAGTCCTTTTTTAACCAGAGGCCTAGCTGATATAATACTCCTCCATCCATAGGATGCTGAGTATGATCTTACTGGATCAAGGGGATCCGTATGACGGAAGTATCTTCCTTTAAAGACTCTTGAGAACAAAATATTCGGTTTATCAATTAGTCTCCATAATTGTTTTGCCAGAAATGTCGTGTTAACATCGTAAAAATCCCTAAAGCCGATCCCACCCTCACTTTTGTCCTTACACAATTTATCCCAAGACTTCCAATGCATACCAGTATTTGTTCCTCCCGTACTCCACCAAAAGTTGGATACAATACTCGTCAACTTTGTCGTGATCGTTTTGGGTAACCTGAAACAGGACATTACATGATTTCGTAAGGCCGTTGCCACTGCCTTGATCATGACCTCCTTTCCCCCTCGTGAAAGCAACTTGATCGTCCATCCATTGACCCTACCATGAAGTCTATCTTGTAAAAAGCTGAAAACTTGTGTTTTTGGGCCACTAAGGCTCTCAGGAATTCCCAAATATGATCACATCCCTCCTACCGTTGATATCCCCAAGATTGCTTTCATCTCATCTCGCACTCCAATTTCAACCTTGTGGCCAAACTGAAGTGAAGACTTCGCAAAATTTATCTGTTGACCTGATACACCCTCATAGTCCTTTAGAATCCGTAAAATTGTCTCACATTCCTCTTTCTCAGCTCTGCAGAAAAATAAACTATCGTCCGCGAAGAGGAGATGGGATATTGGTGGGCACGCTCTTGCTACCTTTAGTCCCGTCAGATGTTTTTCACGTTCTGCTTTTTTAATATTCGCTATTAGTGCCTCCGTGCATAATATAAATAAATAAGGCGATAAAGGATCTCCCTGTCGTAAACCCCTCTGTGGTGCAATAAAACCTCGTGGTTGACCATTAATAAGAACCCGATATTGGACTGTTGTTATACACCGCATTATTCTGTCCACACATGGTGTCGCAAACCCCATTTTGGCCAAAAGTTTCTCTATGAATGCCCATTCAACTCTGTCGTAAGCTTTACTCATATCCGTTTTGATTGCCATAAACTTACTCTTACAAGATGGGTTCGTTCGTAAACCATGAAACATCTCTTGAGCAATTAAGATATTATCTGAAATTAATCTTCCGGCTACAAAGGCCGATTGAGTCTCGGATACCAATCTTGGAAGAAGTCCTTTTAACCGTTGACACAATACCTTGGAGATGATCTTATATCCCACATTACACAAGCTAATAGGGCGTAGTTCTGTCATCCTACTTGGCCTTTCCGTCTTTGGAATTAGGCAAATATTTGTCATGTTGATCCTATTGTCCAATTCCCCAGTCATCAAGAAATCATTAACCATACGCACCACATCATTCTTTACGATTGTCCATGATCGTTGGTAAAACAATGTTGTCATTCCATCCGGTCCTGGTGCTTTTTCTGGATGCATCATAAACACTGCTTTCCGAACCTCCTCTTCTGTGGCTAGTACCATCAATTTCTCATTCATCTGTGTTGTTATTGATTCCGGTACTTCCTGTAGGAACGCCTCAAAACCATCTGGATTACTAGTAGTGAATAATTCGTCAAAATACTCCACCGCTACTCTTTCCACCTCATGGTCCTTCGTAACCCACTCTTCGGATGTGTTATGAAGTCCAACAATGCGATTCCTTGCCCTCCTTTGTTTCGTCAAAGCAAAAAAGAATTTCGTATATCTATCACCCGACGTGTGCCACAGGTTCCTGCTCTTTTGTTGCCAAAATTGTTCCTCGTCCCTGTAAGCCTCTTTTAGTTCTCCCGAAATCTCTAGAACCTCTGCATGTGTTCTCATATCATCTTTTTGAACCTCCTCCAGAGCTTTCTGCAGCTCGTATATGTTATCCTTATTATATGGCGGATTATTTTTCCTCCATCTGGATAATTCCCTTCTACATCTTCCAATCTTATCACAAAAACTGGTGCGCTCATTAATTTCCAAACCTTCCCAGCCATGTTTTATTGCATCCATTAGACCATCTTTTCCCACCCAGCGTTTATCAAATCTGAATTGGTTTCGTCGCTTCTCTTGTTTATCCTCAATGGATGCCACTATCGGTCGGTGATCCGAGCCAATCATCCCCAAATATTCCACAAACGAGAACGGAAAGATTGTATACCAGTCTTCGTTAGCTAGTTCCCTATCTAGCTTACACCTTATTAGTTGTTTTCCCCTACGTCCTCTCCATGAGAGAGAGTCTCCCACCGTCGGAAATTCTATTAACCCACAATCCCAAATCATGGTATTAAAAGCAACGAAAGTAGAAGCGTGCCTTAGGGATCCTCCCTGCTCTCGTGATTGCCAGTAATCTCATTTAGGTCGCCTATAACGAACCATGGGTTTGTTCTAACCACACCCATACGGGTCAATCTCTCCCATACTTGGCCTCTTAGTTTTTGCACTGGCTCACCGTAAACAAAGGATATTGAAACAGTTTTCCCTTGCAGGTCTGCCTCAATATCAATAATCCGATTACTTGCATATAAAATTTTCACATTTGATGTGTCATTATAATAAAGTGCCAAACCTCCACTTGCACCCCTAGGTTCCACAGTATGCATTTTATCGTATCCAAAATGGCCCATAAACATTTGTGTAAAAGAATATGGTTGTTTTGTTTCTGCAAGAAACAGAAACTCCGGTTTATTCTTGTGGACTATCTCGCGTAAATAACTAATCGTCCATCTGCTTCCTAAGCCTTGACAGTTCCAACTTAGAATCCGCATCTTAAAAACTGTGAATTATTTTCTCCCACCCGGGACATCGCCTTAGATATAATCATATCCCAAGACATTTTCCTTTGCCAATAAATGTGCCCTCTCCATCCATCGATCCCTCTCCTATCAAGCCATATTAACCGTACATCTAAGCACTGTTTCCATTGATGATTATTCCCATAAACTTGTAACCTTATTCCTTGAAAACAAATAATGTGCGAAATACATTTTCTTGCTAGAGGACATTGTGAGCCATAGTAACGTTTGTTGGATCCCACTGGATCTAGGGTTTGATATATTGAATGAAAACCAACCTCGTTCTTACCTTTCTGGCAGCGGAATTGAGATGGTGAACGAGATCAGTGGAGCAATGCAAACGCCTTGCCTCTACCAGATACACACGCACGCTCGCTGGAAATGGGATGCTAGTGTGATAGGTGTAGTTTTATCCCTATTCTAACTGCAAGTGCACAGTGATGTAGTTGTAGTACTTAGGGTATCGAATCCACAGGAACTCCGGTCAACGATAGATAAAAACAGAAGTGATTAAACTAGGAGAAAGCAAAGATGATTAAACTAAAAGCAGAGCAGAAAAGTAAATCAGTAGCAGGCGAGTTTTGTGAGCAAGGAAGCGAAGCGTTAAGTCTAGGGAGTTCTCAGGAAATCAGGAACACAAGCAATCAACCAGTCGAAATCCAATCAGAAACTGTTCTAGAACTCAAAACACGGATATAGAACTAACCAAATTCCTTTGCGATAATTCTCTAAGTCTAAGTGCAGCAAACCAAACTTTCGTTTGCGAGAACTAACAGATTAAACCAGCTTTAATTCCAAGTTTGATATGTTCACAATCTAATTAAACCAAACTTTCGTTTGCGAGAAGTTAAATTGCTTATCTAGGTTCTTTCTAGCTAAATTAACCAACTTCCGCTGCATTAATCAGCCTAACATCATAATCTAAGTGGCCAGTTCAGATTAAGCATTAAGAACAACCTAAACAAAGAACTAGCAGATATGAATCCCTACTGATTAATTAAACTATAACTCCATGAAATCCCTAATGAGAATCCCTAAACTTAACAGGTAATCTACTCAGACATAATCATCGAAACAGAAAACATCTTGAATAGAAAACCAAATATCATAAAACAAAGTAAAGATCTGGGGTTCAAAATCCTCTCTCTTTCGAGAGCCGGATCAGCCCCTAACTCTCTCTGAAATAAAATAAGACTTAATGAAAGCGTAGCCTAAACAATGGCTTAAAAACCCTTATATAATAGCTAAAACACGTTTTGGGCTTCTGTGTAAATATCTGGGCTTTTCTGCAAAATCAGCATTCTTCATTAAATCGGCGAGTCTGGCCCATTCGCATGTGCAACGATCGATGCAGGTGTGCAACGATCGACGCAGTCTTCAAAACTGGAGACTGAACTCTGTCTCTCGGACCAAATCTCCAAAATACACCAAACAGCTCCAAAATCTCCACTTCTGCTCCAAATGTGTCTAGACCTGAAAACATACTAAAAAGAACACAAAAGACACTAAAAACACATCTATATCATGGCATAAAATGGGTAAAAACCATGATATATCAACTCCACTACACTTAGCTCTTGCTTGTTCTCAAGCAAGTAAAGAACTAAAGCATAAGAAAAGAAGTTTGAAAACACAGAAACTCATTTTGTCCTAGGAACTTTCACAATCACATTCACTTAGTAAGCCACTGAAAACTTTCCTGCAGAACTCAAGACCACAATATACTTCCCCCACACTTAGCAACTGTCCTAAGTAAACTCCACAATCACATTCAAGCATTCAAATTCACCCTACTGACTTCTGCAAGTATTTAAGTGCGGTCTCACCTAAGGAGTATCGATCAAAGGCACATGGATTCTTACCTAGTCAGCTCTAGACCACCATACTATCTTTCTCTAGTCCCTTTCTTCTCTTTCCCTTCCTTAACAACTGATTTTTCCCACATTGGGTATCATTTTATTTTTTTATCAGTGTTCTTCCCGTTATGGGGTGTACTTTGGACACATTCCATGGATCACATGAGAGAAAATAGTGTTTGCTACCATTCCCATGACCACTTCGGAGTTACTAACTCATCCTCAGTTTATTATCTTTTTTTTTTACTTTATAGAAGGGGAGAAGGGAACTAAATAGGATAGGTTTACAGGCTGTGTCAGAACTAACAAGGGAATCCGACACAAAGTATACCAAGCCCTTAAGTGAGAAATCTAAGTCAGTATTAAGGTGAAGTCAGTAAAAGGATCCTCTGATACCTGAAGTGATGTGGGTGTTCTCAGTAGGTTGATATGTGTCTGAGTTTTCTAACAGTCATAGAGGCTCTGCAAGTCTGTCCAATGGTCACTTAGTTCCTGTTCAAGCGAAAATTTTCCTCGAAAAATCATAGTTTCATACAAGTTTTGACTCAATAAAACAATTTTTTTGAAAAACTAAGAAAACAAAAGCGTGCGTCAGTAGCTTCCTCCCCCACACTTAAACTACACTGTCCCCAGTGTAATCAAAGCATGAGCTCGGTGAAAGAATAATCAAATTGAAGAACAAACCGAAAAAAAAAAAAATTGCAGGTTACTTACCTGTCGTGGCCCTGTGTCGATCGATGCCACAAGGGTGTCGATCGATGCAAGGTGAATATGCTCGCGGTTATGTAGATAACTGATGTCTAAACCGCAATCATTTTGGCTAACCGTGAATCGCAACTGCATCGACCGATACACGATGTGTGTCGATCGATGCAATGCGATTTTTCCTGTATCTCTCGGCTCTGAACACACTTAAACAGAAAAATCAAAATAGCAAAACCAAAACGAAAAATGAAAACAAAATCGAACCTAACAGTGGGTTGCCTCCCACTCAGCGCTTGTTTTAAAGTCATTAGCTTGACTATTGGAAGAGATTTGATTCATGGCGGTTTCAACAGAGACTTTGAATGTCTCTGTGAGTATCTCTTCATCCAAGGAGGTGTATAGGAATTATGATCATGAGGCTTCCCAAGGAAAGAGAAATCAGAATCAGGGTGGGAGCGAAGCTTGGGCGGTCTACTGCGTTTTCCTGCATTCAAAACAATGTGATCAGAAGGTTTAAGCTTAGGTGATTTGTATCTTACCTTTGGTGCAGATCTGATGTCTGGAGCTTTCTGCTTATGAGCAGTTGCAGGTACTGAAGATGTTAGAGCAGGTTCAAGAGGAACTGCCATCTTCTTCTTTCCACTATCAGATACTGTAATTCCACCAATCTGAACTTCTTCTTTCAGATCACCTTCAGTGGAGATCATCTTCTTTGCATGAACTCGCGAAGCTTCAACTGGTGGTATTTCATTCACCTTCTTATCCATCACTTTCATGCAGTTAGCCACTTCTAGCTCTTGTCTGGAAGGTTTAGGAACCTTAGGATATGGCACCGGGGGCTTGTAAGCTCGTTCTGGTACTGTTGCAGGTTTCTGGACATGTGTGCGTTCTGTGTCGATGGTTGCATAATGTGTGTCGATCGATGCAAGGCGATTCTGTTTCTCGAAAGAACTCGAAACTGCCGTCAGAATGGCGTGTCGATCGTCACTAAGGGGGTGTCGATCGATGCATGTATCAGGCAGACAATATTCATCCAGAAAATCCGAGATTATGCTCTCTTCTTCACCTAGCAACTCAATCTCATCCCTTAAGGTCACAGCTTTGATGGATCTACACTGTTCAGTTTCCTAGCTTCATTACGCCTTTCTATTGCTCCAGCTTTTTGTTGAATTTGGACATCTAGCTTCTTCAAATGTGTGCTCAAGTATTCAAACTTCCCATTCAGATTTCCATGTATAGCTTCCAGCTTCCTGTCGAAGTTTGCAGCAATCTTAGCATGATCCTCTAGCAACTGCTCCATCATGGATTCTATCTTGCTCTCATAAGCTCTGTTTCCTTGAAACCCAGGACCATTTATGTAGTTCCTCTCCTCTTCATATCTTTCCAGTAACTGCTCCATCATACTTATCAGCTTACCATATTGTTTATTTTGAGGAGGAACATGCTGATATGATGGGGATTCATAATCTCTGGTGAATGAATAGGAACCATAGCCTCCGCAGAACGAGTTATTCTGCTGATTTTCCAACATCTGTTCCATCATTCCCATTATTCTTTCGCACTGTGCCGATCGATGCAGAGTAGCGTCGATCGATGCAAGCTCGAGAATGCAACGATCGACACACAGGACAGTGTCGATCGATGCAAAGCGATTACAGGTGTACCTGAAACGCAAGAACAGAAAAAGAAAAAAAAATTAGTAGCAAAAATTAAAAAGGAAAATCCTAGTCTAAACCCTAAGTTCAAATCTATCGAGGATTTAAAAGAGTCCCCGGCAACGGCTCCAAAAACTTGATAGGTGTAGTTTTATCCCTATTCTAACTGCAAGTGCACAGTGATGTAGTTGTAGTACTTAGGGTATCGAATCCACAGGGACTCCGGTCAACGATAGATAAAAACAGAAGTGATTAAACTAGGAGAAAGCAAAGATGATTAAACTAAAAGCAGAGCAGAAAAGTAAATCAGTAGCAGGCGAGTTTTGTGAGCAAGGAAGCGAAGCGTTAAGTCTAGGGAGTTCTCAGGAAATCAGGAACACAAGCAATCAATCAGTCGAAATCCAATCAGAAACTGTTCTAGAACTCAAAACACGGATATAGAACTAACCAAATTCCTTTGCGATAATTCTCTAAGTCTAAGTGCAGCAAACCAAACTTTCGTTTGCGAGAACTAACAGATTAAACCAGCTTTAACTCCAAGTTTGATATGTTCACAATCTAATTAAACCAAACTTTCGTTTGCGAGAAGTTAAATTGTTTATCTAGGTTCTTTCTAGCTAAATTAACCAACTTCCGCTGCATTAATCAGCCTAACATCATAATCTAAGTGGCCAGTTCAGATTAAGCATTAAGAACAACCTAAACAAAGAACTAGCAGATATGAATCCCTACTGATTAATTAAACTATAACTCCATGAAATCCCTAATGAGAATCCCTAAACTTAACAGGTAATCTACTCAGACATAATCATCGAAACAGAAAACATCTTGAATAGAAAACCAAATATCATAAAACAAAGTAAAGATCTGGGGTTCAAAATCCTCTCTCTTTCGAGAGCCGGATCAGCCCCTAACTCTCTCTGAAATAAAATAAGACTTAATGAAAGCGTAGCCTAAACAATGGCTTAAAAACCCTTATATAATAGCTAAAACACGTTTTGGGCTTCTGTGTAAATATCTGGGCTTTTCTGCAAAATCAGCATTCTTCATTAAATCGGCGAGTCTGGCCCATTCGCATGTGCAACGATCGATGCAGGTGTGCAACGATCGACGCAGTCTTCAAAACTGGAGACTGAACTCTGTCTCTCGGACCAAATCTCCAAAATACACCAAACAGCTCCAAAATCTCCACTTCTGCTCCAAATGTGTCTAGACCTGAAAACATACTAAAAAGAACACAAAAGACACTAAAAACACATCTATATCATGGCATAAAATGGGTAAAAACCGTGATATATCATAGTGCCGAATCAACGGGAATCGATTCTCTCTGGTGTTTCTACTGTTTCTGTCAAAAAAAGTGGACGGCCAAGTGTTTAGGTCAAAACTTACTCGTTTTATTCGACCTAAAACACAACTAACGGGCCAGACTTAATCAAGTCTCAATTCGAAAAGTCTTTCGAAAAAACCTGAACTGTGTCGACCGACACACAAGCTGTGTCGATCGACACAACACCTTTTTATCGATTACAATGTGTACCCAATACACATTAATATGATCATTACCATAATGATCATTCCCATATCGTAGCTTCCAGTTTGCTTAGGTGTGTGACCCTATAGGATCATATAGTACTAGTAGTAAGTCCATAACTTACAGATTGGAAGAGGCTTCTAGCAAAACATTGCAACCGCCCAGTACTATACGAATGTCTGATCTCGACACACAACTATCATCAGGAGTAAGTACAAGTGTGATTTCAGGACACTATCCCAACAATCTCCCACTTGTACTGGAATCATCAATTCCTATAATCCTTTTGTCTCTATATCTCGATTTGGCATAAGGCAAGATTGGTGTCATCCTTATTAAGCCGACATCGTGTTTATCGAACTCCTGATCTCATACTGAACATTACAAACAACTGAACTACAGTTCGTTTGAGTGCGGCCACACATTCTCTCAGTATTCAATCTTCGATAGGCCCTGAGATATTTATCTCCCGTTGTACAGGAGGGACAAATCCCATCTTGTTCCATCCCTGTTTCAACGCACACTTCATGATATACTTGAACAGTGCCGTTATAGTCGCCAGTCACGAGTCGACGTTTGACAAAGTCAAAATGTACCAATTCATATGCAAGAAAGCATGATGAACTCAGGTCTAAGGACTATACTCTATAGTCGTAATGAGAACCTCTTATGACACATATATAACTATCTTGTAGACTTCTCATTAGCGGGTCATGTCCGATCATATGTTCACTAACATATATCTATGTGACTGACTGCGATAATCATATCATTGGCTCCATGAAACTTAGCCAACAGTCACCTCACAATCTAGTCTCTAACGGTTGTCAGTGTCCCAATTCTACAACCTCGACTAGGGACAAAATAATTTATTAAGTTATAGGGTTTCATGATCAAGTCCTCAACTTGATGACCTATAATATGTCATAAACTTATTTTGGGACCATTATTTAGATCACAATAAATAATGCTGAAATCAAATTTCATTAAACATTTCCAAAAGAATGTTTACAAGAGCGTCTTATTATAACTAAAAAAAAACTAAAACTCCCACTAGAATCAAGATTACATTTTAAGATCTCTAATGCCTACAACAGTCGTATGACTCTCATGCTTAGGCCTTGGGAGTGACTTAGTCAGAGGATCAGCGACATTCTCGTCTGTCAGAACTCGGCTGATCTTCACATCACCTCTATTGACGATATCTCGAATCAGGTGATATCTCCTCTTCACATGTTTGTACTTCTGGTGTGACCTTGGTTCTTTTGCCTGAGCAATGGCTCCGTTGTTATCACAAAACAAAGCCACTGGCTCCAAGATACTAGGAACCACACCAAGTTCAGTCATGAACTTCTTGATCCAAACAGCTTCCTTTGCCGCTTCTGAAGCAGCAACATATTCAGCTTCCGTTGTGGAATCAGCTACGGTATTCTGCTTAGAGCTCTTCCAGCTCACTGCACCGCCATTTAGACAGAAGACATATCCAGATTGTGATCGGAAATTGTCTCTGTCTGTCTGAAAGATCGCATCGGTGAATCCATTCACCACAAGTTCTTCACTTCCTCCATACACAAGGAATTTATCCTTAGTATGTCTCAAATACTTGAGAATATTCTTGACAGCTGTCCAGTGAACTTCACTTGGATCAGATTGGTATTTACTCGTCATGCTTAACGCGTAAGCTACATCTGGACGAGTGCAGAGCATGGCATACATAATAGATCCTATAGCAGAAGCATAAGGAATCTTATTCATGCGTTCTCGCTCAGCAGGTGTCGCCGGACACTGCTTCTTGCTGAGACTCATGCCATGAGACATTGGTATGAAGCCCTTCTTGGAATCTTGCATCCTGAATCTGTGCAACACCTTATCAATATAAGTGTCCTGGCACAATCCAATCAGCCTATTCAATCTATCTCTGTAGGTTCTGATTCCAAGAATGTATGCGGCTTCTCCCATGTCTTTCATGGAAAAACAACTTCCGAGCCAAGTCTTGACGGACTGAAGCAACGGAACGTCATTACCGAGGAGGAGTATGTCATCGACATACAGTACAAGAAACGCAATTTTGCTCCCACTAGTCTTCTTGTAAACACATGGTTCCTCTTCGTTCTTGATGAAACCAAATTGTTTTACTGCTTCATCAAAACGAAGATTCCAACTCCGTGATGCTTGCTTCAATCCATAAATGGATTTATGAAGCTTGCATACTTTCCCAGCGTTCTTAGGATCGAAACCTTCAGGCTGTGTCATATACACATCCTCTTCCAGAATACCATTCAGGAATGCGGTTTTGACATCCATTTGCCAAATCTCATAATCATAATGAGCGGCAATCGCTAGAAGAATCCGAATGGATTTAAGCATGGCGACTGAGGAATAGGTTTCATCATAGTCAATACCATGAATTTGCTTGAAACCTTTAGCCACCAGCCTCGCTTTGTAAATCTGTACATTGCCATCCACGTCAATCTTCTTCTTGAAGATCCATTTACACTCAATGGTTTTTACACCATTAGGTAAATCGACCAAGGACCATACTTGGTTTTCTGACATGGATCCCATTTCGGACTTAGAGGCTCCAAGCCACTTTTCGGAGTCCGGGCCCATCATTGCTTCCGCGAAGGTCGCTGGTTCGTCACTATCAATGATCATTAGATCATTTGAATCGGTCACGAGAAATCCATAGTATCTCTCGGGTTCGTGACGGATCCTTCCGAATCTGCGAACTTCAGGCTCCACAGGCGCCGGTTCCACAGAACTTTGTGGATCCAACTGCTGCTCTTCCTCAGCAGGCTGAGCAGTATCCTGTGCATCTCGAATTTCTTCAAGATGTACTTTACTCCCACTGTTTTTCTTAGAGAGAAACTCCCTCTCAAGAAAAGAACAGTCCTGAGCAACAAATACTTTGTTCTCAGATTGGTTGTAAAAGTAGTATGCCTTGGTTTCCCTAGGATAACCAACGAAGTAGCATTTATCTGATTTGGGTGCAAGCTTGTCAGAGATTAAACGTTTGACATAAGCCTCACAACCCCAAATCCTCAGGAAAGACAGACTAGGAACATTCCCAGTCCACAATTCATGTGGTGTCTTTTCCACTGATTTAGATGGCACTCTATTTAGTGTAAACGCAGACGTTTCTAGAGCGTATCCCCAAAAGGATAATGGAAGATTAGAATGACTCATCATAGACCGAACCATATCCAATAAGGTTCGATTCCTCCTCTCTGACACTCCATTCCATTGGGGTGTACCAGGAGGAGTGAGTTGTGAAATAATTCCACACTCGCTCAGATAGTCGCTGAATTCTTGACTCAAGTATTCTCCTCCGCGATCCGATCGCAGAACTTTGATACTTTTGCCAAGTTGATTCTGTACTTCATTCTTGAATTCCTTGAATCTATCAAAGGATTCTGACTTGTGTCTCATCAAATAGACATAGCCATACCTACTGAAGTCATCAGTAAAGGTAATGAAGTACTTGTAATTTCCTCTGGCAACAGTACTCATCGGCCCACATACATCAGTATGAATAAGGCCCAATAAGTCACTGGCCCTTTCATTTGGTTTGTTGAAAGGGGCTCTAGCCATTTTGCCCACCAAGCAAGATTCGCATTTCTCACATGATTCAAAATCAAATGAGCCCAAAAGCCCATTTCGATGGAGCCTTTGGATGTGTTTCTCATTGATATGGCCCAAACGACAATGCCATAAGAAAGTCGGGTTTTCGTCATTGGACTTAAACCTCTTTGTATTTATGTTAAAGTTAGGCATTTCTTGGTTTAATACATATAACCCATTATCTAATGGGGCGCTAACATAATACGTACCATCACGATTAAAAGAACAAACTTTATTCTTAACAGCAAAATCAAAACCTTCCAAATTCAAAACGGAAACTGAAATTATGTTTCTGCTAATCGCAGGTACAAAGTAGCAATTATTTAAAATTAAAACAATGCCCGATGGTAAGGACAACTCGTAGGTGCCTACGGCCAGTGCAACAACCTTAGCTCCATTCCCGACCCGTAGCTCCACTTGTCCTTTCTTCAGCGTCCTACTGTTTCTTAGTGCCTGCACATTTGTACAAATATGAGCACCGCAGCCGGTATCCAATACCCACGAAGTAGGACTAGAAGACATAACATTAAGTTCGATAACATAAATACCTGAGTCAGACGCATCATACGTCTTCTTCAGCTTCTTGTAATCTTCCTTGAACTTCTTGCAGTCTCTCTTCCAATGCCCCAACTGCTTGCAGTAGTTGCACTTATCCTCAGGAGAAGGCCCGGACTTGGGCTTGGGCTTGGGCTTGTCTTGACTTTCAGTCTCGACAACTTGGGCCTTTCCCTTGTCCTTCTTCGGTTTCTTAAACCTTTTACCCCCTTGTACCATCAGGACACTGAGAGTAGCCTTCTTGAGATTTGGCTCTGCTGTCTTCAGCATACCGTGCAACTCAGTCAATGTCTTAGTCATATTTTGCATGTTGTAGTTCATAATGAACTGATCAAAACACGACGGCAAAGACTACAGAATCATGTCAGTGGCTAGCTCCTGGCTAATGGCACAGTCCAGTTTCCCCAGGTTATCAATGTAACCCATCATTTTAAGGACATGAGGACTTACTGGACTGTCCTTAGCCAGCTTGCAATCCATGAGAGATTTAACCGTCTGGTATCTCTCTGTGCGAGCTTGCTCCTGAAACAAAGCTTTCAGGCTGTTAATCATCTCAATGGGTGACAATACGTTCTCATATTGCTTATGCAGCTCAGAGTTCATGGTCACCAACATTAGACAATTAACATCTTTGACATCCGCTGAATGCTTATCCCAAGCATTCTTTTTTGTCTGCGGAGCATTAGAACGTGGCCTCTCGGTGAGAACTCTTTCAAGGACATATTCCTTGTTCTCCTGCCTGAGAACTATTCTCAGGTTCCGATACCATTCCAAGAAATTAGATCCATTTAACTTGTCCTTCTCAAGGACGGATCTTAGTGAGAAAGTGTTGATGTGATTTGAGACAGACATAGCTGTAATTCAAAAGAGGTAGATTTTAGTTATAATGCTCAAGAAATGAGAGTTCTTATCTAATAAGAAAACTCGCATTGTATTCAAAACTATGTTTCCTCAGATGAATACAATGAGCCAAGATCCTCAGATTACTAAAATTCGAGTGGGCGACTCGCCGTTGCTTAAACTTTAGTTATCTAGGTAAGCAAATCATTGCTAATTGTACTCAGTACAACTCTTGGTCGTGGATAAGACAAACTATGTCCAATCCACTCTGATGTCTCTGGGCCCAGAACTTCCGTTAGCCCAGTCAAGTAAAACCAATCCTTTTCTGTCTAGCGATCACTGACAGTTGCACTGCAAGTCTGTCAATGACCACCTGCCTTACTCATGTTGCAGTGGATATCAAGGACTCCAAGAATATCCAACAAACAACACGAGTCTTGACAGAAGACAAGATCGGGCAAGACATCAAGATTACTTGATATTTAGTTGAGGAAAAGAACCGTTTTATCTTGATGCATATCCAATATACATCCAAGAATTAATTAGTTAATATAAAACATTCAGTTTTAATAGTTTTAGGTTCATCTAGAACTTTTAGGATTAAACTGTTCTGGTATATGCAAATTTGTGGTCCAACCAGTATATATGCGAATGTTGTGTCGATCGACGCCAACCATTGGCATCGGTCGACGCAACCCATCTCAAACCGATCTTCGATAACCGGTCAAACCGGATCGAATTTACTTAACCGATTCAATTCAATTGAACCGGTTCGGTTTAATGGTCCATGTCGATCGTCACACACTGTGTGTCGATCGACACTACCAAACCAGAACCAATTTGGTTAATTAAAATTAACCGAGAGAAATAACCAGTTCAATCCAATTGAATCGATCTATCTAATCGCATTGCCTGTGTCGACCGACACACCCAGTGTATCGATCGACACAGCAGGAATTCGGGTACTCGATCTCAGATCGAAACCCTAGGATTATTTGCGGATTTTCGCTTTGTGTCGACCGACACACGCTTTGTGTCGATCGACACTTTGCGACAAACCCTAAATTTTGCGAGTTTTCGCTCTGTGTCGACCGACACACGCTTTGTGTCGATCGACACCCTGCGAGAAACCCTAAAATTTAACGCGTTCTGCCGCGGCGTGTCAACCGACACACGCTTTGTGTCGATCGACACAGTGCGTTTTCAACAGTTCTTCGTCTTTTCCACAGGAACAAAACCGAGAACAATATATGAAAACACGATTTCAACATGCAAAATTCAATTCAACAACATCAAGTTTCAAAATATTTGCATCAGATTCAATAGCTAAACCCTAACATGCTCTGATACCACTGTTGGATCCCACTGGATCTAGGGTTTGATATATTTAATGAAAACCAACCTCGTTCTTACCTTTCTGGCAGCGGAATTGAGATGGTGAACGAGATCAGTGGAGCAACGCAAACGCCTTGCCTTTACCAGATACACACGCACGCTCGCTGGAAACGGGATGCTAGTGCCGGATCAACGGGAATCGATTCTCTCTGGTGTTTCTACTGTTTCTGTCAAGAAAAGTGGACGGCCAAGTGTTTAGGTCGAAACTTACTCTTTTTATTCGACCTAAAACACAACTAACGGGCCAGACTTAATCAAGTCTCAATTCGAAAAGCCTTTCGAAAAAACCCGAACTATGTCGACCGACACAGAAGCTGTGTCGATCGACACAACACCTTTTTATCGATTACAATGTGTATCCAATACACATTAATATGATCATTACCATAATGATCATTCCCATGTCGTAGCTTCCAGTTTTCTTAGGTGTGTGACCCTATAGGATCATATAGTACTGGTAGTAAGTCCATAACTTACGGATTGGAAGAGGCTTCTAGCAAAACATTGCAACCGCCCAGTACTATACGAATGTCTGATCTCGACACACAACTATCATCAGGAGTAAGTACAAGTGTGATTTCAGGACACTATCCCAACAATCTCCCACTTGTACTGGAATCATCAATTCCTATAATCCTTTTGTCTCTATATCTCGATTTGGCATAAGGCAAGATTGGTGTCATCCTTATTAAGCCGACATCGTGTTTATCGAACTCCTGATCTCATACTGAACATTACAAACAACTGAACTACAGTTCGTTTGAGTGCGGCCACACATTCTCTCAGTATTCAATCTTCGATAGGCCCTAAGATATTTATCTCCCGTTGTACTGGAGGGACAAATCCCATCTTGTTCCATCCCTGTTTCAACGCACACTTCATGATATACTTGAACAGTGCCGTTATAGTCGCCAGTCACGAGTCGACGTTTGACAAAGTCAAAATGTACCAATTCATATGCAAGAAAGCATGATGAACTCAGGTCTAAGGACTATACTCTATAGTCGTAATGAGAACCTCTTATGACACAGATATAACTATCTTGTAGACTTCTCATTAGCGGGTCATGTCCGATCATATGTTCACTAACATATATCTATGTGACTGACTGCGATAATCATATCATTGGCTCCATGAAACTTAGCCAACAGTCACCTCACAATCTAGTCTCTAACGGTTGTCAGTGTCCCAATTCCACAAACTCGACTAGGGACAAAATAATTTATTAAGTTATAGGGTTTCATGATCAAGTCCTCAACTTGATGACCTATAATATGTCATAAACTTATTTTGGGACCATTATTTAGATCACAATAAATAATGCTGAAATCAAATTTCATTAAACGTTTCCAAAAGAATGTTTACAAGAGCGTCTTATTATAACTAAAACAAAACTAAAACTCCCACTAGAATCAAGATTACATCTTAAGACAATTATTGATATGAATCCTTAACTGAAATAATTAAATCTAGCAAGTCATGAAATCCTTAATGAGAATCCCTAAACCTAACTATGAATCTACTCAGGCATAGAATATGAAAACATAATCAATGAAATAATAGATTGCATAAAAGAGAATAAAGAAGTAAAGGGGTTCGAAATCTTCTCCAAAAAGCAGAAAGCAGTATAGGATTAGATCAGCCCCAAGCTCTAAAAACTCTCAGCTCTAAAGTATGAAAGTGTATCTCAAAACTGATGTAAAAACCTAATTACATAAGCTAATCACGTCTTGGGACTTCTTTGTAATTATCAGGAACTTCTGGGCAAAACTGTGAATTCTTCATTCTTCATTAAAACCGCCGAGGAAGGCCCATCTCGCTAGTGGGTCGATCGATGCATGATGTGTGTCGATCGATGCACTACTCTGTTTTGGACAGTGAACTCTATCTCTCGGGTGAAAGCACCAAAATGCTCCAAAAAGCTCCATAAACTCCAAATCCACTCCAAACGTGCATATATCTAATAACAACTGTAAAAGACTCTAAAAAACACTAAAAGACTCTAAAACACACTTATATTATGGTCTAAAACCGGTAAAAACCATGATATATCAACTCCCCCACACTTAGCCTTTGCTTGCCCTCAAGCAAAACAGAGAACTAAAACATGGTGAAGATGTTTGAAAACTTTCAGAAACTCTTTCATCCTAGAAGCAACAACATTCAGATTCCCCTTAGTAAGCCACTGAAAGAATCACCTGCAAGACATAAAGACCAACATGTAATTCCCCCACACTTAGCAACTGTCCTAAGTAAACTCCACAATCAATCCAATCAATTCAAATTCACCCTACTGACTTCTATAAGCTATTAAGTGCTGTCTCACCTAAGGATTATCGATCAAAGGGCACATGGATTCTTACTTTGTCAGTTCTAGACCACCATACTATCTTTTTCTGGTTCCTTTTGTTCTCTTTTCCCTTCCTTAGCATTCTGATTTTTCCCCATTGGGTATCATTTTTTTTTATCAGTGCTCTTCCCGTTAAGGGGTGTACTTTGGACACATTCCATGAATGCACAGGAGGTAATAGTGTTTGCTACTACCCGTGACCACTTCGGAGCTACTAGCTCATCCTCAGTTTATTACTCTTTTTTTTTACTTTATGGAAGGGGAGAAGGGAACCATACTCGGACAGGTTTACAAGCTGTGTCAGAACTAACAAAAGAATCCGACTCAAGATATACCAAGCCCTTAGGTGAGAAAATTAAGTCAAATTAAGGGTGAAGTCAGTGAAGGATCCTCTGAATACCTGAATTGATATGGGTGTCCTCAGTAGGTTGATCCATGTTGGGTTTTCTAATAGTCATAGATATATCCTGCAACTTCATCCCAATGGTCACTTAAGTTCTTGCAAGATGTTGTTAACTTCTCAAAAATTCACTGTTTCTTACTTAAACCGTTTTGACTCAATAAAACAAATTTTTTTTGAAAACTAGGACAAACTCTAAGAAAACAGAAAGATAATAGTCAGTACCACCTCCCCCACACTTGAAACACACTGTCCCCAGTAGTGTCAAGCTAAGGTTTGGTAAAAGAAAGAAAAAGTTAATGGATGTGTTAAGTTCTGTCTGATTTTACCTCTGTCGCTCATGCATCGATCGTTACATAAATGTATCGACCGTTGCAAGGCGATTTGCATCATGAGTCGATCGTTGCTCAGGACCGCAACGATCGCTGCAATGCGATTTTCGTGTTGTGACAATCGACACAGAGGACCGTGTCGATCGTTGCATTGCGACTCTGTCGAGAACAGTAAGCAGTTAGCAGGTTAGTCCGTGAGAAATTATCAAATTTCAAACCTGCAAGCTGAAAATCAATGCAAACAAGCAAAATCAAAGCAACAGATAGTGCAAATGTAAAAACATCATCCAAACATCAGAATCCTAAGAAAATCAAGAGAAAAATGCAAAAGAAAAGATGAAAAAGAAAATACATAACCGTAGTCTAGAGAATGCCACTACTCTCACTCGTCATCTATGCCATCATAATGATCAGTATCGCTCGAAAGAACAGGGTCGGAGATCGCTGTCTACGTCGATGGGAAGGTCCGGGCTGATGAATCTGTGGCTGACTCCTGCAAGTGCAGCCACGCATGTAGTTCCAGATGCTCCGCAGAATACCATCCTGACGCTCTCTCCACTCTCCCTCAGACATCTCACTCAAAGGCACTGAAGGCTCAGAATAAAGACCAATATCATCAACATGAGCAGCAGGTGTAGGCGCAGATGAAGAAGAAGGGAGTGTAGAAGGCTCTCCAAGCGGATGAGCCATCGTAGGCACACTGCGCTGATCTCGCATAGGAGGCTGGAATCTCAAGGCAGCCAGCGTATCAATCTGTGTCAGACCAGCAGCAGGAAGATCTATACCACGCTTCGTAGCTGTGTCATAATAGACCCATATACGTCCCTCCTTCGGCCATGTAGCACTCTGCAGGTGAGTAAAATCCAGGAACGCCTTACTGTCATCACACGCTGTACCCTCTAAGGGAATCCTGCAACGCCTGAAAATGGGAGTAAGCAGACTCCCTACTGACTCAGTGTCCTTCCCATCGAATGGCTTCTTCTGCAATGAGCACAAGTAAGGAGCAAAGACAGCTCCTAAGTTGAGTCCTCTGGTGGGATCTCTCAAATCAGTCTCAGCAAACTGCTCCCTTAACCCAATGAAGAGCATCTCCAGCTCATTCTTACGCATCTTGTTGGCTTCAGCTTTGCACAACAGAGTATATCCCAAGATGCGCAAAGACATATCTGAGAACAGGATGCCTAACATGTATCTGCTTCGTCGTCCTCGAGCAATACCGACCGTTGCCAATACAGTCCCAGAAATACTGAGCTTCCGGCACATCCCACTCAAGAGACATAACAATACGTGCAGGCTCAACACTGAATCCATAAATCCTACAGATATCAAGAAGGGGAATCCGATACCTGACTCCTAAGAACATGAAGGTAAAGAAACCTCATGAAGCTCTCATGCTCTCTGGGTCAGGATAAATAACTCTGCATGTGGCCAGCAACTGTCTCACCAGATCAGGATAAAACTCGTAGTGCTGCATCGGCATTGTCCCCAGACCAATGCCCTTAACCAATGTCAGCACTTGCTCATCAATACCTAGACCCCTACAAGTCCAGTAGTCAGCAAACTTGGTTGGCTTAATCGTCATGCCATACCAACCATTGTAGAGCAATGTATCGAACTCGTCCCAATGCTCATGTAGCGGCCTCTCTGTGAAGGTGTCAGTCTTAAGCAGCTTATCAATCTCCATATCCCAGACCTTGTTTGTCGGAATCAGCTCCTTGTCTTCCTTAGGCCAAGGCAACTGTATCGCTTCCCTATCTCTCTGATAAGGCTCAGGATATGGCGAGTCTCGAGGAAACCACTCAACTGGTGGAGGATGATGATCTGTAGCTGCAGCTGCTGTGGTAGCTCTGCGTTTGCGAGGTTGTCGAGGAGGCATCTGCAAGCAAGAAAATAAAGCATGTAAGTCTCGGCAGAAACTCCCTGTGAAGTCGCAATGCAACGACCATTGCACAAGTGCGACGATCGTTGTGGGGCGATTTCACAGTCGACAAACAACCTTTCAAATCGTTTCTAAATTTGTTCCACAATCTCACATACATCATTATTCCTTCACCAATCAACCCAATCAAGTCTATAACAGTACGAAATCATCATTTCAAAGCTAAAAATCCCTAATTTCAAAACCCTAGAACCGA
Source organism: Orychophragmus violaceus (assembly GCA_030180135.1). Classification (NCBI taxonomy): domain Eukaryota; kingdom Viridiplantae; phylum Streptophyta; class Magnoliopsida; order Brassicales; family Brassicaceae; genus Orychophragmus; species Orychophragmus violaceus. The sequence continues at coordinate 59,279,099 of CM058236.1, read as the reverse complement.
ATCCGAAAATGACGAATTTAAGAGCTCTTACCGTGGAATCGCTTTGATTGGGTTATAGAAACAGATAGAGAGTGTAAAAATAAGAAGAACAAGCTTTGAATCAGAAAAAATGATGAAGAAATGAGTGATTTAGGTGATGAGAGTCGGGTTGTACGGACGGCGAAATGGGGAAGAAGAGAAGAGAGAAAAGGGTTAAGGCACTTACCTGGATCGTGTGTGCAACGACGTTGCAGCTAAGCAACGATCATTGCTGGTGAACCGAATTGATTCCGGTTTAGCACGTGTACCTTAATTTTGCAACTGAACCATTTGCAACGACCGTTGCACAGGACCGCAACGATCGTCACAAGGCGATTTCATCTCTTCGTCATTTCTCCCTGCAACGACCGTTGCACATATAGGCAACGATCGTCACACATCTCCAGATAGTGTTCTGTAACGAAAAACTTAGCAAAAATAAAACCAAAACGTTAAATCCTAAGAAAAACACTAAAACCTAACAGTGGGTTGCCTCCCACACAGCGCTTGTTTAAGGTCATTAGCTTGACCGGACGAACAAGATTCAGGCTCCTGGAGGTTTCAACAGAGACTGTGATTGTCTCTGCAAAAGTCTCCTCATCCAAGGCGGAGAGTAAGCTGTCTCACTGTGAGCTAGTCCAAGAAAATAGGGAATAAAATGATCTCCAGGATCTGAAACCAAAGTCTCACTCATCTGCTCTCCATATCCATCCTCAATCCTGAAGGTTTTCCCATCAATCTGCGGCTTGCGCAACATATCCATCTCAAAGTGCAGAGGCTCATCTCCCAGATAGAGATCAACAAGACTGTGTCTCACATCTATCACTGCTCCAGCTGTGGCTAAGAATGGTCTTCCCAGTATCAAAGCATCATCCTGTTCACTGTCGTACTTAAGCACCCAAAAGTCTGTCGGAACCAAGTAGTTTCCAACTCTTACTGGGACATCCTCAAGAACTCCTTCCGGAATCCTTATTGACTGATCAACTAGGACAAGAGAGGTCCTAGTGGGTGAAAAATCCATCATCCCCAGCTTCTCTGCCACAGAGTATGGCATGAGACTTCCAGCAGCTCCTAAGTCACACATAGAGCGCTTGAAACCATCCTAAAAAATAGAACAACTCAGCACAAATATCCCAGGAACAGGTAGCTTCTTCGGGATCTTAGTTAGCAGCACATTACTTATCTGTTGAGGGACCACTATCACCCAATCTTTCAGCATCTCATCCATTGGCAGCATCTTCTTCAAGTACCTCTGCACACAAGGGTGATAAGGTGGATCATCAGATGGTGGAACTTCTTCCAACTCTTCACCAATCTCTCCTATTTGTCGGACCTCATCAATCTCCTGTTGAGTTATTTCAGACACTCCAGGGAATAATCTAATAAGCTCGAGATCCGTCTATGCATCAATGCCATGAGACTCAAGTGAATCTGTCTGTCCACGGCATGCAACGATCGACGCTATAGGTGCATCGATCGATGCAGATAAGTTTTCACAGATTCCACCCGAGAGATTTTCCTCAATTTCAGAATTTTCAGCTTCTTCCACCAGTTCAGCTGTGTTTAATTCGAAATTTTCACCTTGGTATGATCCATCATTGATATAGACTGACCAAGCCTTGATGTGGGTGTCCACGACACTATTTCCCTTAATAGAGCTTGAAATTTGGCTCACCTGAGTGTCCAATTGCTTCACATGAGTACTTAAGGACTCAAACTTCCCATTAAGGTCCTCATACACAGCATCTAGCTTCCTGTTGCAGTCCACAACAATCTTAGTCTGTCCTGTTGGGAATGTCCTGATATCTATTGTACTTACTCTAAGTGAAAGTTGTATTGTCGCGATGAGACATTCATATAATACTGGGCAATCATAATGCTTTGCTAGAAGCCACTTATGATCAATGAGTTTAGAACTCGTTGCTAGTATTATATGATCATACAGGGTCACACACCTGAGCAAACTGGATATAGAATATGAGGTTGATCATTAATGTAATGATCTGGTGAATGCATATTTGATATGCATTCAATAACAAGTTTCTGAGGCAGTGTCGATCGACACAACATGTGCATCGATCGATGCAGATCGCGGACCAAAATAGTGATTTTGGTTTATGACTTGATTAACTTCGGTTTGACCCTTGGTTAATCAGGTCGTGATAGAAGTCGACATATATAAGATATATGGACGACTTTTACACACAAGAGACCTAATTGACAACCACTTTAGAGAAACTGAAAATCCTCTGAGAGATCCGATCTCTAACGGCACTAGCATCCCGTCCGTTCCAGTTTGTGTGCGTGTGGATACCAGTAGAGGCGCAGCACTTGAGACGCTTGCAAATCTCGAATACTTGATCATCTTCCGCTGCTAATCTCCAAATAATTCGAGATCTGATGTAGATTCAATATACCTAGACCCTGGATCCTAGGCTTGGAATTACTCTTAGGGTTGCTAATTGGATTATGAACTGCTAGAAATTTCTTCAGTGGTATCAGAGCCTTAGGGTTTATCCTGTTGAATCTGTAGCATGATGATTAGATTAGTTGAATCTGGATCGTTATATATATGATATATACATGCTAAATAATGTTTTGTTCAAGGTAATCGCGTTTTAGGGTTCTTGTTGAAAAACGTTTCTGTGATTTCGCATTGTGTCGATCGACACCAATCTGGCATCGATCGACACAGTATGCGAAATCCGAATAAAATATTAGGTTTCGATCATAAGATCAAAGTTCCTAAGCCCTAACGCATCGATCGACACAAGTGTTGTGTCGGTCGACACGGACCTTGCGATTGGTTTAATCGGCTCAATTGGATTGGACCGGTTATCGCGCTTGGTTAAAATTGGCTAAATCGGTTCAATTGGATGAATCGGTTCAATTGGATTGGACCGGTTATCGCAATTGGTTTAAACCGGTTTGACGGGTTAATTGCGGTTTGATTGAATCGGGTTGATGTCGATCGACACAAGTGTTGTGTCGATCGACACTAATCGGTTATCGAACCGGTTCAATTTGATTAATCGGTTATCGCAATGGTTTTGGTTTGGTAGTGTCGATCGACACACGGAGTTGTATCGGTCGACACACCACTCAGGATTTTGGTTATTGGACCAGAAATCACAAAACCGAACCAAAGACTTAACCCATTTCTTAGAATAATTAAAACTCAGTTGAATTAGTTGTTTTAATTAATTATAATCCTTCTTACATACATATATGATGTGTATATTAGATTAAACAGTTCCGTTCCTCAACTAAATATCAAGTATATTTAGATGTCTTTCCAATCTTGTCAACTTGTTTCATTGTGCGATAGACTTGCAGTGCAAGGTGTCCACAATTACATGAGTAAGACAGGAAGTAATCGTGTTGATGGACTTGCAGTGCAAGACATCAACAATTACATGACTCAAAAGATTGGTTTACTTGAATGGGCCATCAAAATCGTTTTGGGCCCAGAGACATCAGGTGGATTGGACATGAGATGTCAGTCCACAACCAAGAGTTGTATTGGATATAATGAGCATGCTATTCATTTGTAGGCTGGTGTATCTGCGATCTCAGTAAGGCCATATCGCTATCCACACGCCACAAAAGCAATAATGGAACAAATGGTGGTAGATATGCTGAAAACAGGGATCATACGCGCAAGCATTAGTCCTTTCTCGAGTCCAGTTTTGTTAGTGAAGAATAAGGACAATAACTGGCGCTTCTGTGTAGATTATCGTGCGTTGAATCGAGCAACAATTCCAGACAAGTTTCCAATCCCTGTTATTGATCAATTGATGGATGAATTGAATGGAGCTGTAATTTTCTCCAAGCTGGATCTTCGATCTGGATATCATCAGATTCGAATGAAGTAGAGTGACATAGAGAAAACCGCATTCAGGACCCATGAGGGCCATTATGAGTTCTTGGTTATGCCATTTGGCTTAACAAACGCGCCAACGACATTTCAAGCATTGATAAACAAAATATTCAGGCCTTATTTGCGAAGATTTGTCTTAGTTTTCTTTGATGATGTGTTGGTATACAACAGATCAGTTGAGGAGCATGCTGACCACCTCTCATATTTGAAGCGCAGAAGCTGTATGCTAACCAAAAGAAGTGCTTATTTGTTCAGCTACATATTGAGTATTTTGGCCATATCATTTCGGCACAAGGAGTGGCAACGGATGCTTCTAAAACAGAAGCTATGAAAACTTGGCCAACACCGAAATCTGTTAAAGGTTTACGAGGTTTTTTGGGACTAACAAGTTACTACAGGAGATTCATACGAAATTATGGTATCCTATAAAAACCGTTAACTAGTCTACTGAAGAAAGATTGCTTTGAATGGGCTGAATTGAATCAGAAAGCATTTGATGACTTGAAGAAAGCAATGTGTGAGGCTCCAGTTTGGCTCTACCTGATTTTGACAGAGTTTTCATTGTCGAAAGGTATGCATCAGGCTTTGGGTTGGGAGCTGTACTGATGCAAGAGAAACAGCCTATTTCTTACTTCAGTTATAGCTTGACAGCTAGGGAGCAGTTAAAACCCATTTACGAGAGAGAATTGATGGCCATTGTTCTCTCAGTACAGAAATGGAAGCATTATTTGTTGGGGAGAAAATTCTTGGTTCACGCAGATCAGAAAAGCTTCAAATTTCTGTTGAATCAGAGAGAAGTTTACATGGACTATCAGAAATGGCTGACACGATTGCTAGGCTATCAGTTTGATATAATATACAAGCCTGGTATCGATAACAAAGCTGCGGATGGTTTGTTGAAACAGATGCAGGATGAAATAATTGGAGGAGGAGCTCAATTATTAGCATTGGTAGTACCACAAGTGCTTCAGTTGAAGGACATGTATGCTAAAATAGAGGAGGATGAGGGGTTACAGAAGTTGAAACAGAAAATACAAACGGGTGAGATAACCAAGCCGGGATATGCGATTGTCAAAGACAAAATTTGGTTTAAGGGTCGTTTAATTCTACCTGCACACTCAAGATGGATCCCTTTAATCTTAAAGGAGTATCATGATTCATTGGAAGGAGTTCATGCAGGTGTAGTGCGAACGTTAAAGAGGGTACATACTGTTTTCTTTTGGAAGAAGATGAAAGCAACAATTCAAAAGTATGTTGATGCTTGTGGAGTTTGTCAAACCCATAAGTATTCTACTCTCTCACCTGCAGGGTTGCTACAACCTTTGCCTATACCTACATAGATATGGCAAGATTTGAGTATGGATTTTATTGAGGGATTGCCAGCTTCGAGTGGATATAATGTTATATTCGTTGTGGTGGACCGGCTGAGCAAGTATGCTCACTTCTTGGAGCTGAAACATCCTTTCAAAGCTACAGATGTTTCTGCGATATTTGTCAAGGAAATTGTTCGCTTACACGAATTTCCAGCATCTATCATATCGGACAGGGGGAGTGTATTCTTGAGTACTTTTTGGAAGGAGAATTTTCGATTGTCAGGAACCTCATTGAAGTACAGTTCAGCATACCACCCGCAAACGGATGGTCAAACGGAGGTGTTGAACATGTGTTTAGAAACTTACTTGCGCTGCTATGCTTCATCACATCCAAAAACGTGGTACACGTACTTGGCATGGGATGAATATTCATATAATACTTACTGCCTATCATACTGCTTTAAAGGCATCTCCTTTTAAAGTTGTATATGGCGGTGACCCTCCCACGTTGATGCAATATGAAGAAGGATCAATTAATAACTTTGATTTAGAAGTGATGTTGAAGGACAAAGATGTTATGTTGGAGGAAATACAAGCTTCTTTGAGCAGAGTGCAAGGTATAATGAAAGCTAATGCTGATAACAGTCGCAGGGATGTGGAGTTCAATGTTGGTGATAAGGTTTTCTTGAAGCTACGCCCTTATCGACAACAGACTGTGCAATAACGAGTGTATCAGAAACTTGCAGCAAGGTTTTATGGTCCAGTTGAGATATTCGAAATGATTGGAAAGGTTGCTTACCGCTTAAAGTTACCTGAGACATCCGAAGTTCATCATATTATCCATGTTTCACAATTGAAAACAGTGGTGGGCAATAATCTTGAAGTGACTCCATTACCTAACTCATTTTCTGATGTGGGTCAGTTTGTTATTGCACTTGAGAATGTGTTCGACACTCGATACGATGCTAAGGGGTATTTGGAAGTTCTGGTCCAATGGAATGCGTTGCCGTTACATGAAAGTTCGTGGTTGAAAGCAGAAGAGTTTAAGGCACATTTTCCAGCTTTTAATCTTGCGGACAAGCTTCGTCTTTTGCGGCCGGGTATTGATATGCCTCAACGAGCTTATACAAGGAGGAATACATGTGGCAACAACAACCAGGAGTCAACGGGGGGAGTTGACCAAGATGCTGACTAGATTACCGAGAGAAGAATTGTTATTCTGAGGGATAGTTAGTCAGTTAAATATGGTTGTTGCGTTTAGCTTTTCTTTTATGCATTTTCTTCTTAAGAACTGGGATAAAGAGCTGGTAGCTAATCCATGGCGATTTCTGTGATATCGAGCTGGGAATTCTGATTTGTTGTGATCAATCGATCAGATTCTTAGTGGTAATTGAACTTCTGGAGTTGTTCTTTTACAATCTTAATTAAAGTGCATCAGATTCATTCATTTGATAGAAGATCGGTAGTGTGAACATATCAGTTGGAACATGAACAGAGAGTAGTAATCGCATAACAATCTGCTATTGAAACAAGGAAGGAAATCCAGTTCCCGAATTCGTTGAAGAATAGATTTTTCAGTTTTGTATCAAAGGGGGAGAAAGAGTCTGTACCCAAACCATGTTTGATGTCTTCTTTTTAGGTGCCATGTTTGCTGATTGCTGAAATTTCCGAAATCTGTAAGAAAAAAATGAAACTTTTGAGAGTTTAGAGATCTATAAATAAACATGAACAAAGAAAAGTCACCGCATAACAATCCCGATGAACAATCTACTATCTAAGACTGATAACAATCTTACTTTCCGAATACATAAACAAAGAATACAAGAACAAGGTTCGCCAACAAATTTGAAGACCGAAAATCGAATCTGATAAGAAATAGTTTTTCAATTTCGTACCCAAATACTAGATTAGAAATTTAGAGCTCTAAACCGTCGCCTCCTTCGTTTTCTCTTTTGACAAAACGAACCCTAAGTGGCAGTGACTGAGGGTCTCATGCATTTTTTATCTAAATCGGAAGATTTGACCCAGAATCTATTCGAAAGATTGGGTCGGATCCGATTCTTATTTTTGTGTTCGGGTACCTGAGGACCCGTCTTCGTTTTTTTTTGGGGTCAACATCTTCGTTTATAGTATATGACTGTATATATTTGTATATTTTAAGTTAGGTATATAATAGAATTGTTAGTAATCAATCCCATAAATTTTAATAGGATCCATATGAATTCAATAGAATTTGAAAGTATCTGATATGATATATTGTTTTATTCAGAATTATTTTATTTTCGAGTATTTTATATATTTTCGTATAATTTTATAGGTTTCGGATATAATTATATCCAAAAATATTATAACCAATTGATACCCAATTTTTTTTGGATTTTTATATGTATTTTATATTTAGATCCGAACTAATTCTGATTCGATAAAACTGATCCAAACTCGATTCCGAAGTATTTATAACCATGGGACTTCAACAATCTTCTTCTATCTTCCGCCAAGATCAAAAACAATGAAGGGGATGAGAGGATTTCAACTGGGGAAGATTGCATGACAATAATATAATGTTGGATTGAGTAGATACGATGTAAAAATGTCCATAAATCTCGTCGGAACTGGCATCGATGAGGTGAACAGGTGTAACAAGGTCGTCGAAAGCGGTAGAGGAAGCAATTACGGTCCATAAAATTCTCATCAACGCTAGAGATTTTGATTAATCTGGTGAAATATATTTGCGAATAGTGTTGTAGGACTGAAACGAGGGGAAGTTATCCGATAAAATACCTAAAAGATCTGAGCATTTCCATCGCTTTTACGTAATGGATCTAAACTATATGTCTTTTCTTGAGAATATGTCGGTCACAAAGCTGAGAGCCATGACTTTGGATCGAGATACAAGGGCATTGATTGGTACGGACTGTGACTGTAATTTTTTGACTGTAGAGATTTTGGCTGTTAAAACTGTGATTATTATTTTAAATATTTTTAAAAATCTGATTGTTAACAAAAATTGTATAAACTGTAACTGTACGTTAAATAATATTTTTACTCACAAAACAATATAAAGTATGCCAAACTTAAATATATGTATCAATATTCGTACAACTTATAACTTTTTCAGCAATCCTCTAATTATAGTGTTTGATTGTTTTAAATTTTATTGAATAACTATAACCTTTAACATTCAATTATTTTTGCCTAAAATAATAATGTATTAGTATTTGTTTGGCTAAAAATAAAAAAAATATTATCATAATTCATTATTTCAATTAGATATTAATATTGACGTAAACATATATACATTATTGTACCTGCTCAGTATGTAAGTTGTTAAGAAAATTTCTCTGTGTATTTATAATGGTTTTGTAATTTCTAAAATAATATTTGATGATTTTTTAATTTGGGTTGAATGTTTCTTTATTATAGATTAATATCTAAAATAAATTCATTTTACTGTTAATATAAATATTTACTTTTTAATAGTTTGTTTACCCTATAAGTATGTATAGATATGCTCATTTAAAAAATTGTATATGTACTTTGGTTTTGGCAAAAGAAAGCCAAGGCGTTTATTGTTTTCGTCCTTTAGAGCAAGAACAATGGTGTTATCATGGTTGAGTTTCTTAGGAATTTTTTATTAATTTTTTGGGTAGTTAGGAATAGTTAAGATACCTTCCATTTTATCACCTCCAATGGTGTTATCCAAATTGGGTTTTTTAAAATAAAAAATTAATATTAACATTTAAGTGTTTACAAAAACTGCCAATGCAAATCTATCACCAAGAAAATAGGGATGCAAGAACTGAGAGACTATCTCTACTAGAACCAAACCCACCAGATTGGTTTTCTCAATACATCCAAGCTCAAACTTGCTCTTGAGTTCACCAGCTTCCTTCTTCAACGCCTTCTCGTCTGTGTATTGAGCCGCAAAGCCAAGCCACATTACCATGGAGTGCAATAACAACAACAAAACCTTAATCAGGTATTCCTGCGGCTCATGTAAGAGTGGGAAGAGCGAGTAGCAAGATACTGCAGGAAATATAGAGACAAGTTTGTTTATCTTACCACAATCAACTTCATCAATAAAGCAGAAAAATCAGGAAAGAAGAAACAAGTTTGTTTATCTTACCTTCTTCAATGAAGACAGACAAGCCGAAATCAGTAGCCTTGATCAAAGCCTTGTCATCTTTGCTAGAAAGCAAGAAATTCTCAGGCTTCAAGTCTCTATGCAACACACCCATGAAATGACACCAAGCAAACAAACAAACTCATGAGGCATTTGAGTATCAGAAGATGCTAAAGAAATCAAGGGGTACCTGAGACAGAACATAAAGAATAGACAAACAACATATAGCTCAGGATAAACAACTACAACTAAAGCTAAAGCCATTCTCAGAGAGTAACATCAAAGAGAAATCTTACAAACACTAAAGAAAAGTCAGATTACAAAGTGTACCACAAAGTAATGTCAGTTTACAATCGAAATTCATCAAATTAATCTAACAAAACAGAAATCGCTCAAGTACCACGAAGATAAGCACACAGGAAATTAGCATAACTAACCGAAAACAAAACAAACTCCAGGAGTATCCTAGCCTGTAAACAAGCCAAGAAGCCAACACGATTTATCACATCAAAGAGGAACTAAGGAAGCTAACTTGATTCAAGTATCACCACAATTACCTAACCAAAATCTGCAAGCTTAAGGACTCCATCATCAGATATCAACATATTCCCAGGCTTCAAATCTCTGTGGACGATTGGAACAAGATTGGGCACATTCTTTGATTAAAATTGTGTAATTTACAAGTTCATCAAATCAAAATCTGCGCCTATATATCCCACCGAAAACACAAACGAAATTGAAACTCCACCGAAATTGAAATCAAACACAAAATCTGCGAGCATGTGTCGAACCATGAATCTTGAGACTCCACGTTTTCTACAAAATCCAATTTCAGATGCAAATAGACAAGAAAAAAATAGAGAGAATGTGTTACCCGACTAATCTCCATGCGTTCCTCTCAATCTCTCTAGGGTTCTTCGCATACCATCGTCTCCTCTGAGTTGATGAGAGAGAGAAAGGGGACTGCTTGATACGAATCGGTGCTTGATAGGTGGCTAAGAAACCGTTTCTTAAAGCTCTAATCTAAGGATCGATCCTTAAGAATATACTTGTTTTTCATTTTTTTAATCAAAACTTCCTAAAAACCCCCGCCAAGAACCTGCTAAGATACGGCGTTGTACATGGTCTTAGAAACGGACTCATCACGAATACTTTTTGTTATATATTTTAGTATTTGCTTATTCAAAAAGTTAAGAAAGTTAATTTTGGGGTAAATAGAAACTTAGTGCAAAATATAGTTTTTTAATGCTTGACAGCCCTTCAAAAATCTTGCTAGAGTGGCTTTAAAAAATGAAAGGATTTTAAGAGTAAAATAAGAAAACTGGGCTGTTAATGCTGTAGAGAGAAAATAGGAAGTTACAGCCTGATTGACAAATTTTTGGCTTTTACATCCTAACACCAATCGGTGCCAAGAGATAGAATCGGCAAAGAACTTGAAATAAAAAATTTTATGATTTTTTCTTCTTTCATAAGAAAAAACAAAGATTTCATTTTTTGTACAACAAAAATAGAAATTTACTTTTTGCTTAGAGATAGTTATTTTAATTGAATAATATTACAGGTGAATAAATAAATTTGATACTATTTACATTTGATATATGGTATGAAATTTAAAATTAACTAAATATTTCGAATATATTTTTACGTCATTTTCTATTTTCTTATATACACTAAAAATTCTACAAATTAATAATACTGAAATACCAATTTATTAATTTAAAGAATTATTAATTTATTTAAAGATTAATTGAATGAAAAACATAATATAATGCTGATTAATTTTTTAGTTAATGGAGTTATTAGTTTTTTTTTTGCATGCCAATTACTTTATTAATTCATTTCGTTAAATAAAACCCCGCTTAGAAAAGTCGGACAGTTAGAATACAATGCATACAAAGAATTCTTTTTTTTTTGTCAATGCATACAAAGAATTCATAGATAAAGCTTTTGAAGCGAGAATATCCGCAGCTGCATTGCCTTTCTGTTGTTGATATCTAAATCGAATGCGCCGACAGTTTGACTTCCATGCTTGAATTGTATCAAAGTAATGTTGGAGCTTCAACTTCTTTGTATTGTTGTTGAGATAATTAATCACAGTTTGGCAATCGCCTTCAAATTCAATGTGATCATAACCGAGCCAGTATCATGTTTGAAGTGCCCAAATTAGAGCCGAAGCCTCTGCTTCAGCCGCTGAAATTCGTCCTTGAAATTTGCCACATCCCCCATGAATGAAAGTTCCATTGGAGCTTCGTATAATCCATCTTAAACCTGAGTTGTTGTTCCCTGTTTTGTGTGCCCCATAAAAGTTACATTTTAACCATCTGTTATATGGAGTTTGCCACTTTATAGAACGTGTCGAATCGGAGGGAATAATCCCAGAATTCTCGACATGTGACATCGTACAAGTAATCCACTCCGCAATGTCATCCAATGATTTCCTCAAAATGTGCTCTGCTTCAATAACCTCGCGCTCGAAAAGCAGAACATTACGTGATTTCCATAGGCGCCAAAGAATCCAAACCGGAAGTAGTCGTTGTGTTTGTGGTTTTGTTGAGTCCGTAAGACAGTGTAGAATGAATAGCATTTTGTCTTCAAGGGGACTTGTAGTGTCAGAGAGTAAAGGATTATGGAGACCAGCCAAGTGCCATAGTGTATGTGCGTAAGGGCAGAGGAAGAAGAGGTGGTCAGATGATTCTGCAGCAGTAGAGCATCGTGGACAAACCGGGTCAGAAACAACGTGGCGAACTTGTAAGTTGACTCTGACAACCAATGCCTGATACGATCCTCCAGATGAAATGCGAAGTTTAGGGGGGGGATCAAAGATTTCCATATGAATCTGAACTTGGGAATGAAGTCATGAAAATGTTACGAATGATATGATGGTCGTCAAGTTCTATGAGCTCATGTAGTTCAGAGTCCACCCATTGATTGGAAGTCGGATCTAACAGTGTCGAAGCTGAAAGAGTTGGGTTGGTATACGGCAGAAGTTTTGGGCTCCTTGGCGGTATCGTGGGAAACCATGGGTCAGAGATCTTCGTATTTTTCCTATCTCCCAGTGTTACTTGACAACCACGTTGTAGTAATTCGCGGCCAAAACATAAAGATTGCCATCCAAATGAGCTACGTGAGCCTGTTCGTGCTGTCATAATATTCCCATCTCGGAAATAACAGACTTTTTAAGACACGGTGTAGGAGACAGTTTCGTCGAAGATATAGTTTCCATACCTGACTAGCCAACAAAGTTTGGTTAAACATGTGTAAATATCTGAAACCCAAACCTCCACGTTGTTTTTGAGAAACTCATTTTCTTCCATGAGACCCATGCCATCTTTCATTTACCACTGGTGCCACCCCACCAATATTGGGAGAGGAGACGGTCAATGTCGTTACACAGTTCTTTAGGTAGCTTGAAGCAATTCATTGAGTAAACAAGCATAGCCATACCCACTGCTTTGATGACGATCTCTTTCCCGGCAGGCGAGAGGTATTTATGCTGCCAACCCTTAGTTTTCCGTTCCACATTTTGCCTAATATAGTTAAACAACTCTGACTTTTTTTCATGTGAACAGTTCTGGTAATCCTAAGTACTTACCTCCTGCTCCAACTTGAGTGATACCAAGTTCAGATTGTACCAATTGTCGCTGGTTCTCGTAAACTTTTTAACCAAAGGTTATTGATGATTTGTCAAAGTTTATCATCTGTCCAAAAGCTGCTTCATACTGTCGGAATATGTGGTGAATATTTTGGCTGTTCCGGAGATCCGCTTCGAGGAAGAAGAGGGAGTCATCAGCGAATAAGAGATGCGAGATAGGTGGACGATCGATATTCAATCGTATTGGATGGATTAGTCGTCTTTGTTTCGCGTCAGCGAGCATAGCACTTAGTACGACGGAGCATAGGATAAAGAGATATGGAGATAGTGGGTCTCCCTTCCTAATACCGCGGGTTGGACGGAATGCTCCATAAGGGCTACCATTGATAAGGACATAAAAAGAGACTGAGGTTACGCATTCCATTATCCATCGGATCTAAACTTCTGTGAAGCCCTTTTTACGTAATACCTCCTCAAGAAAAGACCATTATATACGATTATATGCTTTGCTAATATCCGTTTTAACTGCCATATATGAATTCGCACATCGCTTCTGTGTTTTCAGAAGATGAAAAACTTCATGAGAAAGAAGAACATTATCCGTAATTTGTCTTCCCGAGATAAAAGCTGCTTGTTGTTCGGAGACAACCAATGGCAGGATCGATTTAAGACGATTGGAAAGTATTTTAGTAATCAGTTTGTATAAAACATTACACAAGGCAATTGGTCGAATATCTTTCATATTTCTTGGCGGAACGATTTTAGGGATGAGGCACATATTAGTGTGATTGAGATCCTGAGGCACTGTTGTCGTGCTGAAGAATTGTCTTACTTCTGCAGTAATCGTTTCTCCCATGATCTCCCAATAGTTTGGAAAAGGCTTGTGGTAAAACCGTCCGGACAAGGTGCTTTTGTCCCTCTAATAGAAAATGGCTTGTCTAACCTCTTCACTTGTAATATCAGACATCAATGAGAGACATATCATCCATGACCACATGACGAATATAGATGAGCGCCGGGTTGAGATTGGTATCAGTACTTGTTGTGAACAATTTTGAGAAGTAAGAAATTGTGTCCTGAGCAATTTGTTCATTTCCAATAATATCATGGCATGCTTCTGATACCATGGAAACCAGTTTATTTCTTGCTCTTCTGTTTTTTGTTGAGGCAAAGAAAAATCGGTTATGACGGTCGCCTTGAGTATGCCAACGAACTCTGATTTTATTTTGTGCCAGTACGTTTCCTCTGCTTTATATGCATGTATCAGTTCTAGGCGAAGGGAGCGAATAACATCACTGGTTTTGGTGATGTCCGAGTGAGCTAAGTCTAGTTGTTGGACCAACGACTTAATTCATTTTGCTGAATTTGTTCCACTGATCTTCTTCCATTCAGAAATGCGATGGCGACAGTTTCGTATGCGAGTACGAAGAGGCATGCTGCGACTTTGAAAATCATCCGACCATCCTCATTTGACAACATCAATGAAATCCGGGTTGTCACACAAACGATCATCAAAGTAGAACATCTTTTTGCCATACTCAATGTTCTTGCGAATCTGAATTATGGCTGGTCTGTTATCTGATTCTAGTAATTCCAAGTAAATGACTTTCGATGCTGGATAGATCGCTCTCCACTAATCATTTGCAAAGGCTCGGTCAAGCCAACATTCTACTTGGTATGTTTTGTGTTTCCCACACCATGTCATGTTGTTACCTTTGTATGGAAGGTCTTCAAGGTTGCAATGAGAAACCATGTTACAAAAATCTACAAGGGACCAAGTCTCACATGGATGGCCACCTCGTTTTTCGTTTGCATTGAGTACTTCATTGAAGTCTCCACATAAGAGCCAATGTCCTATTCTGTGTACTGCTAGTCTTTGTAATCTTTCCCATAGGATATGTCTCAATTCGTGAATTCGATTGCCATAGACACATGAATAATAAAAATAAATTTCATTATTCATAATCTTACAATCAATCATTCTTTCATTACAAGTGATGAAATCGACATCATATCTTTTTTACATAATAATGCTATACCACCACCTATGCCTAATGGCGATACACATTTTACATTTTCATATTCTAACTAAGTAGCAACATCTCTTACAACATCATCGGGATTCTTGGTCTCAATCAGAAAAGTACGTCCGGGGAATAAGTTGCCTTAATCCCTTTGAGGCGTCGAACTGCCAGGGAACCTTTCAACCCTCGTCAGTTCCAAAAGGTTGTATTCATTGCACCCCAGTGGCTTATGGCCCACCGTACCATCCCGATTGTGATGTTGTTGAGAGTGTTGATTTCCATATCCTAGTCCAATCAACATTACATTCCCATTCGCCTTTGCCCTTTGGCGCCAAATCCAGATGCATGCTTCACAAGTCTCTATTTGAACCCGAAGTCGCCGATAAAGTGGTTCTTCATCCAGATCATCAGTAATCCAGGTATGACGTGAATCTTTGTACTTGCTCAAAGTTTCCTATGAATGATCCGAGCTTATGTCTTTCGTTTCTTCGGGACAGATTTCGGTGATTCAATATGTAGGTCTGGCAGATTGTTGTTATCATCTTGTATAAGGTTTGCTTCTGGTACTTCTTTGTTTCCACGATTATCAGTTTTTGGTTTGTCTTGGTCATTGTCATCGTCATTACCATCGTCGCCATCATTCGGTTCAGTTGGTGCAGATCACTAAGAGAGCAGATTGCAGCATCATGGTCTAGCATCCCGCAAAGATTGCAGAAGCCTCTCAAGCGTTCGCAAGAAAGTTTTAGGATAGCCGATTGTGCTCCAAATTGGAAAGTTCTTTGAAACCGTAGAGACTGGTCAGTATTCCAAATGAGACGTACGTGAACATAATCCACAAGTTGACCACCTTCGCCAGCGAAATATGTTTCGATGAATTGTCCTAGTTGTGAACCGACCTGAATAACCATTCGTCTTGTAAGGAATTGCAGAGGTATCCCTCGTATCTTGACCCAAAATGTTATGAATTTGAGTTCGATATCGGTCTGATATGGTGACCATCTCTGAATGACCTTCATCCAGTCGTTAAACGACCAAGGTCCGCATTTCAGAACAGTGGTGAGGATTTCCTTTGTTTTGAATATAAACTGCACCTTGTTGCCTTCAATGATACGTCCAATGCAGTCGTCGCCTACACCCCAAAGTCTTGGCATGGATGCCATTAAAGTCCGTAAGTTCTGCTTTCGTTTGTGTAGCGGTCTGACCATGAGGGAGAAACGATTTTCCAATAAGGCATCGTTGCACAAATTGATTGGTAGACAGATAACATAATCTTCCAATCTGATTGTGACCTCTTGGAGTTGTCTCCTAATTCGTTCCGACATGATCAAAAAAAGAGCGGGAAATTGTTACTTTTGAAATGCTCAACACATGGGAGAGAAGATGAGACATGGAAAATATATATGGAGAATGCGATGGCAGTTATCGGATCAATAACCGTCTGACGGTTATCCTTGTCCGACGGCACTGCTGTTGACCGGCATAAGGCACTGTTCAACTGAGGAACAGAGAGTCGCGTTGTTTCATATGTTCTGTTTCGTTATTTTTGTATAGGAAAGATTGACTTCCTTTTTAATGGAGTTATTAGTTAATGAGAGTTTCTGCTAATAAGATAATAATATGATTATATTTTGTTGCTTTTACAAAAACACCCTTTTGAAAACCTTACCCTATAAAATCGGGGTTTTGGCTCTCCTAGCCCTATGAAACCAAATAAAATCTACAATGCCCCTCCTTAATCTACAATATCCTTCTCATTTAAATGAGATTGGTTGTTTACGAATCTGCCCTTACTGATTGAAAAAAACAAAAACAAAAATGAAAATCGAAAATCTGAAATCGGGTTGGTTGTATCCGATCTCTATCCGATCCGATGGGCTGATTCTCGTTTTGACCCGAGATTCTCTCTCCTCTCTCGTCTCGTTCCATTCGTCGCCAAAACTCGTTTTCCTTTTAGCTCAGCTTCTCCTCGATCTTCGCCTTCGCCTCCTACACCGCCGTCGACGTCTCCTTCGCCGCGCCGCCTCGCCGTAGCCGCCACATTCCCCTCCAAACCGAGGTTTAACCATTTATTGGTCTCTATAACGAATGTGTAGATTGGTCTCTTTAATCGATTTGAAATGGTAGATTGTAATCGATTTGATGCACATTGGTTTATTATGAGTCCAAGTTGGTTACAGATGCATTGTTGTGGTTGAATCATTGTAAAATTTTACTTTTTTCAGATCTTGAAACCAATTGAAATGGGTTTCGGGTTCATGTTCATTCGATAATAGTATAACTAGGTAAAACCAGTAACACTAGGAAATGTTGTATAACTAGTAAAACTAGGGTATAACTGTGTACATCTATTGTATAACTGTGAACAACTAGTGTATTACTGTGAACAACAATTGTATAAATGTGCACAAATAACTTTTTGATTGAGTTTTTGGGTATTGTTTTGAAGGTTAAAATGATCAACAACGTCACCATACATTATAAATGCGAAGGTCGCATTTATGGTCTAGTGTTTAAGGCATCAGTCGAGGAGATAACAATGTCGATGGTAGAATCTAGGTTATACAATAAGCTTGGTTTGGATGGAAGTAAGGTTAAATTCCAATTGAGTTACATTCCTAGGCTGGCTGGGTGTGAGGAACAGTCGTATATTTGTGATGATGAGGAGATGTTTGTGTATCTAACGCATGTTGATCATGAGAATCGTAGATGTGTTTTTTATGTGGAGGTGTTGAGTACACCGGAACTGCCCGAGCAGCAGTCGAGAGCGGGAAAAAGCTCTTATGGTATGAACTATGAAGATTCGCAGCCCAAAAATCATGAAATAGGAGAAATAAGACCTGATGCCATCATGTTGTACATTGGCAACGAACTAGGAAATAAATAAAAAGAGGATGATGCTCAAGAAAATGATGGAGATGTCTATGAAAATGATGGAGATGATCCAAAAAATGGTGAAGATGACCCCGAAAATGATGGAGATGACCTCGAAAATGATGGAGATACAGTACGTGATGAATATGAGGGCAACGGTATGGATTCATCAGATTTGCGTGATGAATATGTTGAGCAACCACCAGTTGATGTTGTGTGTAGTCCGAGTTTACCGCCATGGGAGGATGGTTTGGATTTGAACGTTGGTGTAGAATTTTCAAACAAGAATGTTTTAGCAAAGTTGGTTCATAGAGGCGCATTTGTTAACTCTTTCGGCTATTTTATACAAAAATCCGATTCTCAGTGATGGATGGCTAGATGTGCTCCACGAAGCTGTAATTGGAGAGTAGGAGCTTCAAAGATCACAAAATACGAAAGTTTCTCGATTAGAACGTACACGAAGATGCACACACAGTCGGACTAGTCAGAGTGAAGAAGGCAGGGAGGAGAGGAAAGGATCATCAAAACTAGTTGCATCTCTGTTGAGTGAAGATTATCCAGGGAAATACGAGACTCCAACTTCTAAAGTTATCATGGATATTGTGAAGAGGAAAGTTGGTGTAGGGATATCATACTCCACGGCTCTGAGAGGGAAAAACCAAGCAGTTTGCGATTTGCGTGGTAGTCTAGAAGATAGCTACCGGATGTTGTATAGTTATCTATACGTCCTAGAGGAACTGAATCAAGGCACGGTCACAGAAGTGAAACTAGATGAGGTGGGAAAATTCAAGTACCTTTTCATAGCTTTGGGAGCTTGCATTGAAGGGTTTAAATGCATGAGGAAAGTGATTATGGTGGATGCTACTTTTCTAAAGACCGCATATCGTGGTGTACTAGTTTTCGCCATGCTCAAGATCCCAATCATCACATTTATACTATAGCATTTGGGGTACTCGACGGTGAGAATCATGATAGTTGGGCCTGGTTTTTCGAGATGTTGAAAACCGTTGTAGCCAATTCTTCCGATTTGGTGTTTGTGAGTGACAGAAATTTAAGCCTCATCAACGCCGTAGCTAACATGTATCCACAAGCTCATCATGGTTATTGCTTATGGCATTTGTCCCAAAATGTTAAAGGCCATGCTCCTCATCACGCCAATAAGGACACTGTCGCAAAACAATTCCAAGAGTGCGGTTGGGCTCACATGGTTTCTGAGTTCAACAATCTTTTCGACGAGTTTAAGAAGAGATATCCATCAGCGGCGAAGTATGCGGAGGATACCTGCGTGCTAGAAAAATGGGCGAGATGTGTATCTCCGGCTGATAGATACAACCTGGACACTAGTAACTCTGTCGAATCTCTAAACAAAGTTTTTAAGGACGCCAGGAAGTACTCTTTACTGCCTTTGCTGGATACCATACTTCGAAGTTTTCTGATTGGTTTAACGATCATATGAAAGAGTCTATTGCAGGACCGAGTACAAACAAATTTGTGCCTTTGGTTGAGAACTTCTTGCATAAAACATGGCTTGAGGCTGAAAAATTGCATGTGCGAGAGGTAAACAGTTATGCACTTGAATATGAAGTTGATGATGATGAAGGAAAGCTTCATTTAGTGTACTTGGTAGACAAAATTTGAACTTGCAAGTTCATCGATATTCATAAGTATCCTTGTCTCCATGTTCTAGCCGCTTTCATCTATTTCAACGAACATGGAAGGCATCGTAGTGATATCCACATAGAACTTCATGATCTGTGTTTGAAATATTATTTGAACGAGTTGTGGACATTGGCTTATGTCAAGTCGATCTATGTTGTGCCTGATATGTCTACGTGGGTTGTCCCGGATTACATCATGGAGAAGCAGATAATACCTCCGGATATCATCGTAAGGAAGGGTCGGAAGAAGGTTAAAAGACATCCATCTGTTGGAGAAAGACGTAAAAGGGTAAGGGTACAGAACAAAAGGCAGGGGGGAAGAACTCTGCCATGGTTGTTGTATGGAGAAGACTATGTTTTGTAGAATTTTTGAGTTGTTGCTTGCTTTTGTTATGTAAAACACTGCATTGGTTGTTTTCATTTAAGTAATGCTATATAACGATTTTGTAAGTTCTGAGTAAGACTAGTATAACTACGCATGAGTTGTAATACTTGATCTTTTCTAACAAATTTAAGTTTGGTTAATTGAAATTGAACATTAATCATCTGATGAAAGCATGGAAGAACATTGTACTTATATTATATGTTTTACAAATAATAAATTAACCAAATCTTATTTTAAATGGGGCTCTATGAAACAAGTTCACCAAATCTCCTTATACTTTAAGAAATATTTTCTAATGGAGAATCCACTTGGAAAGTGAGAGTTACCAAAATATAATATTCAAACAAAGAAATGCACTGGGCAATGAGATTCATATGGTAGATCAATAAAATAAAATATAATACTAGGAAAACTAACTTTTATTCGGTGTAATACTAATTTAACTGTAAACCAAACATTTTCACATTTTGTATAACTAATAATTTGGTATAACTATGTGTGATCTTTAAGATTGAAAAAGCCGATTAAAAAAAACAAATTAGAATTTTCTCATTTTAAAATCATTCTCTCTCTCTTTTTCTCTTCCGGCGCCAAAATCAATCTATCTTTCTCTTTTGGCGCCAAAATCAAAATTTTAAGATTACAATTTTCGTTCTCTTCTCTTTATATCGGGTCTCGTTCCCTTTCGTCCTCTCTCTCTCTCTCTCTCTCTCTCTCTCTCTCTCTCTCTCTCTCTCTCTCTCTCTCTCTCTCTCTCTCTCTCTCTCTCTCTCTCTCTCTCTCTCTCTCTCTCTCTCTCTCTCTCTCTCTCTCTCTCTCTCTCTCTCTCTCTCTCTCTCTCTCTCTCTCTCTCTCTCTCTCTCTCTCTCTCTCTCTCTCTCTCTCTCTCTCTCTCTCTCTCTCTCTCTCTCTCTCTCTCTCTCTCTCTCTCTCACACACGCCACAATGGAGAATTTCAGCCTTGATCCATACGAGGATGAGAGGAGGATTAGGAAGGAGATGAAGCGCATGATGGACATGGTTATGTTCACAGCAGATGCCCAATATGGAATTCCAACCAAATGCCCATGCGGGGGAGAAATCAGGCACGGTGTGTCTCCAAATCCAAAGTTTCAGTATGATTTCGACACTTTACCAGGCAGTAGGTACTTCACATGCCGCCAATTTAAGGTAAAATTTCATTTCTTTGTTTTTCTGGGTATAACTGGAAAACTAGGTAACACTATATGAATGTTCTTCGTCTGGGTATGACTGGTAAAACTAGGTAACACTATATGAATGTTATTAGTCTGGGTATAACTGGGTATAACTAGGTAACACTATATAAATGTTCTTCGTCTAGGTATAACTGGAAAAACTAGGTAACACTATATGAATGTTATTCGTCTGGGTATAACTGGGTATAACTAGGTAACACTATATGAATGTTCTTCGCCGGGTATAACAGGTAAAACTAGGTAACACTATATGAATGTTATTCGTCTGGGTATAACTGGTTTATTTTTTGATTGGATGATGGACTCCACTTTCGTCAGCCGTGGGTTTTTGGTGTCGAACAAGAGATTAAGAAGCTACTTCGGAGGGTTGAAGAGCAGGACAAGACGATTGAAGAATT
The DNA here is from genome assembly GCA_030180135.1 of Orychophragmus violaceus. NCBI lineage: Eukaryota > Viridiplantae > Streptophyta > Magnoliopsida > Brassicales > Brassicaceae > Orychophragmus > Orychophragmus violaceus. The sequence continues at coordinate 59,257,620 of CM058236.1, read as the reverse complement.
GCGAAAGGAGATTGTGAAGCTCAAGAAGTAGTGTTGTTTTGCGATCTTTCTATTGATCTATGGAGACTATGTGTTGTTTTTTGTTTAAGTAACACTTAACATCAACTTCATTGTTGATTATTTGCTATCTATGTTTTGTTTAAGACTTAGTATTACTTGGTTTACTTAGTTATACCATGATCAATGCAAACCAACAACAATGTAACTAGCAACATATTTTTGACCAAAAAAAACCGTTGCAACAAACACTTCTCAAATCCAAACAAATTGTAGCAAAAGAGTGAATTAACTAAATAAAGTTCCAAAAACAAAGCAACACAACATAGCAGAGAATCATGAGAATGGTCAGTGTCTCTAAAGACCATCACCACCTCCCCTCCGAGACTTGTGAGCCTTCACAAACTCTTCAAGAGGCTTGATCCTTTCGTCCATCGTGGTGACCTTCTCCACAAGCAAGCTCATCTGCTCTGCCATGTTCGTAAACGCGGCGGACAACTCTTCCAAAGAAGCCTTGTTATTTCGGCGTTCCTTCTCTACTCTTCCTGCCTCCTACTTAGGTTGTCGCCCTTTCAAATCTTCTTTCATCATATCTTCAAACCAAACAGTTAATCCTTGGTCTAGACGCTTGCACCAACTTTCCACAACAATATCGTGCTCATCGGCATCGTCCTCTTTCTCCATGATCTCTTCCAACAGCTCATTCTCATCAGACGTGGCTACCAAAACACTCTCAATGTCCTGTAAATTTTAACATACTTGATTATTCCAATTGCTGCTAGTATTACCAAGTTCTTCTAGTATTACCAAGTACTAATAACCTTGGTATCACCGAGTTTCTCGTAGACTGTCTCAAGAGGCCACCCTCTCATGTTGCATTTTTCCACTTGTACTTGCACATCCTTGGGCAATCGTCGTAAGGAAATGGTACAACTTCTTGGAAGTTGTCTCTCAGTCTCGGAATGGCCTCAATCGCCAAAAGCTACAAAAACAAATTCAAAATTAGACATTACAAAAAAATTAGTTAAAATGCAAAGTCCTAAGATTATACCTCCAATGGAACACAAAAACCAGGAATCGTCCATGGGCCCGACACCTTCCCTTTAAAATGATCCATCGTCTTGTAAATGGACTCCAACATGTAATCAAACGACTATCTTCCCCAAGGAAACGTCAGACATAACTCCAGATCATCCACGTATCTTAGATATACGTCCAACACGGGTTTGGCTTTGTTTCCAGTTTTGCTGAGACAGTAAACAATGCTGCTCAAGAAATACACCACGGCCATCTTCAGCCTATCTCCCGTCTTATCCGGTCCCATTTCGTCAAGCTTCTTTTTCACGTCTTCACGTAACACCTTCCCGTCGAAATACTTCTTCTTGAAGTCCAAGGATCCTTGTCTCTTCCAGTTGATTGGATAATTGCGGCATTCGAGCCCTGAAATCGACGCGTGCTCTCGTAAACCCGTATCGGATGGAAACACCGTTAACCACAAACCAAGCTTCCTTTTTCCTTTTGATTTCAGCGGTACGCAGGAGAAGCATCCACGTGGGTTGAACCTTGTGATTGCTCCTCGGCATGTGATAAATGTGTGAGAACTGCGGATGGTTCTCAAACCATGACATCTCCTCCGGAGTGAGATTCAGTTCCTCAAAAGTTTTCAAAGTTTCCTCGATGTAGCACCGCATTGGTAGCTTCACGCTCTCACTATACTGATCTGGCGGGAAGTACATTTTAAGAGGTCGCAGGGCTATCATTTCCTCCGAGGCTCCCTGCAAACAAACAACACAGTATAACCAAGTTATTCTAGTTTTACATAGTTCATCCAGTTTTACCAAGAAATCCTAGTATTACCAAGTTATTCTAGTTTTACCTAGTTATCATAGTATTACAATGTTCTCCTAGTATTACCTAAGATAACCTAGCAATCCTTAGTTATCCTAGTAATACATAATCACATATACTTAGCTAGTTATCCTAGTATTACTTATACTAGGGTTTTGCTTACCGGATTAGGATTACGAACGTCGGTCTCCTCATCGGATTCCTCCTCCTCTGATTCATCCGCCTCCGACTCATTCTCTTCTCATCCCTCTTCGTCTTCTACTTCTTCATCTGATTCCGTATCCTCGTCGTCTCCCTCCGCCGTCTCCGTCGCGTCAACCTCGTCTCCCTCCATTGTGTCAGCCGTCGGGCCCTCGTGGGTGTTTTCTTCGTTTCTCATCTCCGCCGCAACTCCTTCACCACTCGGAGGAGCCGGAGCAGTAGCCGGAGACGGAGTCGGAACCGACGCATCCGAAGCTTCTGTAACGGGAGCCGACGAGTTATTTTCATTCCTCGGAGATGGCGGAGCCGTAGCAGTATCCGGAGCCGTAGTCGCAGTCGGGGCCGGAACCGATGATTCTCCGCGCCGCCTCTTCTTCGACACCCTCTCCGCCGTAGGACTACGTGGCTTCGACTTCTTCGATGCATTCCTTGTCTCCACCATCTTCGATTGAGAACGTAGTATTCCGGTGAACGTATTCTGGTGAGACGATTGAGATTTCTCAGTTGAGAGAGAGAAGGAAGAAATAGGTAAAGAAATTAGGGTAGAAGTTGGAAGTGTTGTCGGAGTAAAATGGGAAAATGGTAGAAGGTAATTTTTTTTTTTACCCGGATATAAAAAACCCGAGTAGAATCCGATGGATATGGATCGAATCGGGTTACACCCAAGTATGAGACGTAATTTTGTGCTCTTGTCCTGGTTTTTAAGTCATCTCGCAATTTTCCTGATTTAATTTAAATCAAAACGAAATTCTTGTTATAACAGGGCCATGGGAGATTTCTCAAAAAAAAAGGAAAAAAATCTCACTCTTCATCCCTTCTTCTTTCGCAACGAAAAAGGCTGCCGCTGCCGTTCACCCTCTAGCTACCGTCCAATCTCTGGACGGTGATATGAGCAATGATCAACCCGCCACTTTACCCCTTCCCGATGTAATGAAGACACCGGTTCGACCCGACGTCGTGAACCTTGTCCACGCTCAGATCTCAAACAACAGTCTCCAACCTTACGCCGTCTCGAAACGTGCCGGTCATCAGACTTCCGCCGAGTCTTGGGGTACAGGGCAAGCCGTATCGCGTATCCCTCGTGTTCCCGGAGGTGGTACACACCGTGCAGGTCAAGCTGCGTTCGGAAATATGTGTCGTGGTGGTCGGATGTTCGCTCCGCCTAAGATCTGGCGTCGTTGGCACCGTCATGTCACTGTCAATTTGAAAAGGCACGCGATCGTTTCAGCGATTGCCGCGACTGCTGTTCCTTCTCTTGTGATGGCTCGTGGTTAGCGACTCAGTTGAGTCTGTGGGGAAGACGAGTGATCGATCAAGGTCTTGCAACAGACTGGTGCTTACGCTGATGCTGAGAAAGCTAAGGATAGTATTGCGATTCGATCTGGTGTAGGTAAAATGAGGAATCGTAGATACATTTCTCGTAAAGGTCCCTTGATTGTGTATGGAAACGAAGGAGCTAAGTTAGTGAAAGCGTTTAGGAACATTCCTGGGATTGATATATGTCATGTTGAGAGATTGAGTTTACTGAAACTGGCTCCTGGTGGTCATTTGGGAGGATTCGTTGTGTGGACTAAATCGGCTTTCCAAAAGTTAGAATCGGTTTATGGTTCGTTTGAGAAGCAGTCTGAGATGCAGAAAGGATATGTTTTACCTCGTCCTAAGATGGTTAATGCTTATCTGGCTAGGATTATCAATTCCTATGAGGTTCAGAGTGTTGTTATGCCGATCAAGAAGGATGCGAAGAGAGCTGTGTTGAAGAAGAATCCTCTTAAGAACTTGAATGTGATGTTGAAGCTTAACCCTTATGCTAAGACTGCAAGAAGGATGTCTCTGTTGGCTGAAGCTGAGAAGTGAAGTCCAAGAATGAGAAACTTGAGAAGAAGAGGAAACCATCTCAAAGGTACTATCTTTTCTGGTTTGGGAATTCCATTTTTCAGTTTATTAAATTCTGTTAAAGATTCATTGGCATTCTTTCCTTTGTTGTTATCGTGTTTCTTAGAAATGTGACAACTTTTTTGTGTCTGAGATCAAAAGTAAGAACCATAACTAAGGTTTTACTTCTTTGTTCCTTTTTTATTGCCTTTTTTGCTCTCGGTCCTTGAGGTTTCTATTTTACTAATACTTTTGTTTTACCGGTTATTGTTATATCAAATCAAGTAATTGCTCAATGTTAGATTACTTATAATACACTCTCCCATTGAATAATTTATTGCTTGACTTTAGTAGAGTTGGATAATATTGAAAAAGTCATTTTTATCTGCAATTCAAGTAAATTATCAAAAAATAAAGTCCATTATTATGTTACTTTCAATCATCTAGTCCATGACTTTTATACTACTTGCTTAATTTTTGTTAGATCAATACGTAAGCTTATCTTAATACAATATAGAATGCTAATTCATCTCCTACACAACTAGAGTCGTACTGTAATCCTACTCAATAAGGAAATATTTGTATTAGAATTGGCCAGACTTTGAAATTGTATTTGATTCTTATCCCTATTATCATATTTGATTGCTTCTTTGGACTAAGTCTAGATGCGAATTTGGAATAAATAAAAGGAGCACTTTATCAGAACTTTACTATATATAGGCACATAGATCAATCGTTATTCGTCACTTCTCATACTTAGAAGTTAAAACACATTTTTTCAACTTATAAGAAACTCCCGAATGAGAAACCAGAGAGTTTTCTTCTTCTTCTTCTTCTCTGTGTTCTTTATGGAACTTAGCAGAGGACAGAACAACAGAAGAACCGAAGTCGGAGGTTGCCATGCTATGTGTCAACTTGTCTCTTGCCGATTTTTATTCTTCTCGTCCTCAGTTTCAGACGAGGCTTGTCGTCAACGTCGGTGACTCCAGAAACGACGTCGTGGGTGCAGCAGCTGCAGGTACATTCTCATCTCCTCTCTATCTAAATATTTGGTTTATATACATCCGCATGTATATATGTTTTCCAAAAGCGTCAACCCAAAATTGGAGTGAGATAACGTATATATTTAGCAATAGGATCTCCCCATCGAACTAAACATACTGGTCACGTTTGCGATCATCGTTCTATTCTTACTTAACTCTTCGAATAGTGAACCTTAATTTTGTTGGTTTTGACATTGTCACAGCACTTGAGCTGATAAAGAACAAGCAAGTGAAAGCGATTTTGGGGCCGTGGACTTCAATGCAAGCTCATTTCTTGATCGAGATTGGCCAAAAATCGCAGGTTCCGGTTGTTTCTTACTCTGCAACAAGCCCATTCCTTACATCTCTCCGTAGTCCATATTTCTTGCGTGCTACATATGAAGACTCCTCTCAAGTTCACACCATCAAATCTATCATCAAGTTGTTCGGGTGGAGAGAAGTTGTGCCTGTTTACATCGACAACACCTTTGGAGAAGGTATAATGCCTCGTCTCACCGATGCATTACAGGAGATCAACGTCCGAATACCTTATAGATCTGTCATCGCACTCAATGCCACAGATGATGAAATCTCTGTGGAGCTTCTTAATATGATGACCATGCCTACAAGAGTGTTTATTGTCCACATGTACTCTTCTCTTGCCTCGAGAGTCTTCATCAAAGCTAAGGAGATTGGTTTGATGAGACCGGGGTATGTCTGGATCCTAACCAATGGAGTTACAGATAACTTAGGTTCGATAAGTGAGATTGGTATTGATGCTATGGAGGGGGTATTAGGTGTTAAAACATATATTCAGAAGTCCAAAGAGCTCGACAAGTTTACAGCTCGTTGGAGGAAAAGATTCCCACGGAAGGAGCTTAATGTCTACGGATTGTGGGCTTATGATGCTACCACTGCACTGGCGATAGCCATTGAAGAAGCTGGAACAAATAACCTGACTTTCAGTAACGCAGATCCTGGGAGGAATGTTTCTGAACTTGAAGCTCTTGGTTTATCGCAAATCGGTCCAAAGCTTCTCCAGACACTATCAAGAGTTCAATTCAAAGGACTTGCAGGTGATTTCCGTTTCGTCAGTGGGCAACTGGAGCCATCGGTGTTTGAGATTGTTAATGTGGTCGGAACCGGAGAAAGGTCGATAGGATTCTGGACAGAGGAAAATGGTCTTGTGAAGAAACTAGACCAGCAACCGCAGAGCATGACCGCCTTATCTACTTGGAAAGATAATCTAAGACACATTATATGGCCTGGAGAGGCTGATTCTGTTCCCAAAGGATGGGAGATCCCAACTAATGGGAAGAAGTTGCGCATTGGAGTTCCAAAAAGAACCGGTTACACTGATCTCGTGAAGGTCACAAGGGATCCTACCACCAATTCAACAGCAGTCACAGGTTTCTGCATAGATTTCTTTGAGGCTGTGATTCGAGCAATGCCTTATGACGTCTCCTATGAGTTCATTCCTTTCGAGAAACGCAATGGTAAAGCTGCCGGTAATTATAACGACTTAGTCCACCAAGTGTACCTAGGGGTGAGTACGATCACAAACTAATCACCCCTCAAAATAGCATTTATTAAAACCATCGTAATTAGTGTACTCTTCTCTTTCTGGCAGAGATATGACGCCGTTGTAGGAGATACAACCATACTGGCGAACAGGTCCTCTTACGTCGACTTCACATTCCCATTCATTAAATCAGGCGTAGGATTAATCTCCCCCATTAAAGACCAAGTGAAAAGAGATAGTTTCACTTTCTTCAAGCCTTTGTCATGGAAACTGTGGTTAACTTCCTTTGTCTTTTTTTTCCTTATTGGAATTACTGTTTGGGCTGTTGAACATAGGGTTAACCCAGACTTCCGTGGACCTCCTACATACCAAGCTAGTACTATCATCTGGTTTGCCTTCTCTACCATGGTTTTTGCTCCAAGTACGTTCACTATCTCTTCTCTACATCTTGACATATCTTGATGTTTCTGTATATCACCTTGCTTGATACTTTCAAGTTACGGTGTGCAGGAGAAAGAGTGTTCAGCTTTTGGGCTCGGATCCTGGTTATCACATGGTACTTCCTTGTTCTTGTGTTGACCCAAAGTTACACAGCCAGTCTGGCTTCCCTTTTGACATCACAGCAACTTCATCCAACCATAACTAGCATGAGTAGCTTGCTTGAGAGAGGAGAACCAGTGGGTTATCAGAGGACATCCTTCATCCTTGGAAAGCTTAAAGAAGCAGGTTTCCCGCAATCTAGTCTTGTGCCTTTTGATACCGCAGAAGAATGCGACGACAGTCTGAGAAAAGGACCAAAAAAAGGCGGTGTCTCAGCTGCTTTCTTGGAAATACCGTACTTGAGACTCTTTCTTGGAGAATATTGCAACACTTATAAAATGGTTGAAGAACCATTTAATGTTGATGGATTCGGCTTCGTAAGTTTCCAAGACGATACTTCTCTGAAAGTTTTCATTAAACTGTGAGATGAGATTATAAGTACCTTTTTTGCAGGTTTTTCCAATCGGGTCACCTTTGGTCTCCGATGTTTCAAGGGCTATCTTAAAAGTAGCAGAGTCACCAAAGGCGATGGAGCTTGAGCGCACATGGTTCAAGAAGAAAGAAGAAAGTTGTCCAGACCCAGTCACCAATCCAGATCCAACTCCATCTATTACCTCTAGACAGCTCGGCGTAGACAGTTTCTGGCTTCTGTTTCTTGTTGTGTTTATTGTGTGTCTTTTTACACTCAGCAGATTAGCGTTTTGTTTCCTAAAGAAGACTGAAGGGAATGATTTGTGGAAAGAGTTTCAACAACCGGACAACGATTCGTACATCAACAAGGTAGAGAAATGTCCTTGTTCGTCAAGTCGACACATGCCTGAGAACAGCAGTCAAGCAACAAACCAGACAGTCAACGGTTAAGACACAAGTGAGCAAGCAAACGTTTTGTTTGAATCGCTTACAATTCATGATCATGACCATGTCTGTCTTTAGTTTAACAAAAAAAAAAATCACTATTTGTAGTTACTGTATATATCAAATACATGCTTCTTAAAATTCAATTGTTTTAAAATGTTCTGTTATAGTACCATACCATTAAAATATTAAATCATATCTTTTATCAAAAGCAACACCAAACAAAGATTTTACAGTATACATCTTATAATGTAAACATCAAAGACAATCAAAAACGCAGTTTTTTTTTGTCAACATAAATAATACATAATTAAAAAGGCTCAGTGAGCAGTCAAGATGGAGGTACGGGATCTACATAAATGATATAAGACCGTTGAACTCTGACACTTTTTGCCAGCTTATCCGTTTTTGTGTTGCTCGCCCGCAGGATGTGAGTAATAAATAACAAACCTTGTAAAGAATTCTCTTTTGACTGCGAACTCCTCCAAATAGATTGCAAAAGCCGGTTACTCCAACGGTGCAGACATTATCTTCACCAACTCAAAACAGTCTGTTGCAAAAGTAACTTCTTGCTGGTTCCATCTCTTCATACATTCCATAGTCCAAATCAAAGCTTCAAACTCTGCATGTAACGGTGATAGGCTTCTCCTGATGTTCTTTGCACCCATCATAATATATCTATCTCCTTCATAGATGTATACCATCCTTGTCCAGAAAAGATATCACCCTCCTTCCATGAACTATCTAAAAAACACTATCTTCCTTTAAAATCCAGATTTGGGTCTGGTGACATAATCCTTCCCTGATTCCTGACAAAAACGCAGTTCATCTTATAAATGTAAACATCGAAGATAGAGAGCAGTAACACAACTTACAATTGATAGTGAAAGATGGTACAACTTGGAATTGGTAGTGAAAAATATGGTAGAAGATGAAATGTTTATTTAGAAAAACAAAGAAGGGGAAGAATATAGATTTGACAATAATACACTTTATTAAAAAGATTTTTATTTTTTTTTATCATGAAGAAAATGTATATCTTTATATTAACTAGAATCACATAAGCATAAGAAACCAACTTTCGTTGCGAGTTCTAGAGATCCTAAACATGCATTACTCTCAATTTCTTTCGTTCACGATTCTCCTAAGCCAAATTTCTTTGCGAATAGTCAAATTGCTCATCTAGGTTCTTTCTAGTTAATTAATAAACTGTCGTTGCAGAAATCAACCTAACATCAATAATCTAAGTGGCCAATTTAGATCAAGCATGAAGAACAACCCTAGACGAAGAACTAGAAAGATGTGAATCCCAACAGATTGATCAACCTATAATTCCCTGAAATCCCTTGTGAGAATCCCTAAACCTAACAGCTAAATTACTCAGACATGACAATCATAACAATAGACATGATGAATAGAAAACCAAATATCATAAAATAGAAACAAGGAATATGAGTTCCAAATCTCTCTCTCTGAATAGAATAAAGCGTATGAAAAACGTAACCTAAACAATGGCTTAAAAACCCTAATATAATGATCTAAACTCGGCTGGGGCTTCTTTGTAATTATGAGAAACTTTTGGGCCAAAGTGCAATTTCCAAATTCTTCATTAAACTCGCTAGAATAGCCTGTCCACGATTGGTGTCGATCGATGCTGAAAGCGTGTCGATCGACACAAAGATCTGATATCGACAGTGACTTCTTCTTTTCGGGCAAATGCTCCAAATAGCTCCAGAATGCGCCATAATTTCCAAATCCGCTCCAAACGTACCTAGACCTGTAAACACACATAAAAGGACTCCAAAATACTCTAAAAAACTCGATAACAAAGACATATACCATGGTTGAAAGTCCTAAAAACCATAATATATCAGTAATGTGTGTTTTTAGGTGAAGATGTTGGTGTGATCTCTTTGGATACCACAATCTCATCATCCTCATGAGTGTTTGAAACCATAGTTGTTGTAATTTATTGTTTCAAAATTTTTTTTTGTCGTCCAGATCCCTAAATTAGAAAAACTATTAATGAATATCGAACACCATTAACAACTAATCGCAAATATAAATTCCAATTCATCAGAAAATTCTTTGAATTGACAATTATGATTTTAATTAGGTTTGTTTAACAATAAAAGTAGAGAACAAAAAAATCAAAACATTTAAGATGAAAAAAGGAAGAAGCTGCCTAAGTGATCAAACTTTGGAATTTATACTTCACTAGTTCTTAATAGATTCAATAAATAATAGAGAAATTAAATTTTAGCAAAGCCAAAATATATAAAATGAAATACAATCAAATCGTTTTATACAAGGCAGTGAGAGTGGATCAAAGATGATTATCGTCTTAAATCGTAACTAGGCTGCAAAAAAGTGTAAAAATCATTGCTAACTAAGCAAAAACATTCGAGACCAATAGAATAATCAACACCCGAGGAGAGTCTTTACAGGTGTCTTAACGGAAAAAATGTGTACATATATAATTTTTGAAAACTTTATATTGTTATCTCTTGATGCAAAAAAAAAAAAAAAATCAAGATCAAAGCGTAGACAAAAAATGAAAATCTTGTAAGAATACTTACAAAAATGATTAAACTCAAAAATGTTGAGAAAATAGGAAGAAGATGAACTATTTAAATACAAAAGTCAAGTTCTTAGAAAACCCTTATGGCAAAAAAAAGAAATGTTCTTCCTTCAATTTATTTGTCTACTTAATTATTTTAAATTTTGACTCTTAATTTTAGGAAATGTATTTGGTTGTAATTACTAACCCTATTAAATTTACACTTTTCATTTTAGTTAATAAATTTAACAGCAAGCTTACTTGTTAAATGTTAAAGATGCTCTTTATTTGTGGCTGTTTCTTTTAATATTTTAAGATGACACATGTTTGCTTTGGATTACCATTCTTGATCGATTGTCGACTGGAGAAAGAATGGCACGTTGGTCTAATGTGAACCCAAACTGCGTTTTCTGCTTGAACCAGGTTGAAACCCGCACGCATTTGTTCTTCGAATGCTCTTATACTTCAAGTATATGGAGAGCTTTGACTAGTGGCATCCTGCTCAACAACTTTACCTGCGACTGGGATGGAATCATCTCGCTCCTATTGTCTACAACAAGCCCAACCACTACTTTGTATCTGCTAAGATACACCTTTCAAACAGCCGTGCATTCGATTTGGCGAGAAAGGAACTCTAGAAAGCATGGGAACGACCCACAAACAGACCAGAGACTATTGAAATATATAGACAAAGAGGTGAGGAACAAGCTCATAGCTCTTCAACAAGAAGGCAAACAAGACTATTGCGATGGACTGCAACTGTGGTTTGGCTCTCGGCAGCCCTTAACCAACAGCTCATAGGCATTCTTGATTCTTTCATTCTTTAATAGGCAACTTTATATCGATTAGAAACAAACCATCTTTATGCACTTGATGTAAGAACGTTTTTTTGGATCGAATACAATTTTACATTCATTCAAAAAAAAAAAAAGAATGAAAATAATCAACAAATTTCTAGGGTCATGTGCTGTAGACAAATTTTGTAGTGTAAAACAGTTAATTTATGCGAATCTCCCCTATTTTTGGCTCAAAATATTAGTTATGTTAGGCCTGTTACTGCAAAAGAATTGTCCAACTTAATAATTTGCGATGCTATGAGGGTGAGAGTGGCTTGGGGTCTTGCACAGAACGCTCGAGTATTGCAAGAGCAAAGGTTACACTATACACTACAAGAAAACATGTCCATTGCTGACGAATTTATCGACGGATTTATTTCCGTCGAAAATTTCCGACGAGAAGCCGACGGATTCACGTCAGTAATATTCTCATCCGATTTTCGTCGGTAATTTCCGACGGATTCTCATTCTGTCGGTTATCCGTCAGTAATCCGTTGGTTAGTTGTCGATCAAAGATATTAAAGATAAATATGATTATACACAAATATATTATTTGTTGTTATCTATACGAGATTCTCTCTTGTACATTATATATATATTAGCCTCTTCTATGATAAATAATATTATCAATTCACCATTTCTACATGGTATCAAAGAATATTACAATTTAAAAACAAAACTCTAATATTTTTTTTCTTTCTCTTATATCCATGTCGTAAACATTCCTTCTCCTCTCAAAGCTTAGAAATCTCAACAATGGGCGAGAACTCAACGATGACCACCACATCTGACTAAGTTCCGATATTCAATCCCCAGAGCGGAATGCCATCTCTGATCTCTATCAACATGTAAAACATCACCAAGTTGACATATGCAAATTACCTAATATGGCGGTTTCAGATAAAATCATTATTTGAAGCACATGAACTCCAAAGCTTCATCGATGAAATAGACAAAGCTTCACAACTGAGATCACATTAAACGACGGCATGATCACAAATCAAAAGTTTGTCACATGGAGTAGACAAGACAAGCTTCTATACAGTGCATTATTTGGGACTCTTTCTATTCAAATTCAGCTGGTCGTCTCAAGAGCCACAAATACTCGTGAAATTTGGGCCACACTTGCAAAAACGTATGGGAATCCATCAAGAGGACATGTAAAACACATCCGACAGAAAATCTAAACCACAACAAAGGGCCGAGAACTCAATCTATCAATGACTACATGAGATCGATTCTCTCAAAAGCAGATCAACATGCCTTGCTTGGATCGCCTCTCCCACATGAGGACCTTCTCTATAACACCCGTCTCCCGGCTAACTGGAAACGCGATGTTAGGGCTCCCGTCGAACCGGATTCGGTCAGCTGGGACGCCTTCTCAACTTGTTCCAGGAACCCGGCGCTTTCTTCGTATTCAAATCCACCAAAGATATCACACGATCGATCAATCCCGCATCCGGACCTGCAAGAAGAATGGGGACAGGGAAAGGGGAAGAGGACTGAGCAATTGTTTCAAACACAATTACCCAATGAGAGCAGATTTAAAGAACCCGTGATCCCGGCTTACGCCACACAATTTCGAGAAAGATTTCTAAGCTAATATCACCTTGCAATCAAGCCTGAAGGCTTCACCACACAATTCTAACGTCCACTTGTGCTTGCGCACTCACATATACCTCAACAACCCGAAGGCCCACACAACCGATCTAAAGCCAAACTTCTCGGCCCGAAGCCATACTCTTGGGGGGCTTTCCAAAACCCCCTTCCGGCGATTCAAAGGACGCGCACAATTTCCGCTACGCGTCCTGCCACTCAACACCCTTTCGGGGGCCCTACCACAATACTAATCCACACATGTCCATCACACACAATCAACATTTTTGGTTTATGCGATGTCCTAGCAGTGCTACGTTCCACAATTATTCACATCAGGTACCTTACTATCCTACGCTATCTAGGAAAGACGGTATTAACAAAGGACTCACACCCGGAATTGAAGGAGATAAGCAAGGGTCAAGACGGATCCTCACCTTGGCCAAAGAAGGGGGAAAAACGTAAATTGGAAGTTCCATTAGCCCGAACGAACATCAGATCTGGAAAGAGGACGGAAAAAGGAGTGGATTAGGCTTCGTTTCGTTCGAATCGGACTTAGGACAGGCAAGTTATGGTCGATCGAAGTTTGGTTGATTGGAAGTCAACGGTCATGTCAAAGTCAACCGGTTGACCAAGTCAACCCAGACCCAATACATAACTGGCCCAATTGTCTAAACCAATCCTAAACCAGACTAGACCAGTTTGAAATTGAAATTGAAGTTAAACCAGACTGAACCTGGAATTGATTTGGTTAAACCGAAAATCAGAAATCGAATTGAAACAAACCAAGTAAACCGGGAATTGAAATTGGAAACCAGATTGAACCAGAAATTAAAATTGGAAATTGAACAAAACCAGTCAAACCGGACTAAACCGGCCTAACCGGGTTGACTCGGCCGACCGAGTCGACTCAGTTCATCGGCGAGGGAATAGCGGCTCCGGCGGCGGCGCTCTGGTGGATCTCCGGCAATGGCAGCAACACCGGTCGATGGCGGCGGCGGTGCATGGCGGTTCTCCGGCGGTGCGTGGACATCTCCGGCGGCGCGTGGCCGTGCGTGGATCTCACGCTCCCGACTCCTCTCCGGCGCGTGGGGGCGCGTGCTGCGGCAGATAGGCGGTCGGCCGACTCCTCCGGCTTCGTCTCGTTGAGCTGATCACGATGGTGGCTTCGGATTTTTGGGGTTCGAGGTATTTTGAAATTTATGATGAAAACAACACGTTTTTCTTTTAAAAACTCTAGATCTAGGGTTCCGGGAGTTACATGGTGTGAGTGGGAAGAGAAAAACGTGGAGATGGCTTCCTAAGGCTTCAAACAGCTAGGGATCTCGACAGAGATTCACCGGAAAGTGTTTAGGATGGTTTGATTAAGAGGGGGGCTCTATTATTTATAGGAGAAGGAAGAGGGCAAACCCTAAGGTTTTAAAAAGGAAATAGGGCTTTTGGGCTTTTGGGATTTTGGGCCGGGCTTTTTCTTCTTTTTAAATTTTTTTAATTGGGCTGGTTTGGGTATGTTACAATTCTCTCCCTCTTGAAAAGAATTCCTCCCGAATTCTGAGGTGCCCGGTTTCCCGATCACTCCCAAACTCAAGGGTACCGTTCCACTCAAGGTGTGGAGTCTTGGGCTAAGGAAAGTCCGAACGGGGAAGGCACGAGATAATAAAAGAATAAATATAATATATAAGGCGTAGGGCTACATAGTTTGAATAAATAGAATAATAGAAAACCAGCTACGCGAAAACCGCGAAAGAACTCAAACGAAAAACCCCAACTAATAAAATAATGGCTATGCCCTACTCCTAACAACCCCCAATCCTCTGACTCTAGCCACTCTGTGATCCTGTGGTCCGGTACTCAAGATCCATGTCGCGCCGATACACCTGGTCTGCATCACTCTGGTACTCCTCTAGGTCAGAATCCGGCTATGTATCCGAAATGATGACAACTGGTGGTACCACAGCCTCCTGCTGCTGCCGCTCCTGCTCATGTATCTGTCCAGCCTGTTGCTGCCTCAACTGCTCCTGCTCCTGTGCAGCCCGCTGTCGTCTAAACCGCTCCTGCATCTCCTCCCCTGCAGCCCGGTGCCGATTTAGCCACTCCTGATCTATGGCATCTTGCTGCTGTCTCAGCCTCTGCTCACTGTCCCACACCACCTGCTCCTGGTTCAACCTCTCCTGTACCGGTCTCGAGTAGTTTGCTACTCCCTCAGCCACTCATAATCCCTGGCATCCTGCTGCTGCCTTAGCCTCTGCTCACGGTTCCCTGCAACCTGCTGCTCTGCCATTACTTGCTGTCTGCGGGCCTCATCCCTCTGGTTCCTCTCTCTCACCCGTTGTCTGTAGACCAAGTCACTC
Organism: Orychophragmus violaceus; assembly: GCA_030180135.1. Classification (NCBI taxonomy): domain Eukaryota; kingdom Viridiplantae; phylum Streptophyta; class Magnoliopsida; order Brassicales; family Brassicaceae; genus Orychophragmus; species Orychophragmus violaceus. The sequence goes on along the minus strand of CM058236.1, from coordinate 59,242,420 downwards.
TCGCTCATCTCCACTATCTCTGCATAGCGTGCTGCCATCATTTCTAATCCGTACTGTCCATTCTCACTTCCATCTGTCATTCCCTGACGGATCTCAGGCAGAAGTCCATCCATGAACATGGACATCATGTGTGCCGGTGATCGGGGGTAAGTATGAGCTGCGCCCCAAATGAACCGGTGCCAATACTCTTCTATACTTATCCCAACCATCTAGAACTGTCGGGGTACATTTGATGGGGGCGCCTGCGCCCGGGGCCTCGCTGACGATGCTCCTAGGGTGTCGTCCTCCTGCGGGATCGACTCTGGTCCAAACTCCGGGTAGGGTGGGTAGTATGGCGCTGGAGGTCTCAAGGTCATGAAACATACATGCGTTGGTGGCTATGGGTAATCCTTCTCCACTGCTGGCTCCTTCCCGGGTCTCCTAGCACTCGGTGCATCTATCGGGTTTGCAGATGTCAACGGTGTTGGGATTGTGTCCTGAAATCACACTTGTACTCACTCCTGATAATAGTTGTGTATCGAGATCAATCGTTTGTATAATACTGGTGATTGTAATGCTTTGCTAGAAGCCTCTTGTAATCTGTAAGTTGTAAACTTACTGCCAGTATTATATGATCCTATATGGTCACACACCTAAGCAATCTGGAAGCTAACATATGGGAATGATCATTTGATAATGATCAAGTTGATGTGTATTGGATACAAATTGACATAAAGTTTTATGATGTATTTGTCGATCGATACATGAGTGTGTCGATCGATGCAGGCTTTTCGAGAAGGTGTGTCGATCGACACAGTAAGTGTGTCGATCGATGCATATCGGGTTTTGACGTAAACGAGTCGGGCTTATCCGACGGTTTGTGATGTCATTTCCAGGTCGATATATAAAGGCTTATATGGTCGACCTGGACCCTGGCCGTCACTGTAATTCTCAGAGAGAAAAGCAGAGACATCGAAAACTCATTCCCTGAATCCGGCACTAGCATCCCGGCGTTCCAGTGTGTGAGTGTGTGCTTGGTAGAGGTGAAGCACTTGATTCGCTAGATCTCGTTCACCATTCCATTCCGATGCCAGATCTGAGGTAAGAACGAGGTTGGTAATTTCAATATAACAAACCCTAGATCCTAGGGGATCCAACAGTGGTATCAGAGCATGGTAGGGTTTAGTCTATTGAATCTAAGGCATTTAAATCGAATACTGATGAATTTGATTAGTTAATTGCCTGTTGAATCGTGTTTTCTAGAAATTAATCTCGGATTGAATCTCTGTTGAAAACGACGAACTGCTGTTGTCGCACTGTGTCGATCGACAATAAGCTTGTGTCGGTCGACACACCGCGAAACGCATAATAAGATTTTAGGGTTTGTCGCATGGTGTCGATCGACACTAAGCTTGTGTCGGTCGACACATCGCGAAAACTCGTAAAAGATATTAGGGTTTTCGCACAGCATCGATCGATGCACTGGGTGTATCGGTCGATACACAGCGAAAATACGAAAGATTTGAAATCGCACTATGTCGATCGACACACTGGGTGCATCGGTCGACACAGACTATGCGAATGGATAGATCGGTTCAATTGGATTGAACTGGTTATCTCGCATGGTCATGTAGGTTTAATCCCTAATATTCTACAATGTCGGTCGACACAAACCTTGCGGTTGGTTGAATCGGTTCAATTGGATTGAATTGGTTATCATGCTTGGTTAAAGCAGTGAAGATCGGTTTAAATTGGATGAATTGGTTCAATTGAATTGGACTGGTTATCTCAATTAGAATAAACCGATTTAATTGGTTAAAGATCAGTTTGATTGGATAAGTCGGTTCAATTCGATTGGACCGGTTATCGCAATTAGTTAAAACTGGTTGAATCGCTTAAATTAGATGGACTGGTTAAATTGGATTTGACCGGTTATCTCGGATGATCTGAAGGTTGCATATCAAGAGTCGACCAAATGTGTCAGTCGACACATATGGTGACGATGCGAGCCGTAATCGTTTGGTTTTGAACCAAATGATTAAGCAACCGAACCGAATGACCTAACCCACTGAAATTAGAACGATTAAAACTTAATTAAAATTATTAAAAGTTAAAAATGTTCTAAACCCGTTTAATGCACATTGGATGTGTGTTAAATCGAAGCTTAGTTATTCAATATGGTCAACTGTCAAGACTCGTTTCGTTGTTGGATAGTCTTGCCAAGAGCTTGGTGTCCACAATTACATGAATAAGGCAGGTAGTAGTGTTGATGGTCTTGCAGTGCTTGACATCAACTATTGCATGACTTAAGAGATTGAATTACTAATCTTTTAAAGTTCCATTTCCTCAACTAAATATCAAGTGATCTTGATGTCTTGCCCAATCTTGTCTACTGTCAAGACTCGTGTCGTTTTTTGGATAGTCTTGGAGTCCTTGGTATCCACTGCAACATGAGTAAGGCAGATGGTCATTGACAAACTTGCAGTGCGTCTGTCAGTGATCACAAGACAGAAGAGATTGGTTTTACTTGACTGGGCTATCAGAAGTTCTGGGCCCAGAGACGTCAGAGTGGATGAGACATGGATTGTCTTATCTACGACCAAGAGTTGTACTGAGTACAATTAGCAATGATTTTCTTACCTAGATTACTAAACTCTGGGTGAAGACGAGTCGTCCACTCGGATGTTAGTGATGTATGGATCTTGGATTATTATATTCATTGAGGAAACATTGTTTGAATATAATGCAAGTTTTCTTATTGGATAAGATTCCTCATTTCCTGAAATCATAACTAAAATTTTCTTTGATTAAAATTTTCAGCCTATGTCTAAAAACTACCTTCTCGTTACGACCCGTCCTTGAGAAGGACAAGTTAAATGGGTCAAATTTCCTGGATTGGTATCGCAATTTGAGATTAATCCTCAAACAGGAGAGTAAGGACTATGTCCTTGAGAAAGCTCTTCCAGAAAGGCTTGGGGCCAATCACTCGAATGCAGTATATAATGCTTGGAATAAGCATTATATTGATGTGGTAGATGTGCGTGGTCTGATGTTGGCTACCATGAACTCGGACTTGAAGAGTCAATACGAGAACATGGAGTCGCCAATAGAGATGATCACCAGCCTGAAACTGAAGTTTCAGGATCTGGCACGAGTTGAGAGATTCCAGATGGTGAAGTCTCTCACTGGGTGCAGACTACCAGAGGATGTTCCAGTGAGTCCTCATGTCATTAAAATGATGGGTTACGTTGATAACCTGGGGAAACTGGATTGTCCTGTCAGCTTAGAGTTGGCAACTGACATCATTCTGCAGTCACTGCCGTCAAGCTATGATAAGTTCATTAAGAACTATATCAAGAAAGGCTTGACGAAGACGTTGACTGAGCTGCATGGCATGCTCAAAACAGTAGAGCAAGACATCATAAAGGGTAAAAGATTTGAGAAATCTTGTGTTGGCAAGGGTAGAGGCAGGGCCGTCCAGATTTGGAATCAGGGTAAGCCTGTGTCATCTTATTAGCCCAAGTCCGGCCCATCTGGTGTTAGAAAGTGCTTCTACTGTAATGAGTATGGGCATTGAAAGAGATATTGCATTAAATTCTTGGAAGATTCACAAGAGATGAAGAAGATGTACGGTACTTCTTCTTCAGGTATTGTGTTGTTATTTCAAGTTCTACGTAAGTATTGGATACTGGTTGTGGTACTGATATTTTGGAAATATGCAGGGCCTAAGCAACAGTAGAACGTTGAAGAAGGGACAAGTGGAACTGCGTGCCTAGTATGGAGCAATGGTTGCTGCATAAGCCGTAGAGATTCTGCACTTGTAGGAGCCTTTCAAGCTTGGTTTTTGAATTAAGTAATTGCTACTATGTACCTGGTTTATGCAGAGATGTCTTTCATTTTCTTGTAAGAATTTGAATGTTTTTCATTCTGATAAAAGACAAGTTTTGCTCTTTTGATCTTAATGAAATATCATATGGTAGCACCCCTTTTGAAAGGGTTTTATATCTTAAACCAACGTGCGCTTAAATATAACATAAATATCAAACGATTTAAGTCTGATGACTTGAACTCGATTTTTCCTCGGCATAGTCATATTGACTAAATAGAGTGAAACGGCTTCAGAAGTTCCATAGTTATGGGCTTCATGTTCATTTGATTGTAAATCAATTGAGACATGAATTCTGCTTGCTGGGCCAAATGACTAAGGCTCCTTTAGCAGAGCTAAAGAAACGGGCCAGAGACTTGTTGGGCTTTACACATACTGATGTATGCGGCCCGATGAACATTAATGCCAAAGGAAATCTTCTGTACTTCATTGAATTATTGATGGCTTCAGTAAGTATGACTGTGTTCATTTGATGAGACACGAGTCAGAATCCTTTGGAATGATCAATGGAGTTTCAGAATGAAGTATAGAACCGATGTGACAGAAGTATCGAGATTCTCGATTAGATCGCGGAGGAAAATACTTGAGTCAAGAATTGGGTGATCATCTAAGTGAGTGTGAAGTCATTTCACAGCTCATATCTCCTGAAAACCTTGAATGGTGTTTCTGAGAGAATGAATAGGATCTTATTGGATATGCTCCGATTAATGATGAGTCACATGAATCTTCCATTATTCTTTTAAAATACGCTCTAAAATGAACATGTTTACGCTAAATAAGTTTTCTATCAGAATCAGTGAAAAACACCACATTGGATGTGGACTGGGTGATTTCCAAATATGTTTTTCTGATTAATTGGGATTGCAAGGTTTCTGTAAGGCAGTTGTCAACAAACAAACTTGAACCCAAATCTGATAAGTGCTGCGTCGCTGGTTGTCCTAAGGAAACCGAGGCTTAGTACTTTTGCAACCAATCCGAGAACAAAGTTTTGTTGTTCGGAACTCTGTTTTTCCAAGAAGAACAGTGGGAGTAAAAGTACAGCTCGAAGAAATTCGAGAAACACAGGAGGCTGTTCAACCTGTTGAGGGAGAGCAGCGGTTAGATCTACAGAGTGTTGTAGGATCTACACCTGTGGAGCCTGAAATTCGCAGATCCGAAAGGATCCATCACTAAATTGAGGGTGATTCCTCGTGACCGATTGTCATGATCCGTTGATCATTGAAAAGTGATGCGCATGCGAAATTCAAAGAAGCGATGGTGAGCCCCAACTCCGAAAAATTGGCTAGTTATGCATGTTAGCTTCACCGGTTGAAGCAAGCATCTTGGAGTTGGAATCTATGTTCTGTTAAAACGGTCAAAGGCTTTGACTCGATCAGGAACGAATAGAAACAATGCGTTTACAAGTAAACTAGTGGGAGCGTAATTGCAATTCTCAAACTGTATGTTAAGAACGTACTTAATCTCATAAACGACGTTCTGACGCTAAAGTCTTGCCAAGATTTGGGTCGGAATTTAAATTTAACGATAGACATGGGAGAAGTCGCGTGAGTTCTTGGAATATGGATCAATTGAGATGGATCAGAAGAGCTAATTGGATCATGTCAGAACCATTATGGTTATAAGGTACTGGACAGTTCCAATATGCATGATTCCAAGAATGGCTTCACACCAAAGGTCTTATGGCAATGATCTTAGCAAGATGAAGTGTCTTGGACACTGGCTGAGCTAGTGTCTAATGAGTGTGATTGCTTTTGCTTATGCAATAGAATCCATCATGAATGCCATATTATGCGCTCGTCTAAATGCAGCTGACGCATAAAAGCATGACGAGAAGATACCAATTTGTTCCAGTAAGAGTCACTGGACAGTCTTAAAGGAATATCCCCAAGTGTTTGAGAAACACTAAGGATAGGTTCTTGTACAACTGAGAAATAGACGAATCAATTATGAGTAGTTAGACGGACAAAGATGATTCCCGGTTCTCACCTGGTTATGTCATTTTGCCTGTGTAACGGTACTGTCTATTGGAAAGGTTTCCAAGCAGAGGACCGTAGAATAGTGATCATTTAAGAATAGCGGTGTGGTTTGTTGGAATGGTTCCAAGCAAGAACACCGCAGCATCTCTCACAACCTAAGCACGAGTTGAACACTGTTGCTGTAGGTACTAGAAATCTGAAGACTTGGTCTTGATTCTAGTGGGAGTTAGTTTAGTTATGATGTTCAGATAAATATGATATGGTCATGTTTATGAAAAACTGACATCAACATTATTTGACTATTGGATAATTAAATAATGGTCCCAAAATAAGTTTATGTCATATTATAGGCCATCAAGTTGAGGACTTGATCATGAAACCCTATAAGTAACAAATGACATAAATTATGACGTGTCCCTAGTCGAGGTTGTTAAAGTGGGACAATAACAACCGCGAGAGACTAGCTTGTGAGGTGACTGTTGACTAAGTTTCATGGAGTCAATGATATGAGTATCACAGTCAGTCACATAGATATATGTTGGTGAACATATGATCGGACGTGACCCGCTAATGAGAAGTCTCCAGGATAGTTATATATGTGTCATGAGAGGTTCTCATTACGACTATTGAGTATAGTCCTTAGACCTGAGTTCATCATGCTTTATTGCATATGAATTGGTGCACCTTGACCTTGTCAAACGTCGATCCGTAACTGGCGGCTATAAAGGCACTGCTCAGGTGTATCATGAAGTGTGTAAAGGAACAGGGATGGAACAAGATGGGATTTGTCCCTCCTGAATAACGGCAGATAAATATCTCAGGGCCTATCGAAGATTTTATGCTGAGAAAATGTGTGGCCGCACTCAAACGAATTGTAGTTCAGTTGTTTGTTTTGTTCAGTATAGATCAGGAGTTCGATAAACATGATATTGGCTTAATAAGAATGACACTAATCTTGTCTTATGCCAAATCGAGATATAGAGACAAAAGGATTGTAGGAATTGATGATTCCAGTACAAGTGGGAGATTGTTGGGATTGTGTCCTGAAATCACACTTGTACTCACTCCTGATAATAGTTGTGTATCGAGATCAATCGTTTGTATAATACTGGTGATTGTAATGCTTTGCTAGAAGCCTCTTGTAATCTGTAAGTTGTAAACTTACTGCCAGTATTATATGATCCTATAGGGTCACACACCTAAGCAATCTGGAAGCTAACATATGGGAATGATCATTTGATAATGATCGAGTTGATCTGTATTGGATACACATTGACATAGAGTTTTATGATGTATGTGTCGATCGATACATGAGTGTGTCGATCGATGCAGGCTTTTCGAGAAGGTGTGTCGATCGACACAGTAAGTGTGTCGATCGATGCATATCGGGTTTTGACGTAAACGAGTCGGGCTTATCCGACGGTTTGTGATGTCATTTCCAGGTCGATACATAAAGGCTTATATGGTCGACCTGGACCCTGGCCGTCACTGTAATTCTCAGAGAGAAAAGCAGAGACATCGAAAACTCATTCCCTGAATCCGGCACTAGCATCCCGGCGTTCCAGGTTGTGTGAGTGTGTGCTTGGTAGAGGCGAAGCACTTGATTCGCTAGATCTCGTTCACCATTCCATTCCGCTGCCAGATCTGAGGTAAGAACGAGGTTGGTAATTTCAATATAACAAACCCTAGATCCTAGGGGATCCAACAAACGGGACATCCACAAGTGTCTTCCGGGGTCGCCCCCTCTTCCCTGGTAGTCGCGAAACAGTCCCAGCTGATATCAACGGAATCACTGAGTTGCCTACCGGAATTGAGGCGGGTGGTGGAATCACTGCTGGGGTATCGGCTGGGGTTCTCGTCGCAAGGCATCTCCGTGGCGGAACACTCCTCCAGGTCAAGGCACGGGCGCATAGAACGCTGACAGGAGTGGGAGCGTACTCGGACCCAGAATCAGAGCTAGAATCAGACGACATCCTGCATAAAACGAGAGTGGGGGAGGTCACAAAAGGAGATAATCAGTGATATATTGGTGTTTGAAAAGACCTTTCGCGAAGTAAGCATTTTATAAAATTTTGCAAACACTTTTGAAAACTTTGAAAACTCGGTTTTTGGGTAAACAACAAAAGCTGATCCCCCAGGATAGAACCGGGGGGCTTAACTTAGGCTCTGATACCAAATTATAACACCCGTCTCCTGGCTAACCAGAGATGCCGCGTTAGGGCTCCTGTCGAACCGGATTCGGTCAGACCTGTAGGATTATATGTGTGTTCATGGTTCAATTAACAGATTGCAACCTAGCACATATAACTCAGATCTAGGTTCTTGCAGAACGAATCACAAAACCAAACCTGATCATTACCTTTCAGATTGCAGCGGATTGATGGATGGTAATGATGAGATCAGCTAGAACAGATCAGATGCCTGTTCCTCCTTCAGTATCCACACTCTTACAAGCCGGGATGGTTGCTAGACCAAAGCAATGGATTGATCAGAGAGAGAAGAGAGACGGCTCAGGTTTTAGGTCGCAGACTGTTAGAGTCGAAATTATAAGACGACTCATATAAATATCGACTCTGTCATAAACCTAAACCGATGTCTCGGTTTCGCAACTGTGTCGACCGACACATACACTTGTGTCGATCGACACAAGTCATTTGTCTCGATATGGGCCCAAGTGATTAAACTAACGGCCCAACTCTCTGCACAAATACAGTAAATGCCTTGCATCTTACCGTATTCATTCCATGTTAACTTTCCCGTTAGCTATGGTGTGTGACCCTTTGGGATCATACAATACTGGTAATAAGTCCTAAACTTATAGATCAAGAGCGGACTCTAGCAAGTCATCATGATCACCCAGTATTTATGACTTATGTCTGATCTCGACATTTATCATACTTTCTAGAGATAGTACGGTAGATTTCAGGACATTCCCAACAATCTCCCACTTGTACTGGAATCCTACAAAGGACATTCCCAACAATCTTCCGATTGTACTGGAATCCTACATTCCCTAGTCCTTTTGTCTTAATATCTCGATCTGGCATAAGGCAAGATGTGTGTCATCCTTATATAGCCAGACCATGTTTATCGGACCAGATTTGATACTGACAATGCAAACGACTTGGGCAAGTCCGTTTGGGAATGGCCATTCTCTTACCAGCTATCAAATCTCCGATTGGCCTAGAGATATTACCTCCGTTAAACGGCAGGGACAAATCCCATCTTGTTCCATCACTATGAACTACACAATTCATAATACACCCAACCAAGGTCCGTATAGCTCCCAGTTACGAAACAGCGTTAGACAATGATCAAAGCGCATTACTCCATGTGCAGCCACATGCATGCGAACTCAGGTCTAAGGACTATACTCTATAGTCGTATATGAGAACCTCTCATGACACAGATATTAATATCTTGTAGAGTTCTCATCAGCGGGCCATGTCCGGTCATATGCTCCCCTACATATACCTATGTGTCGACTTTGATGCCGCGCATCTATGACCCCTCGAAACTTGGTCATAAGTCTCAACACAATCTAGTCTCAAGTGGTTGTTGGTGTTCCAATTTCAACAACCTTCGACTATGGACACTATGATTTATGTCATTTCGTTAAATATGGGGTTTCAGGATCAAGTCTACTCATGTACTTCGATGGCCCATATATAATGACATGAATCATTTTGGAACGATTATTTATATCACAGTTAAAATAATCCAGAAATCATTAGATTTCATAAACATAAAATATTATGTTTACATGAACCTTTCAAAACAACTAAGTAAAGCCCTTTACAAACTCCCACTGAAATTAAGACTACATCTTAATTTCACTCATCCTACAGCTACAGTCCGCGACTCGTGCTTAGGCATAAGGAGTGGCTTCGTTAATAGATTAGCAACGTTCTCATTCGATGAAACTTGCTTATCTACTTAACACCTCTGTCATTTATCTCAAGGAATAGGTTATACCTATCCTCAAGGTGTTTGGACCTCTGATGTGCAGCTAGCCTCATCTATGCTGTGAATCACATCAAGTTCAGTGATGAACTCTTCTATCCAAACAACCTCTTTCGCCGCTTCTCAAGCTGCGAAATGTTCAGCTTAAGTCATGGAGTCAGCAACAGTGCCTTGCACCGCCAGTTAGACACAAGATATAGCCGGACTGTGACCAGGAATTATCTTTGTCTATTGGAAACTTGCCTTTCAGACTCTATCGACTTGTAGCACCTCACTTTCTCCGTAAATCAAGAACTTATCCTAAGTATTCCTCAAATACTTCAGAATATTCTTTACGGCAATCCAGTGATTCTTTGCTGGATTTGACTGGTCTTTACTTGTCTTGCTTAGCATTAAAGCAACATCAAAACAAGTATGTATCATGGCATACATGATAGATCCAATTGCCGTCGCATATGGAATCCTATCCATGCATTCAAGCTCAGCAGATATCGCAGGACACTGTATCTTGCTTAATGAATTGCCATGTGACATTGGCATAAAACCCTTCTTGGATTGCTGATTACGTGTAGGACTTTGTCAATTTAAGAATCCTGACTTTGTCCTACCAGCTCTTTTGGATCTCTATCTTTAGATCCAAAATCCAAGAACTACGTGGCTTTACCCATGTCAACCATAAAACCAACTCCCAAACCAGTCCTTTACCGACTGCAGCATTGGGACGTTATATTCGAGAATCAGTATGTCATCGACATACACTATGAGAAATGCAATATTGCTCCCACTTATCTTTTAGTAAACGCATAGTTCCACTTCGTTCCTGTTCAAGTCAAAACCTTGACTACTTTAACAGAACGAAGATTCCAACTCCGATATGTTTGCTTCCATCCATGAATGGATCGATGAAGCTAACTTACACACAGTGTAATTTTTCGGAGTCCGGGCTTACTTTCGCTTCTTTGAATTTCGCAGGTTCGTCGCTTTCAATGATCATCAGATCATGCGAACTTTCAATGATCATCAGGTTCAACTAATGACGAGAAATCACTCTCGGATTAGTGACTGATTCATTTTTATCTGCGAACTTCAGGCTCTACAGGTGTAGATTCTACAGAAATCTGTAAATCCATCCGTTGCTCTCCCTCAACAGGTTGAGCAGTCTCCTGTATTTCTCGAATTTCTTCGAGTTATACTTTTACTCCCACTGTTCTTCTTGGAAAGTAACTTCCCTTCTTAGAAAACAGAATGGACGTAAAAGTAACAAGCCTTGGTTTCCCTAGGACAACCAGCGAAGTAGCACAACTACAAATACTCAGTAAAGACGAATTTGGATCGATTCCAATCCACATTTACGTGGTGTCTTTCAACTGATATTGGTGGAACTATTTCAGCGTAAACTTAGATATTTCTTGAGCGCTATTTTAGAGAATATCATGGAAGATTCGTGTGACTCATCTTTAATCATTTCTTATAAGATCTGATTCATTCTCACAGAAACACCTCTAGGTTTTCAGGAGAAATGAGCTGTGAAACGACTTCACACTCATTCAGATGATCACACAATCAATGACTTAAGTATTCTCACTCGTGATCTAATCCAGAGTCTTAATACTTCTGTCATTCAGATTCTATACTTCATTCTGGAACTCTTTCGACCATGTCAAAGAATTCCGACTTGTGTCTCATCAAATGAACACAGTCACACTCACTGAAGTAATCAGTAGAGACAATGAAGTACAGGAAATTTTCTCTGGCATTACTGCTCATCGGACCACATACATGAGTATGTTCAATCTCCAATAAGCCTTTGGGCCTTTCTCTAGCTCGGCTAAGATGGGCCCTTTGTCTTTTGGTCCAGTAAGCAGAATTCAAGTCTCATAAGATATCCATTCAAATGAGCCCAAAAGTCCATAACTATGGGGTTTCTGAATCCGACTTACTCTTTGACCAAAACATTTATGCCAAGAAAAATCAGGTTTAATTCATCAGATTTAAACCAATTCGGTATTTATGTTACATTTAGGCACTCTTTGGTTTAATATATAAAACCCATTCCTTGAATAGGGTGCTACAATTATCATTTCATTAAGATCAAAAGAACAAAACTTGTCTTTTATCAAAACGAAAAACATTCAAATTCTTACAAGAAAATGAAAGACAACTCTGCTTAAAGCAGGTACATTGTAGCAATTACTTAATAAAACCAAGCCTCAAAGGCATCTACAAGTGAAAACCCTACGGCTGAGGCAGCATCCCAAGCTCCTTCCAGACACGCAGTTTCACTTGCCCTTCCTTCAACGTTCTACTGTTGCTCAGGCTCTGCATATTATAACAAATATCAGTGCCACAACCAGTATCCAATACCTTTAAGGTATAACTTGAAGTAATAACATGAATACCTGAGGAAGTAGTCTCATACATCGACTTCAACTCCTCATAATCTTCCATGAATTTAATGCAATCTCTTTTCCAATGCCCAGTCTCATTACAGTAGCAACACTTACCAACGTAAGAGGTATCTGACTCGGGCTCAGAAGACACACGCTTGCCATGATTCAAAATCTGGACAACTTTGTCTTCACCCTTGTCAGCATTAGGTTTAGTAAACCTACCCTTCTCATTCATGAGATTGTACAGGGTACTCTTCACGTTTGGCTCAACTGTCTTGAGCATATCATGCAGTTCAGTCAACGTCTTCGTTAAGCCTTTCTTGATATAGTCCCTTACGAACTTATCATAGCTTGACGGCAGTGACTGCAGAATGATATCAGTTGCCAATTCTTGGCTAACTGGATAATCCAGTTTCCTCAGGTTATCAATGTAACCCATCATTTTACTGATATGAGGACTTACTGGATGATCCATCGGTAGCTTGCAGCTAGTGAGAGATTTAACCAACTGGTATCTCTCCACTCTTACCTGCTCCTGAAATTTCAATTTCAGGCTGCTGATCATCTCTATTGGCGACTCCATGTTCTCATATTGCTTCCGCAAATCTGATTCCATGGTAGCCAATATCAGACCACGCACATCTACCGCATCATTATAATGCTTATTCCAAGCATTATATACTGCATGACTGGCTTTGGATCCGATCCTCTCGGGGAGAGCTTTCTCAAGGACATAGTCCTTTCTCTCATGCCTGAGGACTAGCCTCAGGTTCCGTGACCAAGTCAAGAAATTTGATCCGTTCAGTTTGTCCATCTCAAGGACAGACCGGATCGAGAAAGTGTTTTGATTGTTTGTGCTTGTCATAGCTGAAATTTAGAGATAAATAGAGTTTTAGTTATTAAGTTCATAAAAGAGTAATCTTAACAACTTATAAGAAAACTCGCATTGCATTCAAAATTTCTTTGTTTAACCTCATAAGAATGCAATGATTCCGAGACCCATGTTCAGCTAAATCCAAAGTGGGCCACTGGCCGTCACCCGGAATTAGCTTTACTTGGTAAGCATACACACAGCTAGTTATAACCAATAACTCTCGGTTGTGAATTGGACCCGAGGCCCAAATTCACCAGATGTCTCAAGGCCCGGGACTCCCGATGGCCCAGTCAAGGAAACCAATCTCTTACAGCCAAATAATCACTAAAATCTGGGACTCCCAATGAAATTAGTGACTATATACTACTTTACTTACGCGAAAACAGACACCTCACACTGTAAGCCATGTCTGTAATCAAATAAGCGGTAAGTAGCTGACAAGATTGGAAAGACATCCAAGCTTGATATTGTTTTTGAGGATTTTTAAGTTTTATTTCCAAAAATAGAAGATTACTATTTTGGGAAACTTTCTTATTTTAGAAACTTTCTAAATTTAGTAACTTACTAAAATTAGAAATTTCTAATTTAAATATTTCATTAAATATTTTGGGTTGGGTCACAAATTATAGGCCCAATTCTTGGCCCAAGACCATAGAATTCCAGCTGGCCCAATAATTTGACATAACCGATCCGGTTTATTAATTCTGGTCCAAGACCAAATTAACTATCAAAACCATCGGTTATTTACTAAACCAGACCAGCTCTAAATTATTTGGTCCAACCAAATCAAACTTAGACCAGCCTTCGGTTTAGGTTAAAATTCAATTTTATGAATTTCAATCCGGTTTAACCAGAAATAAAATTATTTCCAGCAAACCGCGATTTGGGTTAACCGCTTGAACCACCAATTAAATTGGATCGGTTCAGTTAAGTCCAAAACCGGGAAGAAACACCTTGTGTTTTAGCCAATTTTGACCTAACTTGCGGTTCTGGCTAAAGTAGACAATGAACCACAATCGGATTGATCGGTTCATTGTCTCGGTTTAGGGAAAGATGAACCACGAAGCTCGGCTGAACCGATTGGCTACTCGCGGATCATCTGCATCGCCTTCGTATCGATCGATATGAGTCTTTCATGTCGATCGATACTAGCGAGTATCAGCTCGGGTCAATCGGGTCATCAGGACCGCGAGATGTCAATCGGATCGATCGATATCGACCGATACCTCGCTCCCTCGTCGATCGACACGGGCGACCAGATCGCACACCAATGGCTTTCAATCGGATTGATGCGATCTAATTCTTAGGTTTTCATGTTTTCTGATCAAATTTCTTAACCAAATTCGATTTTAAACAGTAAGAACAACCTAAATCAGATTCATAAAGCAAAAACCAATAACCTGGCTCTGATACCACTGTTGGATTATATGTGTGTTCATGGTTCAATTAACAGATTGCAACCTAGCACATATAACTCAGATCTAGGTTCTTGCAGAACGAATCACAAAACCAAACCTGATCATTACCTTTCAGATTGCAGCGGATTGATGGATGGTAATGATGAGATCAGCTAGAACAGATCAGATGCATGTTCCTCCTTCAGTATCCACACTCTTACAAGCCGGGATGGTTGCTAGACCAAAGCAATGGATTGATCAGAGAGAGAAGAGAGACGGCTCAGGTTTTAGGTCGCAGACTGTTAGAGTCGAAATTATAAGACGACTCATATAAATATCGACTCTGTCATAAACCTAAACCGATGTCTCGGTTTCGCAACTGTGTCGACCGACACATACACTTGTGTCGATCGACACAAGTCATTTGTCTCGATATGGGCCCAAGTGATTAAACTAACGGCCCAACTCTCTGCACAAATACAGTAAATGCCTTGCATCTTACCGTATTCATTCCATGTTAACTTTCCCGTTAGCTATGGTGTGTGACCCTTTGGGATCATACAATACTGGTAATAAGTCCTAAACTTATAGATCAAGAGCGGACTCTAGCAAGTCATCATGATCACCCAGTATTTATGACTTATGTCTGATCTCGACATTTATCATACTTTCTAGAGATAGTACGGTAGATTTCAGGACATTCCCAACACGACCGGGATGCCTTCTCAACTTGTTCCAGGAACCCGGCGCTTCCTTCGTATTATCCACCAAAGACATCACACGATCGATCTATCCCGCATCCGGACTTGCAAGAAAAACGGACACATGGAAAGGGGAAGAGGACTGAGCAATTGTTTCAAACACAATTACCCAGTGAGGGCGGATTTAAGAAACACGCGATCCCGGCTTACTCCACACAATTATGAGAAAGAGTTCTAAGTTAATATCACCTTGCAATCACGCCGAAGGCTTCACCACACAATTCTAACGTCCACTTGTGCTTGCGCACTCACAGACACCTCAACAGCCTGAAGGCCAACACAACCGGCCCAAAGCCAAATTTCTCGGCCCGAAGCCATACTCTTGGGGGGCTCGCCAAAACCCCCTTCCGACGATTCAAAGGACACGCACAATTTCCGCTACGCGCCCTGCCACTCAACACCCTTTCAAGGGCCCAATCACAATACTAATCCACACATGTCCATCACGCACAATCAACATTTTTGTTTTAAGCGATGTCCTAGTAATTCTATGTTCCACAATTAATCAAATCAGGTACCTTACTATCCTACGCTACCTAGGAAAGATGGTATTAACAAAGGACACATGCCCGAAATTGAAGGATATAAGCAAGGGTCAAGACCGATCCTCACCTTGGCCAAAGAAGGGGTATTAACGTAAATTGGAAGTTCCATTAGCCCGAACGGACATCAAATCTGGAAAGAGGACGGAAAAAAGAGTGGATTAGGCTTTCGTTTCGTTCGAATCGGACTCTGGACGGGCAAGTTATGGTCGATCGAAGTTTGGTTGACTGAAAGTCAACGTTAAGGTCAAAGTCAACCGGTTGACCCGGTCAACCCTAAACCCAGAGTGAACCAGGCCCAATCCATAACCGGCCCAATTGTCTAAACCAATCCTAAACCAGACTAGACCACAATGAAATCGAAATTGAAGTTAAACCGGACTGAACCAGGAATTGATTTGGGTAAACCAGAAATCAGAAATCGAATCGAACCAAACCAAAGTAAACCAGGAATTGAAATCGGAAACCGGATTGAACCAGAAATTAAAATTGGAAATTGAACCAAACCAGTCAAAACGGACTAAATCGGCATGACCGGGTTGACTCGGCCGACCGAGTCGACTCAGTTCGTCGGCGAGTCAACTCGGCGGCGGCGCTCCGGTGGACGGCGGCAACTCTGTTCGGCGGCGGCGGTGGGTCTGGCGGCGCATGGACATCTCCGGCGGCGCGTGGCCCCGCGTGGATCTCATGCGCCAGAATCCTATCCGGCACGTGGGGGCGCGTGCAGCGGCAGATCGGCGGTCGGCCGACTCCTCCGGCTTCGTCTCGTCGAGCTGATCACGGTGGTGGCTTCGGATTTTTGGGATTCGGGGTATTTTGTAAGTTATGATGAAAACAACACGTTTTTCTTTTAAAAACTCTAGATCTAGGGTTCCGGGAGTTACCTGATGTGAGTGGGAAGAGAAAAACATGGAGATGGCTTCCTAAGGCTTTAAACAGCTCGGGATCTCGACAGAGATTCGCCGAAAAGTGTTTAGAATGGTTTGATTAAGAGGGGGGCTTTATTATTTATAGGAGAAGGAAGAGGGAAAACCCTAGGGTTTTAAAAAGGAAATAGGGCTTTTGGGTTTTTGGGCTGGGCTTTTTCTTCTTTTCTAAATTTTTTTAATTGGGCTGGTTTGGGTATGTTATATTCTCGATCATATACGTACGGATATTAGCCTAGTACATTATAATTTTACCACAATTCGAGTAATACACCATAAGCTTTCCCACTCCTATGTGCTGGAATTTTGACATTTTTGTTAGTGTTATTTGTTTAGTTGATTTGAATAGTTGCTATTTCATTACATTTATGTGTACAATTTAGTAGAAGATGACTATTTCTGATTTGTTTGTCGCCGTTTGGGTGTAATTAAAGAGTAACTACAATGTTGTTTTTACAGGCCACCAAATTAAAAGTTTTTTTATTAAATATTGTGTTAACATAAAAATATCAATTTGAATTTATTTCTTTAATTATTATTTTACTTTCTTTTCTATTTTTATTATTATTATTATTATTATTATTATTATTATTATTATTATTATTATTATTATTATTATTATTATTATTATCATTATTATTATTATTACTAGGATTGGAACCCGCTCGAAATCGCGCGGAAACTTGTTTTAAATAAAGATAATCTAAAAAATTAGCTACTAAGTTTTGTTAAAAAAATAATTACCTAATATAAATATTAAACTAAAATTTAAAGTACTAAATAAAATACATATTCAAATTTATTTTCTTTAAATTAACTATAAATGTTAACTACAAAGGTAACTGAAAACGACAATATGGATATTCCTGACTTGTTTCAAACTATCTAAAAATACATTCAACATGGAAGACATGAATACAAGGTATCTATAGAAGAGTTTCATCAATACAAATTCTTCTTGACAAATTTGGTTGGGAACTAGCTTTGGGAAAAAATATATCTGTTGCTTATATGCCACAGGAAGGATATAATTTTATATTCCTCATCTTTATTATTTTTATCATCCATAAATTTTATTCTCTCCAAAATATTAATTGCATGTTGAGTAAGAGGTCTCGGTATGACATTTAATGAGTGAAGAGAATCTTCAAATGCTTGTTCCGGCATATCTTCGTATGTGACATCATGATTGAGATGTAAGGTTAATGATAGTGTCATGATCTTTGCAAGTGTGTAGTCATTAGATTCAATGGCATCACATGCAATAAACATAAGATTCAGTAAAATTATATTTTCCTCTCCAATCTCAATCTCTTCTTCCACAATAGAATGATACAAATCTTGTTTATCAATGAATTCCTCTTCCGAGATAATACTGGTATTGTAGCCAACATGTGGAAGAACTTTACAAATACGATAATTATGTCGCCACATTGATTATCAAAAGGGTCATCAAGACTTACGCTATACGAAGAAGTAGTTTCATTGACCATAATAACTTTATTATCCTAACATGTAAGCACAAAATGATGTTAGACTCGTATAGAGTTTGAGAGTCAATATTTTTCTCAACAGACAAGATTTCAATACCTACTATTAAACATACTGAATAAACTATATTTAAAATTACAAGTAATTGATATAGCAACTAAATCAGAAATTT
Source organism: Orychophragmus violaceus (assembly GCA_030180135.1). Lineage (NCBI taxonomy): Eukaryota > Viridiplantae > Streptophyta > Magnoliopsida > Brassicales > Brassicaceae > Orychophragmus > Orychophragmus violaceus. The sequence goes on along the minus strand of CM058236.1, from coordinate 59,224,063 downwards.
ATTAATCCATGCGTTAAAATACATTTTAATGAGTATTTTCTCTTCCCAAATTTGGATTGTACAAAACTCTTTTATGATGACACAACAAAAGCTTTCTCTTATTGTAACAAACGTAGTTTTTGTAATTGTTATTCTCTTCACTTTTACATTAAATTGATTGTTTTCACACACTTATATAAACATGCCAAAGATTATAATATGTGATAAAAAAAAATTAATCAAAAGTTGCAATGTTTAACATGAATGATTGCAAAAAACAAAAACATGAAGAGTTGCACCTATTTAACTGAAATGATACAACTTTTCATATAAAACTTAATATTTTATTGATTTTTAAAATTTAAAATTATATAATTTAATTTATATTTTATAAAAATATAATTAATTTAATTAGGCCCAAGTTTTATTACTTTACATTATAATTTATTAATAAAAGTGAAAATTGAATTATTAATATTTTGGTATAAAATACAGTAATAGAGTAGAATGTATATACAAAAGACATTAAATACTTGTTATTATGTTTTAAACATTTCTTAAGAATATAATTTTTATTATAAATTTAACATGGTATTTCTCCAAAATTTGATTCTTTCCGTTAAATTTAATTAACTGTATAAAACATTTTTTAAAATAACCAATAAAAAAATAATAAATCATGTTAAAAATAAAATACAAATCCATAAAAAATTATTAAGAACTTGGTTAATATCTAAAAATCAATAAAAATAAAAATTCAACCACATCTTATAGAATCATATTGAGTATTAGCTATTCATTATTTTAAAAATACAGAGTTTTATACTTTGCGTCAATATTATAAATTTTAAAACTAATTTTGTTATTTTTTACTATTCTTCAACAACTAAAAATACACTACATATATACGACCCATATACAAATAATGTAAATGATTAATTGTTCGGTATTAAAATATGTTTTAGTTATTTAATTTTTGTGAAGTATATAATTAGATTAGTTATTAACACAAACTTAAATAAACATCGAAAATGTTGTAATATAGGTTCAACTAAACAATTAATTCAAGAGTTGCAATGGTTAATATGAATGTTTGCACCTATTTAATTGAAATGGTGCAAATTTTCACATAAAACTTAACATTTTATTGCTTTTAAAAATTTTTTTGTTATACATATATATTGGTATTTTAGAAAACGTATAATTAAATTAGTTATGCCTAATAATTATTATTTTGTATATTATAATTTAACAATAGAAGTTAAAAGCAGAATTAGTAATATTTATGTTTACTAAACTTAAATATAGTAGATTATATGTACAAAAAGACAATAAAAACTTGATATTGTTTATTGATACATCATATAAGAATATAATTTTTATAATAAATTATCATGGTCTTTTTCCAATTTTGTAATAGTTACAAATTGCTATGATGCTACCAAAACTTGGTGGACTATACTGAACTAATAACATAGTTATATTAAATATATACGTTCAACATACACAATTCTCTGTTGACAAAAAAGTATACATATTTCTCCAGTTTAATTGATTTTAACACAAAATTTATATTCGAGCAAGATTTAGTTATTTTCGTCAAACTTATTTATCTACATAAAAAATGTTAATATTTTAATTAAAAAATGTACCAATAATAAAATATTAATAATGTTAAAAACCATAAAGTATCAAACTCATAAAAATTGCTTAAGAATTTCTAAACATCTAAAAATGAACCAAAAATCCAACCACATATCATTATAGAATAATACAAGTTATTATATTATTATAAAGTATGTAATGAGATTAGTTAGTAATACATAAATGAAAGAAAACTAAAATGTGTTTTATGCACAAATTGCATACTAAATGTGTTGTTAAACATACAATATAATAAATATACAATACCTCAATCATGTTTATATAATAAGATTACATTCAAGAATAAGAATCATCAGATTTCTTTTTCATGTTACTTGTTGATCGTTTAGACGATATATTATTTTCTGTTTTGCAGACTTCAAAAAATTATTTTCACACGATTTAGACTCTATATTTTTCTTACAATTTTCTAGATTTATTTCTTCCAACCTCTTCACCAAAAAATTGTTCCTTTTAGGTCTTCCAGATCCTCTTATTTTTTGTTGGTGTTGTCTAACCTAAAGATAATTTAAAATTTGTCACATTTATATAAAATGTATTACAAAAGTTATTAAAGTAATATTTGAAATTATATTATTGGTGTTAGAAAGTTACCTCGAAGGAGGAACAAATGGAAATGGAAGACCTAAAATTTTGTTTTACAAAAAAAAAAGGATGTTTGCAACTATATATATGATTTGAAAGGTTGCGATTAAACGATACATTTGAAAAATACTTTTTTAAACTAAATAGAAGTTATAAACAAAAGTGTACAAAGAAATAAATCCAAAAGGACACACCCGTTCATTGGTATTTTTTAAATTATGGAAAAAAGAAAATTAAGGAAAAACCGGTAACATGAATAAAATGTTGTGAGTGGAACAAAACTAAAGTATGTGAAAGTACAATAAAAACATAACTTTTGACAAAAGTAGAAGTTATATGTGAAATTATCAAACGATTAATCTGAAAAGACACTAAAACAATATACTTGAGAATAATGTTGTAGTAAAGTTCTTTGAGTTTTTGTAGGTATGAAATCTGGTTTTAAGTAAGGATATGATTCTTAAAAAGAACAAACGAATAAGGTGTGTACAAGAAAAAAAAACTAATAGGGTTAGATAATGAATATAATAGAACTTAAAAACTTTTGTCTACGAATAATGATTTCAAAAGAGGAACAAATGGAAATGGAATACCAAAAATTTTGTGTTAAAAATGAAGGATGTTTGCAACTACATATATGATTTGAAAGGTTGCGATTAAAACACACGTTTAAAAGACGCGACCGTAGAATGAAAAGATGCATTTTTGACTAAATTAAATTTATATACGAAAGAGTACGAAGAAATAAATACGAAAATACATGACCGTTCATTGGTATTTAGAGGAACAAATGGAAATGGAAGACCTATTTTTTTTTTGGTTAAAAATGAATGATGTTTTCAACTACATATATGATTTGAAAGGTTGCGATTAAAAGACACGTTTAAAAGACGTGACCGTAGAATGAAAAAACTTTTGACCAAATGGAAGTTATATGTGAAAAAGTACGAAGAATAAATATGAAAAGACACAACCGTTTATTGGCATTTGGAGGAACAAATGGAAATGGAAAACCTAAAATTTTGTGTTAAAAATAAATGATGTTTGCAACTACATATATAATTTGAAATGTTGCAACTAAAAGACACATTTAAAAGACATGACCATAGAATCGAAAAATTCATTTTTGACTAAATGGAAGTTATATACGAAAAGATGCGAAGAAATAAATACGAAAAGACACAACCGTTCATTGGTATTTTTTAGATTGTTATTATTAATAGATTGACAAATATTTTTGACCATATATTCACTTTCAAAATGGTTGATTACTAATTTACCATTAATAAAATTAGGTTTTTACTATATTAACTTTAGTTTATATTTATAATTTTGTTATTTATTATATTAGTTTTAAATTTAGTTTTTACTTTATTTTAGAGATATATATCATTCGGATAATATTTTTTTAAAAATAAGATTATAAATACGGAAAATTATTTTGAATTATGAGCTTTTAATATTGATAATTATGACTATTGAGGATAATACAAATTTATATAGTAAATTCGTATTAATTATATTAATTTTAAATTTGGATAAATATAAATGAAAAAATATTTTAAATAAAAAATTATAATAATACATATATAATTATATTTTATTTTAACTTTTATGAGATATATACATATATATATATATATAATTGAATAAAAAATAAAAAGTAAGATGATAAAGATGAAAATCTTTATGAAGATTTTAAAATATTAATAAGTAAGGTTGTTCTAGATAATTTATTTTAAATATAATAATTTTTACATCTATATTTAAGTACAAATTGTCTGATATATATTTTGTTATAATTTTATTATTGTTAAATTAAATTGATGATTTTTTATTTTAGAAAATTTATGTGTTGTAATGTAAATAAAAATGTTTTAATAAGATTTTAAATATAACAGTGTATTTGTCTATATTTAATTAAAAATAGTCTGATATAGATTTTGTTATAATAACATTATTAAAAATTAAATTGATGATTTGTTATTTTAGAAAATTTGGGTGTTAATAATGTTTGTACTCGCACATGATCATGCTAGTATACCATTAAAACTATCTATATTGATTAAAAAATCACCAATTGTTTTCCTTTTTGCTAAAAAAATAGTTTATGAATTATTTCGAAACATTTTTAGATTGACTAAAAACATTTAGAGAAAATACTAGTTTGACATTAAAAATAAAGAAATTAATATAGTAACACTTGGGAAAATGTTAAATGCGAAAATTTAGGACCAAATTACCCTTAATTGCCTTTGATAGGAAAAAAGTTATTACAGAAATATCATTATTATTTATTTTCCATATCACCAAAAAATTAACTTATTTACACGAATGCCACTTTCTCAACAAAATAAACCTGTAAGTATATTTTAATAAATCTGCATTCCGTATTGTAGATTTATTTTCTCTGGATTTTAATCTAATTTTCCTATTTATTTTACTGGTTTTTTCATGTTCAGTGGATTTATATCCTTTGTTGTAGATGTTTAAACATCTATAACAAATCAAATTGTATTTTTGAAATTATGATAGTGTCATTGGAGTGTTACAGATTTGTCAACATATTGCATATTTGTTGTCTAATGTTGTATATTTAATATTTATTGTTGACCTAGCAAGTTGCAGATTTATTGTCTATGTGTTGTAGATTTTTTTTTTTTTACAGATTTAAATTAATTTCCAGGTTTATTATAAATAAGAATTTTTTAATCTTTCATATTTAGATTATGTGTTGTAGAGTTTTAAAATTATGCAACAGATGAAAATGAATTTATAAAATATTGTATTAGCAATGTATGTTGCGGAATTGTTAATAATGTTGAAGATATTTCTCTTTATGTTGCAAATTTAATTTTTTACTAGGTTTTTGGCTTTTGGTTTGTTAACGGTTTAAATTATTTAAAGATTTATTTAGAAAATTTTAGTAATTTGGTTAGTACTTCACCAAATAGCGAAATTCCAAGAAAATCCAAAATCTTCAACTCTTCATCTTTTCCAGGATTTAAGTAACAAATTTAGGGATTTTTTTTCCCTATTAAACTAAACTTTTCGGGAAAAACCGACACCAAAAAAATCAAACCGCAGTCGTCCCAGCCGAATTTCTTCTCCACATGTTTACATCTTCTCCATCGTTCACATATTCATCATCATCTACATTATTGTTTCTCTTCTTCATCATTGTTTTTAATCTGCATCTTCATTAATCATGGTACAAATGATTCTTATTTCTGGCAATTAGAAGTTTGAAGACAACATATAGTTATTTGTTGCCGATAACAAAGGAAGTTGAGAAGTTGGTGTAACTACAAAAAAACTGTTTCAAAGCCACAAATTTTTTCGTAGCTATAAGCCAAAATTCGTGGCTATTTCGACCATAGCCACGGATAGTCACGAAAATATTTCGTGACTATGAGTTCGTGGAAATCGAAAAATCGTGCCAATTCATGGCAAGCCTTCCACGGATTAGCCACGAAATTTTTTTGTGGCTATTGTCACGGAGTAGCCACGAAATGTTTCGTGGCTATATTTCCACGAATAGCCATAAATATTTCTGTGGCTTTTTTGAAAAAAAAAATAACAAAAACAAATAATTACAAAAATACAAAAAATCATTAAATATTTTTTTATAAATAAAATACAAAAAATACAAAATACAAAAATACTAAATACAGTACAAAAGAAATACAATATATATATATATATCCCGTATCGATCGGCCGTCGGCTTCCACAGACTATCGCGGCTTCCACGGACTACCGCCGGCGACCACACCACACACGGCGGTGACGGAGATGCGACAGAGGAGATGCGGCAGAGAGAAAGCTAGGAGATGCGACGGCAATGGCTTGGGAGATTTGACGAGATGAAGCCTTCGGCGAGGATGTTGCTCCGGCGTCCTCTTCTTCAGGTTTGGTCCCTTCCATCCGGTGTAGTGGCTGCTCCGGGCGTCGCCAGCGTTATCTGGAGAGAAGAAGTCTCCGGCGAGGCTGTTTCTCCGACACTTCTGTTACTCTTTCTCAGCCTCCATCGCATACCTGAAGAAATCAAGATTCATTGCTGACCTGATGAAATGAAGATTCAAGAACTTGACCTAATCAAAACCAAACATGTTCTCTTGCCGTCGACGACAACGACGAGTCTTAGCATGATTTTCTCCGCTCATATCCCATCTTCTTTTCTCAAAGCGAACAAATTGAAAGCCTTAATTTTTAATTTCAGATTTGAAACTCGATCGAGAAGTTGATTAAGAAGACACAGACACAGAAAACAGTTAGTGACAATTAAGACGATGACTGAAGAGAGAGTTTGATGAAGATGAAGAAGGATTACCTTTACTATGGAAAAAAAGATGGAGACTGATTTCGTGATTTCGTTTTGGGAGAGGAAGAAATGACGATGAGATGGCGAGAGGAGAGAGAGATGGAATGGGCTATATCAGCCATTGGTTTATTTTAATCCAATGGTTGTTATTTGTGATCTCTGTAAAAGTGTCTTAACCAATCAAATTATGTTGTGCTTTGTATTATAATCAGATTATTCTGGTCCATTAGATTAAAATTCAAGGGTGGAGATTGTGATTTTTTATTACTTTTATTTTTCTTATTGCATTTTAATTTTTAATAATGGTAAATTTTGAATTTTTAAGAGTATTTATTATATATACTAATTAAATTATCCATTTACAGTTTTAAATTTATGATTTGAGATTAAGAAAATGGTTAATGTATAAAAAATAATTATAAGTACATATTTTTATGATTAAGATTTTATGGTTATGGTTAAGTATATAGAGTTTGGAGGGTTATATTGAAGGTTTCAAGATAATGTTTCAAAATAATATATTTGAAAAATAAAAATTCTTTTTAAGTCTTGAATCTTAGATATGTAATAACAATTTAAGTTTTAGTTATTAGATTTTTGTTTATACTTTAGAGTTTATGGTTTATTTAGAGTTTATTGGGTTTTATTGAAAGTTTCAAATTAATGTTTGAAAATAGTATATTTGAAAAAATAAAAATTCTTTGTAAGTGTTGAATCTTACATATGTTATAACAATTTAGGTTTTGGTTATTAGATTTTTGTTTATATTTTATGGTATTAGGGTTTATTTAAGGTTTAAAGGAGTTTAGGATTAAGGTTAAATTGATTTTAGTTTTAAAAACTAGTATATTTTATAAGTGTTGAAGTATTAGTTATTAGATTTATGTTTATAGGGTTTATTTAGGGTTTAGGGTTTATTTAGGGTTTAAGATTATATTGAAATTTCAAATTAATGTTTGAAACTATTATATTTTGAAAATAGATTTTTTTTTTATAAATGTTGAATCTTAATGTTTGATATGTTGTAACAATTAGAGCTTAAGTTATTATATATTTTTTATAGGGTATTAGGGTTTATTTAGAGTTTAAAAGGTTATATATTAAAAATTTCAAATTAATGTTTGAAATTTTAATTATTAGATTTTATAAGTGTTGAAGTTTTAATTATTAGATTTTTGTTTATACATTAGGGTTTTAGGGGTTATTTAGGGTTTAGGGTATTATAATAGCCACGAAAATATTCGTTGTTACCCATGGAAATATAGCCGTGAATTACATTTCGTGGCTATTCGTGGTACACATAGCCACGGATAGCCACAATTTTTTTGTGGATAATTTGCCACAAAAATATTCGTGGCTTTTCGTGGAAAATAGCCACGAAACATATTTCGTGGTTATTCGTGGCAAACATAGCCACGAATAGCCACAACGCTTATTTCGCGGCTATTTTCCCACGAATAGCCACGAAATCCGATTTTCTAATTTCGTGGCTATTTTGTGGCCATTCGTGGCTGGTTTTACATAGCCACGAAAATTTTGTGGCTAGTTTGTGGTTATTTCACAGTTTTCTTGTAGTGTGTCGACACTACGACAAGTTTCAACTGATTCAAGGAAACCATTTGTGAGGAATATGGAGTTACTAAGAATTAAAATTGAGCTGAGTTACATGTATCTGAAGAAGGTATTGGCTAATTTACCGAAACTCGTCTTGTTGTTGGTAGCTATGAATATTTGAAGGTTTTTGTGGAACAATTCAAATAAAATATTTGTAGGTAGTGTGTATCAGTTATAAAGATAGGATCACATTATGAAGAAAGTAATTTTGGGAAAAAATATACTAGTTAGAGTGTATCAGTTATAAAGATAGAATCACATTATGAAGAAAGTAATTTTGGGAAAAATATACAAAACAAAAAGACGATCTTTGTTGGAACTTGAGTTTGACGCTGAAATCGAAGACGATTTTTTAGATGATAAAAGCGCCCACATGGAAATCGAGGATACCGAAGAATATGAATCTATATTTGATTGTTGTGAGGATTCTGGTGGTGCTAGCTTTGGTAATGAGAATTATGATCTATAAGAGACACTTAAAAATGAAGAAGAAAGTGCACGAGCAACAAACTTGTATGTAAATGAAGGCAAATAAAGTGGTGGTGTTGAAAATTACCTAAAAACTGAGTTCGCATCATTGGACGTTGCCATAAAACATATGTTTGATAGGAGAGATGCATTCGTGAAGACGCTGAAAAACTTTCCATGGCGCATAAATTTGATTTTAACGTTGACTATTTACGGCCGGAGTTATTAGTTGTAAAATATTGGGTAGAAAGATGCACATGGAGAGTTATAGCCACAAGAGTTGGAAAGTCCCTTAATTTCCATATCAATGTATACGTTAAAGAACATTCTTGTTCTATCATAAAAAGGGGTGCCCGTAGTTTCTAAGCCACATAAGAGATATTAGGGAAACTTTACTATGATAATGTGGGTAATATTGGACCGAATGTGAGACAAGAATATGTTTCTACCGCTCTCAACAATGGATACGGTGTAACAATTGCATATTTAGACATTTACATATTTTCGTTCGTTGTGGATTTTTTTGATTATGTCCCGGATTTTTATCATACGCTAAAGATTTATTTTACATATTCACATATTTATTTTCTGTCATTTTTCAGCTTGGTTATTAGAAAACCCATCGACTTTGAAACATGCACGCTTTGTGGCTACATGTAACCATGAAAGTGTGTACGAGCAACTTCCTTCGTACTTATATTTGATAAGAAAACCCAATCATGATATTCATACAACCCTTGAAGTAGATGAAGACGACATACTCAAGTCTTTATTCATCTCATTTGGTGCATGCATCACCGGTTTCCAGTAGATGAGAATTTTTTTAGTTGTTAATGGAACATATCTAAAAGGAAAATATAAAGAGACATTACTAGTGGCAACATCTCAATACGGTAATTTAAAAAAAAAATCTGATAGCATTTTAATTCGTTGACACTGAGAACAATGAAACTTGGGAATGTTTCTTCACACAACTAAGGTTAGTGATCCCATACGACGCTGGCCTATCATCATTTCTGATAGGCACAGATCGATAGCCGAAGCGGTTGGGAGAGTCTATCCATTGGCAAGTCGTGATACTTTTACATATCATATGTACAAAAACATTTGTAGAATGTTTAAAAGAGGAGATGCATTTCGATAGTGAAAAAGGTAGCAAACGCTTGTAGGATATCTGATTTGTTGGAAAGCCTAGGATCTAGGGTTATAGTATTGAATCAGAGATCTCGCGTTTACCTCAGATATGGCAGCGGAATGAATGGTAATCGAGATCAGCAGCGACTCAGATGCTTCGCCTCTACCAGATACACACGCACACAAAGCTGGAAAGCCGGGATGCTAGTGCCGGATCTTGGGATCACTAAGTTTTGGTGGTTCTACTTTTTCTGCAACAGAAACGTCAACGGCTAGGGTTCCAGGTAGACCATATAAGCCTTTATATATGACCTGGAATGACTAAACCGAAATTGGATAAATCCCAATTCGTTTAAGTCATAAAATCGAAACGTCAGTTTCGAAACCCGATCTTTGTCGATCGACACACTTACTGTGTCGATCGACACACCACTATAAAATCAATATCAATGTGTATCCAATACACATCGACATGATCATTACCATAATGATCATTCCCATATTTATGCTTCCAGTTTTCTTAGGTGTGTGACCCTATAGGATCATACAATACTGGCAGTAAGTCTACAACTCACAGACTGCAAGAGGCTTCTAGCAAAGCATTGCAACCACCCAGTATCATACAAATTGTCTGATCTCGACACACAACTATCGTCAGGAGTGAGTACAAGTATGATTTCAGGACACAATCCCAACAATCTCCCACTTGTACTGGAATCATCAATTCCTATAATCCTTTTGTCTCTATATCTCGATTTGGCATAAGGCAAGATTAATGTCATCCTTATTAAGCCAATATCGTGTTTATCGAACTCCTGATCTATACTGAACAAGACAAACAACTGAACTACAGTTCGTTTGAGTGCGGCCACACATTTTCTCAGTATTAAATCTTCGATAGGCCTTGAGATATTTATCTCCCGTTATACAGGAGGGACAAATCCCATCTTGTTCCATCCCTGTTCCTACACACACTTCATGATATACCTAAGCAATGCCGTTATAGCCGCCAGTTACGGGTCGACGTTTGACAAGGTCAAAGTGTACCAATTCATATGCTAGAAAACATGATGAACTCAGGTCTAAGGACTATACTCTATAGTCGTAATGAGAATCTCTCATGACACATATATAACTATCTTGGAGACTTCTCATTAGCGGGTCATGTCCGATCATATGTTCATCAACATATATCTATGTGACTGACTGTGATACTCATATCACTGACTCCATGAAACTTAGTCAACAGTCACCTCACAATCTAGTCTCTCGCGGTTGTCATTGTCCCACTTTGACAACCTTGACTAGGGACACATCATAATTTATGTTATTTATAACTTATAGGGTTTCATGATCAAGTCCTCGACTTGATGACCTATAACATGGCATAAACTTATTTTGGGACCATTATTTAGATCACAATAAATAATGCTGAAATCAAATTTCATTAAACACATCCAAAAGTATGTTTACAAGAACATCTTAATATAACTAAAATAAAACCACAAGAACTCCCACTAGAATCAAGATTACATCTTAAGATCTCTAATGCCTACAGCAGTACTGTGATACTCATGCTTAGGCCTTGGGAGCGGCTTAGTAAGAGGATCAGCGACATTCTCGTCTGTCGGAACTCGACTGATCTTCACTTCTCCTCTATTGATGATATCACGAATCAGGTGATATCTCCTCTCTATGTGTTTGGACTTCTGGTGTGACCTGGGTTCTTTCGCCTGAGCAATGCTCCATTGTTGTCAAAAAACAAAGCCACTGGCTCCAAGATACTAGGAACCACACCAAGTTCAGTCATGAACTTCTTGATCCAAACAGCTTCCTTTGCCGCTTCTGAAGCAGCAACATATTCAGCTTCCGTCGTGGAATCAACTACGGTATTCTGCTTAGAGCTCTTCCAGCTCACTGCACCGCCATTTAGACAGAAGACATATCCAGACTGTGATCGGAAATCGTCTCTGTCCGTCTGAAAACTCGCATCGGTGAATCCATTCACCACAAGTTCTTCACTTCCTCCATATACCAAGAACTTGTCCTTGGTATGTCTCAAATATTTGAGAATATTCTTGACAGCTGTCCAGTGATCTTCACCTGGATCAGATTGGTATCTACTCGTCATGCTTAACGCGTAAGATACATCTGGACGAGTGCAGAGCATGGCATACATGATAGATCCTATTGCAGAAGCGTAAGGAATCCTACCCATGCGTTCTCGCTCAGCATGTGTCGCTGGACACTGCTTCTTGCAGAGACTGATGCCATGAGACATCGGTATGAAGCCCTTCTTGGAATCATGCATCTTGAATCCGTGCAACACCTTATCAATATAAGTGTCCAGGCACAATCCAATCAGCATGTTCGCTCTATCTCTGTAGATTCTGATTCGAAGGATGTACGCGGCTTCTCCCATGTCTTTCATGGAAAAACAACTTCCGAGCCAAGTCTTAACAGACTGAAGCAACAGAACGTCATTACCGAGAAGAAGTATGTCATCGACATACAGTACGAGAAACGTAATTCCGCTCCCACTAGTCTTCTTGTATACACATGGTTTTTATTCATTCTTGATGAAACCAAATTGTTTTACTGCTTCATCAAAACGAAGAATCCAACTCCGTGATGCTTGCTTCAATCCATAAATGGATTTATGAATTTTGCATACCTTCCCGGCATTCTTAGGATCTACAAAGCCCTCAGGTTGTGTCATATACACATCCTCTTCCAAAATTCCATTCAGGAAGGCGGTTTTGACATCCATCTGCCAAATCTCATAATCATAATAAGCGGCAGTTGTTAGAAGAATCCGAATGGATTTAAGCATAGCGACTGGGGAGTAGGTTTCATCATAGTCAATACCATGAATCTGTCTGAAACCTTTAGCCACCAACCTAGCTTTATAAATTTGGACATTGCCATCCACGTCAATCTTCTTCTTGAAGATCCATTTACACTCAATGGCTTTTGCACCATTAGGTAAATCAACCAAGGACCATACTTGGTTTTCTGACATGGATCCCATTTCGGATTTAGAGGCTCCAAGCCACTTTTCGGAGTCCGGGCCCATCATTGCTTCCGCGAAGGTCGCCGGTTCGTCACTTTCAATGATCATCAGATCATTACAATTGGTCACGAGAAATCCATAATATCTCTCGGGTTCGTGACGGATCCTTCCGGATCTGCGAACTTCAGGCTCCACAGGCGCGGGCTCCACAGAACTTTGCGGATCCAGCTTCTGCTCTTCCTCACCAGGTTGAGCAGTCTCCTGTGCATCTTGAATTTCTTCGAGATGTATTTTACTCCCACTGCTTTTCTTAGAAAGAAATTCTCTCTCAAGAAGAGAACAGTCCCGAGCAACAAAAACTTTGTTCTCAGATCGGTTGTAAAAGTAGTATGCCTTGGTTTCCCTAGGATAACCAACGAAGTAGCATTTATCTGATTTGGGTGCGAGCTTGTCAGAGATTAAACGTTTGACATACGCCTCACAACCCCAAATCTTCAGGAAAGACAGACTTGGAACATTCCCAGTCCACAATTCATGTGGTGTCTTTTCCACTGATTTAGATGGTACCCTATTTAGTGTAAACGCAGACGTTTCTAGAGCGTATCCCCAAAAGGATAATGGAAGATCTTAATGACTCATCATAGACCGAACCATATCCAATAAGGTTCGATTCCTCCTCTCTGACACTCCATTCCATTGGGGTGTACCAGGAGGAGTGAGTTGTGAAACAATTCCACACTCGCTCAGATAGTCACTGAACTCTTGACTCAAGTATTCTCCTCCGCGATCCGACCGCAGAACTTTGATACTTTTGCCAAGTTGGTTCTGTACTTCATTCTTGAACTCCTTGAATCTATCAAAGGATTCTGACTTATGTCTCATCAAATAGACATAGCCATACTTACTGAAGTCATCAGTGAAGGTAATGAAGTTTTTGTAATTTCCTCTGACAACTGTGCTCATCGGCCCACATACATCAGTATGAACAAGGCCCAATAAATCACTGGCCCTTTCATTCGGCTTGTTGAAAGGGGCCCTAGCCATTTTGCCCACCAAGCAAGATTCGCATTTCTCACATGATTCAAAATCAAATGAGCCCAGAAACCCATTACTCTGGAGCCTCTGGATGCGTTTCTCATTGATGTGGCCCAAAAAACAATGCCATAAGAAAGTTGGGTTTTCGTCATTAGACTTAAACCTCTTTGTATTTATGTTAAAGACAGGCATTTCTTGGTTTAAGACATATAACCCATTATCTAATGGGGCGCTACCATAAAACGTACCATCACGATTAAAAGAACAAACTTTATTCTTAATAGCAAAATCAAAACCTTCCAAATCCAAAACGGAAACTGAAATTATGTTTCTGCTAATCGCAGGTACAAAGTAGCAATTATTCAATACTAAAACCATGCCAGAAGGTAAAGACAAATCATAAGTTCCTACGGCCAGTGCAGCAACCTTAGCTCCATTCCCGACCCGTAGCTCCACTTGTCCTTTCTTCAGCGTTCTACTGTTTCTTAGTGCCTGCACATCAGTACAAATATGAGCACCGCAGCCGGTATCCAATACCCACGAAGTAGAACTAAAAGACATAACATTAAGTTCGATAACATAAATACCTGAGTCAGACGCATCATACGTCTTCTTCAGCTTCTTGTAATCTTCCATGAACTTCTTGCAGTCTCTCTTCCAATGTCCTAGCTGCTTGCAGTAGTTGCATTTGTCCTCAGGAGAAGGCCCGGATTTGGGCTTGGGCTTGGGCTTGGGCTTGTCTTGACTTTCAGTCTGGACAGCTTTAGCTTTTCCCTTATCCTTACTAGGTTTCTTAAACCTTTTACCCCCTTGTACAATCAGTACATTAGGAGTCGCCTTCTTGAGATTCGGCTCTGCTGTCTTCAGCATGCCGTGCAACTCAGTCAATGTCTTAGTCATGTTTTGCATGTTGTAGTTCATGATGAACTGATCAAAACACGACGGCAAAGACTGCAGAATCATGTCAGTGGCTAGCTCCTGGCTAATGGCACAGTCCAGTTTCCCCAGGTTATCAATGTAACCCATCATTTTAAGGACATGAGGACTCACTGGACTGTCCTTAGCCAGCTTGCAATCCATGAGAGATTTAACCGTCTGGTATCTCTCTGTGCGAGCTTGCTCCTAAAACAAAGCTTTCAGGCTGTTAATCATCTCAATCGGTGACATCACGTTCTCATATTGCTTCTGCAGCTCAGAGTTCATAGTCACCAGCATTAGACAATTAACGTCTTTGACATCAGCTGAATGCTTATCCCAAGCATTCTTATCTGCCTGCGTGGCATTGGAACGTGGCCTCTCGGGGCGAACTCTTGTAAGGACATATTCCTTGTTCTCCTGCCTGAGAACTATTCTCAGGTTCCGATACCATTCCAAGAAATTTGATCCATTAAGCTTGTCCTTCTCAAGGACGGATCTTAGCGAGAAAGTGTTGATGTGAGTTGGGACAGACATAGCTGTAATTATAAGAGGTAAAGGTTTTAGTTATGATGCTCAAGGAAATGAGAATTCTTATCTAATAAGAAAACTCGCATTGTATTCAAAAACTATGTTTCCTCAGGTGAATACAATGAACCAAGATCCTCATCTCACTAGAATTTGAGTGGGCGACTCGCCATCACCCAAACTTTAGTTATCTAGGTAAGCAAATCATTGCTAATTGTACCCAGTACAACTCTTGGTCGCAGATGAGACAATCCATGTCTTATCCACTCTGATGTCTCTGGGCCCAGAACTTCTGATAACCCAGTCAAGTAAACCAATCTCTTCAGTCTTGTGATCATTAACAGTCGCACTGCAAGTCTGTCAATGATCACCTGCCTTACTCATGTAGTTGTGGATACCAAGTACTCCAAGACTATCCAACAACGAAACGAGTCTTGACAGTAGACAAGATCGGGCAAGACATCAAGATCACTTGATATTTAGTTGAGGAAAAGAACTATTTAATCTTGATGCATATCCATTATGCATCCAAGAAGTTTAAGTTAATTAAAACATCTAGATTTATTAAGTTCAGGTTAAAACTAGAACAGGGAATTAGATTTGATTTGGTATTCGCAATTTGAGGTCCAACCACCAAATCTGCGAGTGGTGTGTCGAGAACAGAGATCTCGCATTTACCTCAGATATGGCAGCGGAATGAATGGTAATCGAGATCAGCAGCGACTCAGATGCTTCGCCTCTACCAGATACACACGCACACAAAGCTGGAAAGCCGGGATGCTATTGTCGGATCTTGGGATCACTGAGTTTTGGTGGTTCTACTTTTTCTGCAACAGAAAAGTCAACGGCTTGGGTTCCAGGTAGACCATATAAGCCTTTATATATGACCTGGAATGACTAAACCGAAATTGGATAAATCCCAATTCGTTTAAGTCATAAAATCGAAACGTCAGTTTCGAAACCCGATCTGTGTCGATCGACACACTTACTGTTTCGATCGACACACCACTATAAACTCAATATCAATGTGTATCCAATACACATCGACATGATCATTACCATAATGATCATTCCCATATTTTTGCTTCCAGTTTGCTTAGGTGTGTGACCCTATAGGATCATACAATACTGGCAGTAAGTCTACAACTCACAGACTGCAAGAGGCTTCTAGCAAAGCATTGCAACCACCCAGTATCATACAAATTGTCTGATCTCGACACACAACTATCGTCAGGAGTGAGTACAAGTATGATTTCAGGACACAATCCCAACATGATTTCAATGTTATATTCAATGAGATCCAAGACCTCAATCCGACACTCCATGCTTATTTTTAGAATGTTGATATGAAGGTGTGGAGTCATGTTCATTTTTTAGGACACAGGTACACCTCGAATATAGCGGAATCGGTCAAGAAAGTGCTCTCAGATACTAGAAATCTCCCAATTTTTAAGCTTTTAGATGCCGTAAAAACCATCTTCGCTAATTGGGTTTTAGAGCGGAGGCAATATGTAGCCCAAATGAGGACAATACTAACTCGTGGTGGGGAAAAATTGGTAGAGGTGATTTTCCTATTTATGGAAAAGTTATACTATAATCTAGTCTTCTATATTTTACTAACTATGTGTCTTCTGCAGCCTCGTGTTACCGAAGAAAGGATGTTAGTAGTCAAGAAATTGATGCAGATCAAGTACAAGTCAGTAGCGAGATGTAGATACATGTAGTAAACGTACAAGAACATAAATGGACATGCCATAGATTTGATTTACTTAAATTACCTTGTGTTTACGCTATAGCGGCATGAGAAGTAAAGAAGAAGACTAAGATTCTTCTAACATCAATATATTATTAGATATTCTCAGTCACACGTATGAGCAGTCTGTAATGCCAAGAGATGAATCTCAACATGTTCCCGCACGCTGATAGGTCAAGAATTAATCCCTATACAAACTGCAAGTGCACAGTGATGTAGTTGTAGTACTTAGGGTATCGAATCCACAGGGACTCCGGTCAACGATAGATTATAGAACAATCAAGATTAAACTAAGATGAAGGCAATGTGATGAAAGCAGTAAATCAAGCAAGCAGAAAAGTAAATCAAGCGAGTTTGTAAGCAAGGAAGCGAAGTGTTAGGTCAAGGGAGTTCTCAGGAAATCAGGAACACAAGCAATCAATCAAGCGGGATCTAATTAGGAACTGTTCTAGAACTCAAACACAGATATAGAACTAACCAACTGTCGTTGCGAGAATTCTCTAAGTCTAAGTGCAGCAATCCAAATTCCTTTGCAATTACAAACAGATTAAACCAGCTTTAAGATCAAGTTCGATATGTTCACAATTCAATTAAACCAAATTCCTTTGCGAGTAATTCAATTGCTCATCTAGGTTCTTTCTAGCTAATTAACCAACTGTCCTTGAATCAATCAACCTAACATCAATAATCTAAGTGGCCAGTTCAGATTAAGCATTAAGAACAATCCTAGACGAAGAACTAGAAAGTATGAATCCCTAACAGATTGATTAACCTAATATTCCATGAAGTCCCTAATGAGAATCCCTAAACCTAACAGGTAAACTACTCAGACATGTTCATCGAAACAGAAGACATCTTGAATAGAAAACCAAATATCATAAAATCAAATAAAGAACTGGGGTTCGAAATCAAGTCTCTTTCGAGAACAAGATCAGCCCCTAAAACTCTCTCTGAATAAAATAAAGCGTAAGTAAAGCGTATGAAAGCGTAGCCTAAACAGGTGGCTAAAAACCCTAATATATAGTCTAAAACACGTCTGGGGCCTTTTTGCAAATCTGGGAAGTTTCTGGCCAAAAACTGTAATTTTTCCAAAATGCAGATTTTTGGGCGCAGGAATTTCGTCCTGTAGTGTGTCGACCGATGCAGACTCTGTGTCGACCGACACAAAGTGCAGACGAACCCAGAAAACTCTGTGACATCCATGTAAGCTGCGAAATCACTCCAAAAGCTCCCAGAATCTCCAGATAAGCTCCAAACAAACCTAAACCTGTAAAAATAGATAAAAGACTCCAAAACATAATAAAAGACTCGATAAATAAGATATATACCATGGCTAAAATCCCTAAAATCCATGGTATATCAACTCCCCCACACTTAGCTCTTGCTTGCCCTCAAGCAAGTAAAGAACCAAAGTGTAAGAAAAGAGGTTTGAAAACACAGAAACTCATTTCGTCCTAGGAACTTTCGCATTCACATTCACTTAGTAATCCACTGAAAACTTTCCTACAGAACTCAAGACCACAATATACTTCCCCCACACTTAGCAACTGTCCTAAGTAAACTCCACAATCACATTCACGCATTCAAATTCACCCTACTGACTTCTGCGAGTATTTAAGTGCGGTCTCACCTAAGGAGTATCGATCAAAGGGCACATGGACTCTTACCTTGTCAGCTCTAGACCACCATAATATCTTTCTCTGGTCCCTTTCTTCTCTTTTCCCTTCCTTAACAACTGATTTTTCCCCACTGGGTATCATTTTATTTTATTTTTATCAGCGTTCTTCCCGTTTTGGGGTGTACTTAGGACACATTCCATGGATCGCACATGAGGTAATAATGGTAGCTACCACTCCCGTGACCACTTCGGAGCTACTAGCTCATCCTCAGTTTATTACTCTCTTTTTTTTTACTTTATGGAAGGGGAGAAGGGAACCAAATAGGATAGGTTAACATGCTGTGTCAGAACTAACAAAGGAATCCGACTCAAGGTATTCCAAGCCCTTAAGTGAGAAAATTAAGTCAATATTAAGGTGAAGTCAGTAAAAGGATCCTCTGATACCTGAAGCGATGTGGGTGTTCTCAGTAGGCTGATCCGTGTCTGGGTTTTCTAACAGTCATAGAGGCTCTGCAAGTCTGTCCAATGGTCACGTAGTTCTTGTTCAAGCGAAAAATTTCCTCGAAAAATCATAGTTTCATACAGATTTTGACTCAATAAAACAAGACTGACTCTAAGAAAACAAAAGCGTGCGTCAGTATCTTCCTCCCCCACACTTAAACTACATTTTCCCCAGTGTAATCAAGCTCAGGATCGTTGAGAAAAATAATCAAATTGAAGAACACTCCAAAAAGTTGTGGAATACTTACCTGTCGTCGTCCTGCGTCGATCGATACCACAAGGGTGTCAATCGATGCAAGGCAAATTTTGCCCGCGGTTATGGAATAACCGATGTCTGAACCGCAATCGAATCGGCTAACCGTGAATCGCATTGTGTCGACCGATGCACTGTGTGTGTCGATCGATGCAGTGCGATTCTGCCTGTTTCTCACGCCTTTGAACACACAAAAATAGAAAATCAAAACACCAAATCAAAACGAAAAATGAAAACAAAAACGAACCTAACAGTGGGTTGCCTCCCACTCAGCGCTTGTTTTTAGTCATTAGCTTGACTATGGAAAAGAGATCGGACTCATGGTGGTTTCAACAGAGACTTGGAATGTCTCTGCGAATATCTCTTCATCCATGGCGGCGTATATGCATTATGATCATGAGGTCTCCCAAGGAACGAAGGAATATAATCAGGGCGGGAGCGAAGCTTGGGTGGGATACTGCGTTTTCCTGCATTCAAAGTAATGCGGTTAGGAGGTTTGAGCTTAGATGATTTGTGCCTTACCTTTGGTGCAAATGAGATGTCTGGAGCTTTCTGCTTAACAGCAGTTGCAGGATCAGAAGATGTTAGAGCAAGTTTAGAATGAACTGCCATCTTCTCCTCTCCAATAGGAACCTCTGGTTCCACCTCAACACTGAAGCTCTTTCCATCAATGGTGGCTCTCTGCTTCCTATCCATCTTGAACTGTAATGGCTTATCTCCCAGTTGGAGATCAATCAGACCACGTCTCACATCTATCACAGCTCCAGCAGTAGCTAAGAATGACCTCCCAAGCAGAATAGGATCATCTGGTTCAATCTCATACTTCAGCACCACAAAGTCCGTTGGAATCAAGTAGTTTCCAACTCTGATATGTACATCCTCAAGAACTCCTTCAGGGTACCTCTTTGATCGATCAGCTAGGATAAGAGATATCCTAGTAGGATGGAATTCCATCATTCCCAATCTCACAGCAACTGAGTACGGCATTAGATTCACGCAAGATCCTAAATCACACAGAGAACGCTTGAATATGTCCTTAGAAATGGAACAGTCTAGCACAAAGGCTCTTGGGTCTGGTATCTTCTCTGTGATCTGAATCAGCTTCTTTTCCATCACTCTCATGCAGTTAGCCGCTTCTAGCTCCTGTTTAGACACTTTAGGAACCTTAGGATATGGCACAGGGGGCTTATAAACTCGTTCTGGGACTGTTGCAGGTTTCTGGTCCCGTCTGCGATGTGTGTCGACCGATGCACGATGTGTGTCGATCGACACAAGGCGATTTTGAGCAGTTTCATCAGACGTATCGGGGGTGCATCGATCGATGCTTGAGCTGTGTCGATCGATGAAAGTCTCAGACAGACATAATTCATCCAGAAAATCCGAGATTATGCTCTCTTCTTCTTTTAGCAACTCAATCTCATCTCCTGTGGTCACAACATTAACGTATTGCTTCTGTTCAGCTTTCCCAGCTTCGTTTTGCCTTTGTATTGCTCCAGCTGTTTGTTGAACTCGGACATCTAGCTTTTTTACATGTGTGCTCAAAGATTCAAACTTTCCATTCAGATCTTCATGCAATGCTTCTATCTTTGAGTTGAAGGTTACAACTGTCTTAGTCTGATCCTCTAACAATTGCTCCATTATGGATTCCATCTTGCTCTTATAAGCATTAGCTGCAGGAGGTGCCTGATAGGTGGATGATCCATAAGTCCACTGATTACCCTGCTGATTTCCAAAACTGTTTCCTTGAAATCCATAGCCATTGATGTAGTTCAAGTCCTTTTCCTGCCTTTCCAGAACCTGCTCCATCATACTCATCAGCTTATTAGATTGCGTATTTTGAGAAGGAACATGCTGATATGATGAAGATTCATAATCTCTGGTGAATGAATAAGAACCATAGTCCCTGCAGAATGAGTTATTCTGCTGATTTCCCAACATCTGTTCCATCATTCCCATCATCTTACGCACTGTGTCGATCGATGCAAAGTAGTGTCGATCGAAGCAAGCTTGAAGATGTGACGATCGACACACAGGACCGTGTCGATCGATGCAGTGCGATTACAGGCGTACCTGAAACGCAAGAAACAGAAAAGAAAAAAAAATTAGTGAAAAAACGAAAAACGAAAAACCTAGTCTAAACCCTAAGTTCAAATCTATCGGAGACTCAAAAGAGTCCCCGGCAATGGCGCCAAAAACTTGATAGGTCAAGAATTAATCCCTATACTAACTGCAAGTGCACAATGATGTAGTTGTAGTACTTAGGGTATCGAATCCACATGGACTCCGGTCAACGATAGATTATAGAACAGTCAAGATTAAACTAAGATGAAGGCAATGTGATGAAAGCAGTAAATCAAGCAAGCAGAAAAGTAAATCAAGCGAGTTTGTAAGCAAGGAAGCGAAGTGTTAGGTCAAGGGAGTTCTCAGGAAATCAGGAACACAAGCAATCAATCAAGCGGGATCTAATTAAGAACTGTTCTAGAACTCAAACACAGATATAGAACTAACCAACTGTCGTTGCGAGAATTCTCTAAGTCTAAGTGCAGCAATCCAAATTCCTTTGCAATTACAAACAGATTAAACCAGCTTTAAGATCAAGTTCGATATGTTCACAATTCAATTAAACCAAGTTCCTTTGCGAGTAATTCAATTGCTCATCTAGGTTCTTTCTAGCTAATTAACCAACTGTCGTTGCATCAATCAACCTAACATCAATAATCTAAGTGGCCAGTTCAGATTAAGCATTAAGAACAATCCTAGACGAAGAACTAGAAAGTATGAATCCCTAACAGATTGATTAACCTAATATTCCATGAAATCCCTAATGAGAATCCCTAAACCTAACAGGTAAACTACTCAGACATGTTCATCGAAATAGAAGACATCTTGAATAGAAAACCAAATATCATAAAATCAAAGAAAGAACTGGGGTTCGAAATCAAGTCTCTTTCGAGAACAAGATCAGCCCCTAAAACTCTCTCTGAATAAAATAAAGCGTAAGTAAAGCGTAGCCTAAACAGGTGGCTAAAAACCCTAATATATAGTCTAAAACACGTCTGGGGCCTTTTTGCAAATCTGGGAAGTTTCTGGCCAAAAACTGTAATTTCTCCAAAATACAAATTTTTGGGCGCAGGAATTTCGTCCTGTAGTGTGTCGACCGATGCAGACTCTGTGTCGACCGACACAGAGTGCAGACGAACCCAGAAAACTCTGTGACATCCATGTAAGCTGCGAAATCACTCCAAAAGCTCCCAGAATCTCCAGATAAGCTCCAAACGTACCTAAACCTGTAAAAATAGATAAAAGACTCTAAAACATAATAAAAGACTCGATAAATAAGATATATACCATGACTAAAATCCCTAAAATCCATGGTATATCACACGCACATGTGGCTGAAAAATGGTGTTTGACGCCTTTAGTTTGTCACCCTCCAGGTAGACCAAACAAATCAATGTATAAGTCTTCTTTGGGAAAGTGTTAGAGAACAAACACCCTAGAAAGAATCAATGTGGTAAATCTGGACATAATTAGCGTACATGTGGACAAAGGGTTAACTACGGTTGTGTGGTAGGGCAAGCAAAGGCTAAGTGTGGGGGAGTTGATATATCATGGTTTTTACTAGTTTTAGACCATGATATAAGTATGTTTAAGACCCCTTTTGTGTTCTTTTAGAGTCTATTACAGGTATAATCAGGTTTGGAGCAGAATTGGAGATATTGGAGCTTTTTGGAGATTTTTGGAGTGTTTGGCCGAGAGCTTGAGCTCACTGTCCAGAAAACAGGATTATACCTGTAAGTTTCCAGTATTTACAAGCGAGATGGGCCAGACTCGGCGGTTTAATGAAGAATGAAGATATTACACTTTGGCCCAGAAGTTTCCAGTATTTACAAAGAAGCCCCAGCCGAGATTTAGCCTATATAATTAGGATTTTGGTGTTTTATTTAGATACGCTTTGATACACTTTTCATACGCTTTCATGATTAAGAGCTAAGGGATTTCTAGAGCTTTTGGGGCTGATCTGATCATGTACTTCATCTATTTTGGAGAAGATTTCGAACCCCTTTATCTATTTAATTTCTTATATGCAATCTATTAATTCTATGATTTCTGTTTCATTAATCATGTCTGAGTAGATTCATTGTTAGGTTTAGGGATTCTCACTAGGGATTTTATGACATGCTAGACTTGTTTAATTCAGTTAAGGATTCACATGAATAGAATGTTCTTCGATCTAAATTGTGTTTAATGCTAGTTCTAACCTGATCAATTAGAATCTAGATCTTAGGTTGCTAAATACGACACGAAAGTGTGGTTTAGAATCTGAACTATTTAGGTTGAGCAATTAAACTTCTCGCAAAGGAATTTGGTTTAGTTTAATTGTGAACATATCGAACTTGAAATTAATGCTGGTTTAATCTGTTAGTAATTGCAAAGGAATTTGGATTACTGCACTTAGACTTAGAGAATTCTCGCAACGACAGTTGGTTAATTCTATATCCGTGATTTGAGTTCTAGAACTGTGCTTAATTAGATCCTGACTGAATAATTTGTCTGCTTGTCTGATTTCCTGAGAACGCCCTAGACTTAGCGCCCTTAATTAACTGCTTTCACAACCGTTAATCCTGCTACTTGTTTACTTTCTCGCACTGCTATTTAGTTTACTTCACATTGCTTTCTTCTTAGTTTAAATCTATATAGTTCTTAATCTATCGAGACCAGAGTCTCTGTGGATTCGATACCCTATATACTACAATCACTTAACTGTGCACTTGCAGTAGAATAGGATTTAAACCTGACCCTATCAAGTTTTTGGCGCCGTTGCCGGGGACTCTTAGAGTCTTCGATAGTATCGAACTTAGGGTTTTTACTAGGATTTTTATTTTTATTTTTTTAGTTACTAATTTTTCTCTTTTTCTCTCTGTCGCAGGTACCGATTTCGCATAGCGTCGATCGTTGCACCTTTGTGTCGATCGTCACTAGGCGATTCTGAGATTGAATCGATCGTTGCATCTCTTGCATCGATCGTTGCTTGACGATTACAGACAGTTTATGCAGACACGTGAAACTAGAAGTAATCAGAACTTGAACCTCATTAATCTCGGACTTGACGAACTTGGACGACTAGAGAGGACTAACAGAAGAGAAAGAAGAGCAAGGATGGTGGTACAGAAGGTAATCATAATGCCTGATGCTCAAGGTATCCTGAGGGACCGAGATAACAATCCATACAATGCTGCTGGGCATAGGATTAATGCTGAGGGACGTGTGATCCCTGAGGTTGAGGAACCTGAACCACAACCGCAGGCGCAAGGCCAAGGACAGAACCGAAATAGACAGATGATAGTCCATGAGAGGACTTTAGCTGACTACAACAGACCGGATGAGTTTCATGCAAACCGGTCAGCTCTTGTGATGCCTGGTTTTGAGAGGAATGATTTTGAGATCAAAACCATCTACTACTCGCTGATGAAGCATAATTCTTTCCATGGTCATCCGTCGGAGCAGCCTATGGATCACATTGATTAGTTTGAGGACATAATCACTGGCATGAAGTATGATGGAGTATGCCAGGATTATTTGTTTCTCAAGCTCTTTCCAAACAGTCTCGCTGGAGACGCTGATGCATGGCTGAAGCAACCGCCACCTGGGCAGTTTGATACTTGGGCAGCCCTGAAGAGTGAGTTCCTGCGTCACTTCTACGATGATGCACGTTCTGATCAGTCCAGACAGGACATTATCACCTTTTCCCAAGGTCCTACTGAACCCCTTAAGACTGCCCGGATGAGATTCAAGAAATACCAACGTGACTGCCCACACCATGGATTCACTGAGCTAACACTTTTAGGCATCTTCTTTAGAGGCATAGATCTTCCATATCAGACTGCGTTGGACAACTCTAGCAATGCCAACTTTAACACTAGGATTCCTGCTCAAGCTAAGCAGTTGATTGATAACTTAGTGAGCAGCAACAGTTGCAAGACTACTGATGAGAGGAGGAAGAGATCTGGTGGAAAGGAAGAGAATCTGGAGATTGCTGATATTAGATCTAAGCTGGACACAGTTTGTAATCTTCTAGCTAGTAAGAAAGCTGTCCACTTTGTCCAAGATGTTGAGGTAATTCAGACTGAGGAGGACACTCAGGAAGAAGATGTGAATTACGTTGGAGGATCTGGTTTCCAAGGTAATAGATTTGGTAATCAGCAGGGAAATAGGTTCTTCAATGGAGGACAGAAGAGCGCCTTCACAGGCAATCAGAACTCCTCTAACTTTGGACAGACTATTGGTTTTCAGAAACCTTTTGGACAAGGTACTCAGAGAACCTATGGATCTTCATCTTATCAGAATCCTCCTGTAGCTACTGCTCATGAGAGTAAGTTGGAGGCAATGATGGAACAGCTGCTGAAGGGTCAGACTAAGAATGCTGCAGACCTCGATAAGAAGATAGGTACTGTCTATGAGGATCTGAACACCTGAGCGCACCTGAGCGCACACATGAAGGAGCTTGACGCTAGAGTTGCAAGAACTGCTGGATATACTCAGAGGGAAGATGGATATCTCCCAGGGCGAACTGATGTTAATCCCAAGTATCAATGCAATGCAGTAACATTGAGAAGTGGTAAGGAGCTACTGCCTGGCCAGAAAAAGCAGTTGAGTGTCGAAGAGCTCGTGGAAATTGAAGAATTGGAAGATGAGATCCGTGATATTCGCAATGCATCGATCGACGCCACTCAGCAACGGTCGATGCAAAGCGAAAATAAAGAACCTGTCGTAACAAAGTTGCCTAGCAACGATCGATACAACACCAGTGACGATCGACACAAGGCGACTGCAGAGAGTTCAAGACCAGAGAAACCGAAACAGTCGACCGAGAGGGTTTACAAGCCTAAGGTACCTTATCCCAAGAATCCCAGAAAAGCTAAGAATGATAGGCAGTACGCAAAGTGCCAAGAGTTTATTAGAAAGGTGAAAGTCGAAGTGCCTTTGATTGACTCTATGGAGACTTCTCCCGTGATGAAGAGATGTCTTAAGGATTTAATTGCTGGAAAGTGGTCTAATGAGGAGAGTGTAATGATGATCAGCGAGGTGTGTAGTGCAGTAATTCAGGGCAGAATTCCTGAGAAGTTGAAAGATCCAGGAAGCTTTGTGTTGGATTGTGCTATCTACAAGGAAAGGTTCGAAAGGTCCCTATGTGATCTTGGTTCCAGTGTGAATCTTATGCCTTTCTCAGTTACCATGAGGCTCGGAATGACTGATTTTATACCCACTAGGATATCACTGGTTTTGGCAGATAGAACGATCAGAATTCCCGAAGGATTATTGGAGGATGTACCTTGAATGATTGGCCAATGTGTGATACCTACTGATTTTGTGGTTCTGCAGTACGAAGAGGAACCAAAGGATCCACTGATTTTGGGCAGGCCTTTCTTAGCTATTGCTGGTGCGATGATTGACTGCCAAGGACGTAGAATAATTCTGAATGTGGGTGATCTGAAGATGAGTTTTGATATGGACAAACTGGTGAAGAGACCAACCATCGACGGACAGACCTTCTATGTGGACACACAAGGTGATTTGGCTGCAGAATACTTTCACAAGTCACGTGCTGAAGATCCACTAGAAAGAGCTTTACTTAGCTCTATAATGGAGCTGGAATACCTACAGGACGAGTCCGCAATGTGCTATGCAAGGCTGATGGATTCTGTTGAAGCAGTAATGCAGGTGGAAGCATCAGACATGACGATGCAACGATCGACACCAACTAAGCATCGGTCGTTGCAAGTCGACAGGGACTGGGCAGAGGGAAAAGCTCCGAAGATTGAGCTGAAACAACTTCCATCCGGGCTAAGGTACGCCTTTCTTGGACCGAATTCAACTTATCCAGTGATTGTTAATGCTAGTTTGAACAACGCAGAGCTCACTTTACTGCTAAGCAAGCTGCGCAAGCATCGCAAAGCTCTTGGCTATTCTCTTGATGACATTTCAGGTATCTCTCTGGAGCTGTGCATGCATCGGATACATCTTGAGGACGAGTCTAAGACATCTGTAGAGCATCAAAGAAGGCTTAATCCTAATCTACAGGAAGTGGTTAAGAAGGAGATTATGAAATTCCTGGATGTTGGGATCATCTATCCTATTTCAGACAGTGACTGGGTGAGTCC
Source organism: Orychophragmus violaceus (assembly GCA_030180135.1). Taxonomy (NCBI): domain Eukaryota; kingdom Viridiplantae; phylum Streptophyta; class Magnoliopsida; order Brassicales; family Brassicaceae; genus Orychophragmus; species Orychophragmus violaceus. The sequence continues at coordinate 59,196,517 of CM058236.1, read as the reverse complement.
AATCCATGCAGTGCCTAAGAAAGGCGGAGTTACAGTAGTGAAGAATGAGAAGAATGAGTTGATCCCTACTAGGACTGTGATGGGACACAGGATGTGCATAGATTACAGGAAACTCAATGCTGCAACAAGGAAGGATCATTTCCCTTTGCCCTTCATTGATCAGATGCTGGAGAGGTTAGCAAATCACCCTTACTATTGCTTCCTCGATGGATACTCAAGTTTCTTTCAGATTCCTATCCACCCAGAAGATCAGGGAAAGACCACCTTCACTTGTCCATATGGCACATTTGCTTACCGTAGGATGCCCTTTGGACTCTGTAATGCGCCAGCCACCTTCCAGAGATGCATGATTTCCATCTTCACTGACATGATTATGGAAGATTTTTCAGTTTATGGACCTTCCTACAATGAGTGCTTAGATAATTTATGCAAAGTGCTAACTAGATGTGAGGAAAAGCATTTGGTCCTTAACTGGGAAAAGTGTCATTTCATTGTCAGAGATGGTATTGTACTTGGACATAGAGTGTCTGAAGCAGGGATCGAGGTAGACCGCGCTAAGATTGAGGTTATGACCAGCCTTCATGCACCTGATTCTGTGAAATCTGTGAGGAGTTTTCTTGGACATGCTGGGTTCTATAGACGGTTTATCAAGGACTTCAGTAAGATTGCTAGACCACTAACTGCCTTGCTATGTAAGGATACCAAATTTGAGTTCAATGCAGATTGTCAGACTGCATTTGAACAAATCAAGCAGGCATTAGTGAGTGCTCTGATAGTTCAGCCACTGGATTGGGATCTACCTTTTGAGGTTATGTGTGATGCAAGTGACTATGCTGTAGGAGCTGTTCTGGGGCAGAAGAAGGATAGAAAGCTTCATGCTATCTATTATGCTAGTAAGACACTAGATGATGCGCAAAGAATCTATGCCACCACAGAGAAGGAGCTGTTGGCTGTTGTCTTTGCATTTGAGAAATTCCGCCCCTATCTTGTTGGCTCCAAGGTGATTGTGCATATGTTGGATCGCCTAGGATCTAGGGTTCGTTATATTGAAATTACCAACCTCGTTCTTACCTTGAACTGGCAGCGGAATGATTGGTGAACGAGATCTAGCGACTCAGATGCTTCGCCTCTACCAGATATACACGCACACAAACCTGGAAACCGGGATGCTAGTGCCGGATCTTTGGGATCTCTGAGTTTTGGTGTTTCTGCTTTCTCTGTCAAGAAAAAGACGACGGTTACTGATCCAGGTCGAAACTCTAAGGTTTTATTAAGACCTGGAATCATTCTTAACGGGCCAACTTGTTTAAGTCACAAATCGAAACGTCTGTTTCGAAAACCCGATCTGTGTCGACCGACACACAAACTGTGCCGATCGACACACCACCATATACTCGATATTAATGTGTATCCAATATACATTAACATGATCATTACCATAATGATCATTCCCATATTTTAAGCTTCCAGTTTGCTTAGGTGTGTGACCCTATAGGATCATATAATACTGGCAGTAAGTCTACAACTTACAGATTGCAAGAGGCTTCTAGCAAAACATTGCAACCGCCCAGTATTATACGAATGTCTGATCTCGACACACAACTATCATCAGGAGTGAGTACAAGTGTGATTTCAGGACACTATCCCAACAATCTCCCAGTTGTACTGGAATCATCAATTCCTATAATCCTTTTGTCTCTATATCTCGATTTGGCATAAGGCAAGATTAGTGTCATCCTTATTAAGCCAACATCGTGTTTATCGAACTCCTGATCTTATACTGAACATTACAAACAACTGAACTACAGTTCGTTTGAGTGCGGCCACACATTTTCTCAGTATCAAATCTTCGATAGGCCTTGAGATATTTATCTCCCGTTATTCAGGAGGGACAAATCCCATCTTGTTCCATCCCTGTTCCTATACACACTTCATGATACACCTGAACAATGCCGTTATAGCCGCCAGTTACGGGTCGACGTTTGACAAGGTCAAAGTGTACCAATTCATATGCAAGAAAGCATGATGAACTCAGGTCTAAGGACTATACTCTATAGTCGTAATGAGAATCTCTTATGACACATATATAACTATCTTGTAGACTTCTCATTAGCGGGTCATGTCCGATCATATGTTCACCAACATATATCTATGTGACTGATTGTGATACTCATATCATTGACTCCATGAAACTTAGTCAACAGTCACCTCACAAGCTAGTCTCTCGCAGTTGTCAGTGTCCCATTTTGACAACCTTGACTAGGGACAAAACATAATTTATGTCATCTATAACTTATAGGGTTTCATGATCAAGTCCTCAACTTGATGACCTATAAAATGACATAAACTTATTTTGGGATCATTATTTAGATCACAATAAATAATGCTGAAATCAAATTTCATTAAACATCTCCAAAAGTATGTTTACAAGAGCATCTTATTAAAACTAAAATAAAACTAAAAACTCCCACTAGAATCAAGATTACATCTTAAGATCTCTAATGCCCACAACAGTAGTATGGAACTCATGCTTGGGCCTTGGAAGTGGCTTAGTCAGAGGATCAGCGACATTCTCGTCCGTCAGAACTCGGCTGATCTTCACATCACCTCTATTGACGATATCACGAATCAGGTGATATCTCCTCTCTACGTGTTTGGACTTCTGGTGTGACCTGGGTTCTTTTGCCTGAGCAATGGCTCCATTGTTATCACAAAATAAAGCCACTGGCTCCAAGATACTAGGAACCACACCAAGTTCAGTCATGAACTTCTTGATCCAAACAGCTTCCTTTGCCGCTTCTGAAGCAGCAACATATTCAGCTTCCATCGTGGAATCAGCTACGGTATTCTGCTTAGAGCTCTTCCAGCTCACTGCACCGTCATTTAGACAGAAGATATATCCAGGCTGTGATCGGAAATCGTCTCTGTCCGTCTGAAAACTCGCATCGGTGAATCCATTCACCACAAGTTCTTCACTTCCTCCATATACCAAGAACTTATCTTTGGTATGTCTCAAATACTTGAGAATATTCTTGACGGCTGTCCAGTGATCTTCACCCGGATCAGATTGGTATCTACTCGTCATACTTAACGCGTAAGCTACATCTGGACGAGTGCAGAGCATGGCATACATGATAGATCCTATTGCAAAAGCATAAGGAATCCTATCCATGCGTTCTCGCTCAGCATGTGTCGCCGGACACTACTTCTTGCTGAGACTAATGCCATGAGACATTGGTATGAAACCCTTCTTGGAATCTTGCATCTTGAATATGTGCAACACCTTATCAATATAAGTGTCCTGGCATAATCCAATCAGCCTATTCGCTCTATCTCTGTAGATTCTGATTCCAAGGATGTAGGCGGCTTCTACCATGTCTTTCATGGAAAAACAACTTCCGAGCCAAGTCTTAACAGACTGAAGCAACGGAACGTCATTACCGAGAAGAAGTATGTCATCGACATACAATGTAAGAAACGCAATTCCGCTCCCACTAGTCTTCTTGTATACACATGGTTCTTCCTCGTTCTTGATGAAACCAAATGGTTTTACTGCTTCATCAAAACGAAGATTCCAACTCCGTGATGCTTGCTTCAATCCATAAATGGATTTATGAAACTTGCATACCTTCCCAGCATTCTTAGGATCTACAAAACCCTCAGGCTGTGTCATATACACATCCTCTTCCAAAATTCCATTCAGGAAGGCGGTTTTGACATCCATCTGCCAAATCTCATAATCATAATAAGCGGCAGTTGCTAGAAGAATCCGAATGGATTTAAGCATAGCGACTGGGGAATAGGTTTCATCATAGTCAATACCATGAATTTGCTTGAAACCTTTAGCCACCAACCTAGCTTTGTAAATTTGCACATTACCATCCACGTCAATCTTCTTCTTGAAGATCCATTTACACTCAATGGCTTTTGCACCATTAGGTAAATCGACCAAGGACCATGCTTGGTTTTCTGACATGAATCCCATTTCGGATTTAGAGGCTCCAAGCCACTTTTCGGAGTCCGGGCCCATCATTTCTTCCGCGAAGTTTGCAGGTTCGTCACTTTCGATGATCATCAAATCATTGGAATTGGTCACGAGAAATCCATAGTATCTCTCGGGTTCGTGACGGATCCTTCCGGATCTGCGAACTTCAGGCTCCACAGGCGTGGGCTCCACAGAACTTTGTGGATCCAACTGCTGCTCTTCCTCAGCAGGTTGAGCAGTCTCCTGTGCATCTTGAATTTCTTCGAGATGTACTTTACTCCCACTGTTTTTCTTAGAAAGAAATTCCCTCTCAAGAAAAGAACAGTCCCGAGCAACAAATACTTTGTTCTCAGATTGGTTGTAAAAGTAGTATGCCTTGGTTTCCCTAGGATAACCAACGAAGTAGCATTTATCTGATTTGGGTGCGAGCTTGTCAGAGATTAAACGTTTGACATAAGCCTCACAACCCCAAATATTCAGGAAAGACAGAGTAGGAATGTTCCCAGTCCACAATTCATGTGGTGTCTTTTCCACTAATTTAGATGGCACCCTATTTAGTGTAAACGCAGATGTTTCTAGAGCGTATCCCCAAAAGGATAATGGAAGATTTGAATGACTCATCATAGACCGAACCATATCCAATAAGGTTCGATTCCTCCTCTCTGACACTCCATTCCATTGGGGTGTTCCAGGAGGAGTGAGTTGTGAAACAATTCCACACTCGCTCAGATAGTCACTGAACTCTTGACTCAAGTATTCTCCTCTGCGATCCGACCGCAGAACTTTGATACTTTTGCCAAGTTGGTTATGTGCTTCATTCTTGAATTCCTTGAATCTAGCAAAGGATTCTGACTTGTGTCTCATCAAATAGACGTAGCCATACCTACTGAAGTCATCAGTAAAGGTAATGAAGTACTTGTAATTTCCTCTGGCAACAGTGCTCATCGGCCCACATACATCCGTATGAACTAGGCCCAATAAGTCACTGGCCCTTTCATTTGGTTTGTTGAAAGGGGCCCTAGTCATTTTGCCCATCAAGAAAGATTCGCATTTCTCACATGATTCAAAATCAAATGAGCCCAGAAGCCCATTTCGATGGAGTCTCTGAATGTGTTTCTCATTGATGTGGCCCAAACGACAATGCCATAAGAAAGTCGGGTTTTCGTCATTTGACTTAAACCGCTTTGTATTTATGTTAAAGACAGGCATTTCTTGGTTTAATATATATAACCCATTATCTAATGGGGCGCTACCATAATACGTACCATCACGATTAAAAGAACAAACTTTATTCTTAACAGCAAAATCAAAACCTTCCAAATCCAAAACGGAAACTGAAATTATGTTTCTGCTAATCGCAGGTACAAAGTAGCAATTATTCAATACTAAAACCATGCCAGAAGGTAAAGACAAATCCTAAGTGCCTACGGCCAATGCAGCAACCTTAGCTTCATTCCCGACCCGTTGCTCCACTTGTACTTTCCTCAGCGTTCTACTGTTTCTTAGTGCCTGCACATCAGTACAAATATGAGCACCGCAGCCGGTATCCAATACCCACAAAGTAGAACTAGGAGTCATAACATTAAGTTCGATAACATAAATACCTGAATCTGACGCATCATACGTCTGTTTCAGTTTCTTGTAATCTTCCATGAACTTCTTGCAGCCTCTCTTCCAATGCCCTAGCTGCTTGCAGTAGTTGCATTTATCCTCAGGAGAAGGCCCGGATTTGGGCTTGGGCTTGGGCTTGTCTTGACTCTCAGTCTGGACAGCCTTAGCCTTTCCCTTATCCTTACCAGGTTTCTTAAACCTTTTACCCCCTTGTACCATCAGGACATCGGGAGTAGCCTTCTTGAGATCCGGCTCTGCTGTCTTCAGCATACCGTGCAACTCAGTCAATGTCTTAGTCATGTTTTGCATGTTATAGTTCATGATGAACTGATCAAAACACGACGGCAAGGACTGCAGAATCATGTCAGTTGCTAGCTCCTGGCTAATGGCACAGTCCAGTTTCCCCAGGTTATCAATGTAACCCATCATTTTAAGGACATGAGGACTTACTGGACTATCCTTAGCCAGCTTGCAATCCATGAGAGATTTAACCGTCTGGTATCTCTCTGTGCGAGCTTGCTCCTGAAACAAAGCTTTCAGGCTGTTAATCATCTCAATCGGTGACATCACGTTCTCATATTGCTTCTGCAGCTCAGAGTTCATAGTCACCAGCATTAGACAATTAACGTCTTTGACATCAGCTGAATGCTTATCATAAGCATTCTTATCTGCCTGCGTGGCATTGGAACGTGGCCTCTCGGGGAGAACTCTTTCAAGGACATATTCCTTGTTCTCCTGCCTGAGAACTATTCTCAGGTTCCGATACCATTCCAAGAAATTAGATCCATTTAACTTGTCCTTCTCAAGGACGGATCTCAGCGAGAAAGTGTTGATGTGAGTAGAGACAGACATAGCTGTAATTAAAAGAGGTAGAGATTTTAGTTATAATGCTCAAGGAAATGAGAATTCTTATCTAATAAAAAACTCGCATTGTATTCAAAACTATGTTTCCTCAGATGAATACAATGAGCCAAGATCCATACTTCACCAAAATTTGAGTGGGCGACTCGCCATCACCCAAACTTTAGTTATCTAGGTAAGCAAATCATTGCTAATTGTACCCAGTACAACTCTTGGTCGCAGATGAGACAAACTATGTCTAATCCACTCTGATGTCTCTGGGCCAAGAACGTCTGATAGCCCAGTCAAGTAAAACCAATCTCTTCTGTCTTGTGATCACTGACAGTCACACTGCAAGTCTGTAGGATTATAAGTGTGTTCATGGTTCAATTAACGGATTGCAACCTAGCACATATAACTCAGATCTAGGTTCTTGCAGAACGAATCACAAAACCAAACCTGATCATTACCTTTCAGTTTGCAGCGGATTGATGGATGGTAATGATGAGATCAGCTAGAACAGATCAGATGCCTGTTCCTCCTTCAGTATCCACACTCTTACAAGCCGGGATGGTTGCTAGACCAAAGCAATGGATTGATCAGAGAGAGAAGAGAGACGGCTCACGTTTTAGGTCGCTTACTGTTAGAGTCGAAATTCTGAGACAACTCAAATAAATATCGACTCTGTCATAAACCTAAACCGATGTCTCGGTTTCGCAACTGTGTCGACCGACACATACACTTGTGTCGATCGACACAAGTCATTTCTCTCGATATGGGCCCAAGTGATTAAACTAACGGCCCAACTCTCTGCACAAATACAGTAAATGCCTTGCATCTTACCGTATTCATTCCATGTTAACTTTCCCGTTAGCTATGGTGTGTGACCCTTTGGGATCATACAATACTGGTAATAAGTCCTAAACTTATAGATCAAGAGCGGACTCTAGCAAGTCATCATGACACCCAGTATTTATGACTTATGTCTGATCTCGACATTTATCATACTTTCTAGAGATAGTACGGTAGATTTCAGGACATTCCCAACAATCTCCCACTTGTACTGGAATCCTACAAAGGACATTCCCAACAATCTTCCGATTGTACTCTAATCCTACATTCCCCAGTCCTTTTGTCTTTATATCTCGATCTGGCATAAGGCAAGATGCGTGTCATCCTTATATAGCCAGACCATGTTTATCGGACCAGATTTGATACTGACTATTCAAACGACTTGGGCAAGTCCGTTTGGGAATGGCCATTCTCTTACCAGCTATCAAATCTCCGATTGGCCTAGAGATATTACCTCCGTTAAACGGCAGGGACAAATCCCGTCTTGTTCCATCACTATGAACTACACAATTCATAATACACCCAACCAAGGTCCGTATAGCTCCCAGTTACGAAACAGCGTTAGACAATGATCAAAGCGCATTACTCCATGTGCAGCCATATGCATGCGAACTCAGGTCTAAGGACTATACTCTATAGTCGTATATGAGAACTTCTTATGACACAGATATTAATATCTTGCAGAGTTCTCATTAGCGGGCCATGTTCGGTCATATGCTCCCCTACATATACCTATGTGTCGACTTTGATGCCGCGCATCTATGACCCCTCGAAACTTGGTCATAAGTCTCAACACAATCTAGTCTCAACAGGTTGTTGTTGTTCCAATTTCAACAACCTTCGACTATGGACATTTTGATTTATGTCACTTCGTTAAATATGGGGTTTCAGGATCAAGTCTACTCATGTACTTCGATGGCCCATATATAATGACATGAATCATTTTGGAACGATTATTTATATCACAGTTAAAATAATCCAGAAATCATTAGATTTCACAAACATAAAATGTTATGTTTACATGAACCATTCAAAATAACTAAGTAAAGCCCTTTACAAACTCCCACTGAAATTAAGACTACATCTTAATTTCACTCATCCTACAGCTACAGTCCGCGACTCGTGCTTAGGCATAAGGAGTGGCTTTGTTAATAGATTAGCAACATTCTCATTCGATGAAACTTGCTTATCTACTTAACACCTCTGTCATTTATCTCGCGGAATAGGTTATACCTATCCTCAAGGTGTTTGGACCTTTGATGTGCAGCCAGTCTTAACTACGCTGGGAATCAAATCTAGTTCAGTGATGAACTCTACTTTCCAAACAACCTCTTTCGCCGCTTCTCAAGCTGCGAAATGTTCAGCTTAAGTCATGGAGTCAGCTACAGTGCCTTGCACCGCCAGATAGACACAAGATATAGCCGGACTGTGACCAGGAAGTATCTTTGTCTATTGGAAACTTGCCTTTCAGACTCTATCGACTTGTAGCACCTCACTTTCTCCGTAAATCAAGAACTTATCCTAAGTATTCCTCAAATACTTCAGAATATTCTTTACGGCAATCCAGTGATTCTTTCCTGGATTTGACTGGTCTTTACTTGTCTTGCTTAGCATTAAAGCAACATCAAAACAAGTACGTGTCATGGCATACATGATAGATCCAATTGCCGACGCATATGGAATCCTATCCATGCATTCAAGCTCAGCAGATATCGTAGGATACTGTTTCTTGCTTAACGTATTGCCATGTGACATTGGCATAAAACCCTTCTTGGATTGCTGATTACGTGTAGGACTTTGTCAATTTAAGAATTCTGACTTTGTCCTACCAGCTCTTTTGGATCTCTATCTTTAGATCCAAAATCCAAGAACTACGTGGCTTTACCCATGTCAACCATAAAACCAACTCCCAAACCAGTCCTTTACCGACTGCAGCATTGGGACGTTTTATTCGAGAATCAGTATGTCATCGACATACACTATGAGAAATGCAATATTGCTCCCACTTATCTTTTAGTAAACGCATAGTTCCACTTCGTTCCTGTTCAAGTCAAAACCTTGACTACTTCAACAGAACGAAGATTCCAACTCCGATATGTTTGCTTCCATCCATGAATGGATCAATGAAGCTAACTTACACATAGTGTAATTTTCGGAGTCCGGGCTAACTTTCGCTTCTTTGAATTTCGCAGATTCGTCGCTTTCAATGATCATCAGATCATGCGAACTTTCAATGATCATCAGGTTCAACTAATGACGAGAAATCACTCTCGGATTAGTAACTGATTCATCCAGATCTGCGAACTTCAGGCTTTACAGGTGTAGATTCTACAGAAATCTGTAAATCCATCCGCTGCTCTTCCTCAACAGGTTGAGCAGCCTCCTGTATTTCTCAAATTTCTTCGAGTTGTACTTTTACTCCCACTGTTCTTCTTGGAAAGTAACTTCCCTTCTTAGAAAACAGAATGGACGTAAAAGTAACAAGCCTTGGTTTCCCTAGGACAACCAGCGAAGTAGCACAACTTCAAATACTCAGTAAAGACGAATTTGGATCGATCACACTCATTCAGATGATCACACAATCAATGACTTAAGTATTCTCACTCGTAATTTAATCCAAAGTCTTAATACTTCTGTCATTCAGATTCTATACTTCATTCTGGAACTCTTTCGACCATGTCAAAGAATTCCGACTTGTGTCTCATCAAATGAACACAGTCACACTCACTGAAGTAATCAGTTGAGACAATGAAGTACAGGAAATTTTCTCTGGCATTACTGCTCATCGGACCACATACATGAGTATGTTCAATCTCCGATAAGCCTTTGGGCCTTTCTCTAGCTCGGCTAAGATGGGCCCTTTGTCTTTTGGTCCAGTAAGCAGAATTCAAGTCTCATAAGATATCCATTCAAATGAGCCCAAAAGTCCATAACTATGGGGTTTCTGAATCCGACTTACTCTATATGACCAAAACATTTATGCCAAGAAAAATCAGGTTTAATTCATCAGATTTAAACCAATTCGGTATTCATGTTACATTTAGGCACTCTTTGGTTTAAGACATAAAACCCATTCCTTGAATAGGGTGCTACAATTATCATTTCATTAAGATCAAAAGAACAAAACTTGTCTTTTATCAAAACGAAAAACATTCAAATTCTTACAAGAAAATGAAAGACAACTCTGCTTAAAGCAGGTACATTGTAGCAATTACTTAATAAAACCAAGCCTCAAAGGCATCTACAAGTGAAAACCCTACGGCTGAGGCAGCATCCCAAGCTCCTTCCAGACACGCAGTTTCACTTGCCCTTCCTTCAACGTTCTACTGTTGCTCAGGCTCTGCATATTATAACAAATATCAGTGCCACAACCAGTATCCAATACCTTTAAGGTATAACTTGAAGTAATAACATGAATACCTGAGGAAGTAGTCTCATACATCGACTTCAACTCCTCATAATCTTCCATGAATTTAATGCAATCTCTTTTCCAATGCCCAGTCTCTTTACAGTAGCAGCACTTACTAACGTAAGAGGTATCTGACTCGGGCTCAGAAGACACACGCTTGCCATGATTCAAAATCTGGACAACTTTGTCTTCACCCTTGTCAGCATTAGGTTTAGTAAACCTACCCTTCTCATTCATGAGATTGTACAGGGTACTCTTCACGTTTGTCTCAACTGTCTTGAGCATATCATGCAGTTCAGTCAACGTCTTCGTTAAGCCTTTCTCGATATAGTCCCTTACGAACTTATCATAGCTTGACGGCAGTGACTGCAGAATGATATCAGTTGCCAATTCTTGGCTAACTGGATAATCCAGTTTCCTCAGGTTATCAATGTAACCCATCATTTTACTGATATGAGGACTTACTGGATGATCCATCGGTAGCTTGCAGCTAGTGAGAGATTTAACCAACTGGTATCTCTCCACTCTTACCTGCTCCTGAAATTCCATTTTCAGGCTGCTGATCATCTCTATTGGCGACTCCATGTTCTCATATTGCTTCCGCAAATCTGATTCCATGGTAGCCAATATCAGACCACGCACATCTACCGCATCATTATAATGCTTATTCCAAGCATTATATACTGCATGATTGGCTTTGGATCCGATCCTCTCGGGGAGAGCTTTCTCAAGGACATAGTCCTTTCTCTCATGCCTGAGGACTAGCCTCAGGTTCCGTGACCAAGTCAAGAAATTTGATCCGTTCAGTTTGTCCATCTCAAGGACAGACCGGATCGAGAAAGTGTTTTGATTGTTTGTGCTCGTCATAGCTGAAATTTAGAGATAAATAGAGTTTTAGTTATTAAGTTCATAATAGAGTAATCTTAACAACTTATAAGAAAACTCGCATTGCATTCAAAATTTCTTTGTTTAATCTCATATGAATACAATGATTCCGAGACCCATGTTCAGCTAATTCCAAAGTGGGCCACTGGCCGTCACCCAGAATTAGCTTTACTTGGTAAGCATACACACAGCTAGTTATAACCAATAACTCTCGGTTGTGAATTGGACCCGAGGCCCAAATTCACCAGATGTCTCAAGGCCCGGGACTCCCGATGGCCCAGTCAAGGAAACCAATCTCTTTCAGCCAAATAATCACTAAAATCTGGGACTCCCAATGAAATTAGTGACTATATACTACTTTACTTACGCGAAAACAGACACCTCACACTGTAAGCCATATCTGTAATCAAGTAAGCGTTAAGTAGCTGACAAGATTGGAAAGACATCCAAGCTTGATATTGTTTTTGAGGATTTTAAGTTTTATTTCCAAAAATAGAAGATTACTATTTTGGGAAACTTTCTTATTTTAGAAACTTTCTAAATTTAGTAACTTACTAAAAATAGAAATTTCTAATTTAAATATTTTGGGTTGGGTCACAAATTATAGGCCCAATTCTTGGCCCAAGACCATAGAATTCCAGTTGGCCCAATAATTTGACATAACCGATTCGGTTTATTAATTCTGGTCCAAGACCAAATTAACTATCAAAACCATCGGTTATCTACTAAACCAGACCAGCTCTAAATTATTTGGTCCAACCAAATCAAACTTAGACCAGCCTTCGGTTTAGGTTAAAATTCAATTTTATGAATTTAAATCCGGTTTAACCAGAAATTAAATAATACCAAGTATTAAATTATTTCCAGCAAACCGCGATTTGGGTTAACCGCTTGAACCACCAATGAATTGGATCGGTTCAGTTAAATCCAAAACCGGGAAGAAACACCTAGTGTTTTAGCCAATTTGATTTAACTTGCGGTTCTGGCTAAAGTAGAACCACGAAGCTCGGCTGAACCGATTGATCGGTTCATTGTCTCGGTTTAGGGAAAGATGAACCACGAAGCTCGGCTGAACCGATTGGCTACTCGCGGATTATCTGCATCGCCTTCGTATCGATCGATATGAGTCTTTCATGTCGATCGATACTAGCGAGTATCAGCTCGGGTCAATCGGGTCATCAGGACCGCGAGATGTCAATCGGATCGATCGATATCGACCGATACCTCGCTCCCTCGTCGATCGACATGGGCATCGCCTTCGTATCGATCGATATGAGTCTTTCATGTCGATCGATACTAGCGTGTATCAGCTCGGGTCAATCGGGTCATCAGGACCGCGAGATGTCAATCGGATCGATCGATATCGACCGATACCTCGCTCCCTCGTCGATCGACACGGGCGACCAGATCGCACACCAATGGCTTTCAATCGGATTGATGCGATCTAATTCTTAGGTTTTCATGTTTTCTGATCAAATTTCTTAACCAAATTCGATTTTAAACAGTAAGAACAACCTAAATCAGATTCATAAAGCAAAAACCAATAACCTGGTGCTCTGATACCACTGTAGGATTATATGTGTGTTCATGGTTCAATTAACGGATTGCAACCTAGCACATATAACTCAGATCTAGGTTCTTGCAGAACGAATCACAAAACCAAACCTGATCATTACCTTTCAGTTTGCAGCGGATTGATGGATGGTAATGATGAGATCAGCTAGAACAGATCAGATGCCTGTTCCTCCTTCAGTATCCACACTCTTACAAGCCGGGATGGTTGCTAGACCAAAGCAATGGATTGATCAGAGAGAGAAGAGAGACGGCTCACGTTTTAGGTCGCTTACTGTTAGAGTCGAAATTCTGAGACAACTCAAATAAATATCGACTCTGTCATAAACCTAAACCGATGTCTCGGTTTCGCAACTGTGTCGACCGACACATACACTTGTGTCGATCGACACAAGTCATTTCTCTCGATATGGGCCCAAGTGATTAAACTAACGGCCCAACTCTCTGCACAAATACAGTAAATGCCTTGCATCTTACCGTATTCATTCCATGTTAACTTTCCCGTTAGCTATGGTGTGTGACCCTTTGGGATCATACAATACTGGTAATAAGTCCTAAACTTATAGATCAAGAGCGGACTCTAGCAAGTCATCATGATCACCCAGTATTTATGACTTATGTCTTCTGTAGGATTATATGTGTGTTCATGGTTCAATTAACGGATTGCAACCTAGCACATATAACTCAGATCTAGGTTCTTGCAGAACGAATCACAAAACCAAACCTGATCATTACCTTTCAGTTTGCAGCGGATTGATGGATGGTAATGATGAGATCAGCTAGAACAGATCAGATGCCTGTTCCTCCTTCAGTATCCACACTCTTACAAGCCGGGATGGTTGCTAGACCAAAGCAATGGATTGATCAGAGAGAGAAGAGAGACGGCTCACGTTTTAGGTCGCTTACTGTTAGAGTCAAAATTCTGAGACAACTCAAATAAATATCGACTCTGTCATAAACCTAAACTGATGTCTCGGTTTCGCAACTGTGTCGACCGACACATACACTTGTGTCGATCGACACAAGTCATTTCTCTCGATATGGGCCCAAGTGATTAAACTAACGGCCCAACTCTCTGCACAAATACAGTAAATGCCTTGCATCTTACCGTATTCATTCCATGTTAACTTTCCCGTTAGCTATGGTGTGTGACCCTTTGGGATCATACAATACTGGTAATAAGTCCTAAACTTATAGATCAAGAGCGGACTCTAGCAAGTCATCATGATCACCCAGTATTTATGACTTATGTCTGATCTCGACATTTATCATACTTTCTAGAGATAGTACGGTAGATTTCAGGACATTCCCAACAAAGTCTATCAATGATCACCTGCCTTACTCATGTAGTTGTGGATACCAAGGACTCCAAGGCTATCCAACAACGAAACAAGTCTTGACAGTAGACAAGATCGGGCAAGACATCAAGATCACTTGATATTTAGTTGAGGAAAAGAACTATTTAATGATGTATATCCAATATACATCCAAGAAGTTATTAAATTAATCAAAACATATAGTTTAATAAGTTTAGTTTTAACTAGAACTTTAGGATTAAATTTGGTCCAGTATTTATAGATTTGAGGTCCAACCAGCAAGTCTGCGATTGGTGTGTCGATCGACGCCAACCATTGGCATCGGTCGACACAACCCAATTTAAACCGATCATCAATAACCGGTCAAACCGGATCGAACTTCCTTAACCGATTCAATCTAATTGAACCGGTCCGGTTTAATGGTCCATATCAATCGTCACACAACTCTGTGTCGATCGACATTACCCAACCAGAACCAAATTGGTTAATTGATTTTAACCAAGAGAGATAACCGGTTCAATCCAATTGAACCGATATATCCATTCGCATAGTCTGTGTCGACCGACACACCCAGTGTATCGACCAACACAGAAGGGATACGGATATTCGATCACTGATCGAAACCCTAAAATTATTTACGCATTTTCGCTCTGTGTCGACCGACACACGCTTTGTGTCGATCGACACTCTGCGAAACCACAGACATCGAATTTTCAACAGAGGCTTTAATCCTTGATTAACAACATTAAAACGCGATTTATCAAGCATCAATCTATTCAACAACATCAGTTTTCGAATTAAATGCTTCAGATTCAATAGACTAAACCCTAACAAGCTCTGATACCACTGTTGGATCGCCTAGGATCTAGGGTTCGTTATATTGAAATTACCAACCCCGTTCTTACCTTGAACTGGCAGCGGAATGATTGGTGAATGAGATCTAGCGACTCAGATGCTTCGCCTCTACCAGATACACACGCACACAAACCTGGAAACCGGGATGCTAGTGCCGGATCTTTGGGATCTATGAGTTTTGGTGTTTCTGCTTTCTCTGTCAAGAAAAAGACGACGGCTACTGATACAGGTAAAAACTCTAACGTTTTATTAAGACCTGGAATCATTCTTAACGGGCCAACTTGTTTAAGTCACAAATCGAAACGTCTGTTTCGAAAACCCGATCTGTGTCGACCGACACACAAACTGTGTCGATCGACACACCACTATATACTCGATATTAATGTGTATCCAATACACATTAACATGATCATTACCATAATGATCATTCCCATATTTTAAGCTTCCAGTTTGCTTAGGTGTGTGACCCTATAGGATCATATAATACTGGCAGTAAGTCTACAACTTACAGATTGCAAGAGGCTTCTAGCAAAACATTGCAACCGCCCAGTATTATACGAATGTCTGATCTCGACACACAACTATCATCAGGAGTGAGTACAAGTGTGATTTCAGGACACTATCCCAACAACATACTGATCATTCAGCCCTGAAGTATCTGATGCAGAAGAAGGATGCTAAACCAAGATTGTTGAGATGGATTCTGCTGCTTCAGGAGTTTGACATTGAAGTGAGAGACAAGAAGGGGGTTGAAAATGGAGTTGCTGATCACCTTTCAAGGATGCTGGTTGAGTAAGACGTGCCCATCAATGATTATTTGCCTGAGGAAAACGTCAATATGGTCAGTACAATGTTTCGGACGGATTTGGGCAGAGAGTTGCAGAACTGTCGGGATAATCGCTCAGTGTCGATCGATACCACATTGGCAACGGTCGATGCAAGTATCGGGGAAGCAACGATCGACACATGTGCATGCAACGGTCGATGCATACCTGATACGAACCCAGAATCTTTAAGGATCCGAATTGGGAACTATGATTTCGAAATTGCTGCTATAGCAACCACTGATCGACCCTGGTATGCAGATATAGCTAATTACCTTGCTGCTGAGACTGAACTTGATGATTTAAAAGGGTATGCAAAGAAGAAATTCTTCAGGGAGCTTAGACGATACTACTGGGATGAGACTTATCTCTATAAGCACTCTTCAGATGGTCTTTACAGGAGATGCGTTGCCGAATCAGAGGTTCAAGACATCTTATTCCATTGTCATGGATCAGATTATGCTGGACATTTTGCTACATTCAAAACTGTGTCTAAAGTTCTGCAAGCAGGTTTCTGGTGGCCTACGATGTTTAGAGACACTCATTCTTTCATCTCTCAATGTGATGCCTGTCAGAGGAGAGGGAAGATCAGCAAGAAGCATGAGATGCCTCAGAACTTCATTCTGGAAGTTGAGGTTTTCGATTGCTGGGGCATAGATTTCATGGGTCCTTTTCCCTCATCCTATGGGAATAAGTTCATCTTGGTTACTGTGGACTATGTGTCTAAATGGGTGGAAGCAATAGCTAGTCCAACCAATGATTATTCGATGGTCATTAAGCTGTTTAAGACCATCATATTCCCTAGATTTGGAGTGCCTCGGATAGTAATTAGTGATGGAGGGTCTCACTTTATTAATAAGGTCTTCGAGAAGCTACTAAGGAAGCATGGAGTTCATCACCGGGTTGCTACTCCTTATCACCCTCAGACTAGTGGACAAGTTGAAGTCTCTAACAGGCAGATCAAGGAGATCTTAGAGAAGACTGTGGGGAAAACGAGAAAGGATTGGGCAGCTAAGTTGGACGCCGCATTATGGGCTTACCGGACTGTATTCAAGACACCACTTGGAACTACTCCGTTTCATCTGTTGTATGGAAAAGCATGTCATCTGCCGGTGGAACTCGAGCACAAAGCAGCTTGGGCTGTAAAGCAGATGAACTTTGATCTTAAATCTGCTGCAGAGAGGAGATTAGTGCAGCTTAATGAGTTGGATGAGATTAGACATTTTTCCTATGAGAACTCAAAGTTGTACAAGGAGAGGACTAAGGCTTATCATGACAAGAAGATTGTCTCTAGACAATTTGAGCCTAATGATCAGGTACTTTTGTATAACTCTCGTTTGCATTTGTTTCCAGGTAAGCTGAAATCAAGGTGGTCCGGTCCTTTCACGATCAAAGAGGTGCGTCCATATGGAGCTGTCGTTCTAACCAGCAAGGAAGGTAATGAATTCACTGTGAATGGACAGAGGGTGAAACATTATTGGGCTAAGGCCGAGATTCCAGGAGGTCAGATTCTGCCTCTGGATGATGCACCCTCTACCTAGATCAGCTGAAACGTCAAGCTATTGACGTTAAAAGAGCGCTGAGTGGGAGGCAACCCACTGTTTTCATTTTTGCATTTTAATTTTGGTGTTTTTGTAGGATTTTACGTTTTGTTTCTGGTTTTGGTGAGTTTTTATCTACAGGTCTCGGCCGAAATACGCAGTGCGTCGATCGACACACCACTGTGTCGATCGTCACAACACGATCGAAATCGCATTGCAGCGATCGTTGCGGTCCTGAGCAACGATCGATCATACATGAAAATCGCCTAGCAACGGTCGATGCACCTAGTGCAACGATCGACGCCTGAGCGACAGAGGTAAAATCAGACAGAACCCAACACGACCATTAACATTCAAATTTTTCTTTCTTTTTAGCAATCCTTCGCTTGACACTACTGTGGACAGTGTGTCTTAAGTGTGGGGGAGGTGCTACTGACATCTATCTTTCTGTTTTCTTAAGAGTCAATCAATTTTTCAAAATTTTTGTTTTATTGAGTCAAAATAGTTTAAGTAGGAAACAATGATTTTTTTAGAAGATTAACAGCACTTGCAGGAACTTAAATAACCATTGGGATGAAGTTGCAGGATCAATCTCTGACTATTAGAAAACCCCATCACAGATCAACCTCCTAAGGACACCCACATCACTTCAGGTATCAGAGGATCCTTTTACTGACTTCAAACTTAATACTGACTTAGATTTCTCACCTAAGGGCTTGGTATACTTTGTGTCGGATTCCCTTGTTAGTTCTGACACAGCCTGTAAACCTGTCCTATTTAGTTCCCTTCTCCCCTCCCATAAAAAAAAAAAAGATAATAAACTGAGGATGAGTTAGTAACTCCGAAGTGGTCATGGGAGTGGTAGCTACAACTATCATATCCTGTGCATCCATGGAATGTGTCCAAAGTACACCCCTTAACGGGAAGAGCACTGATAAAATAAAATAAAATGATACCCAATGGGGAAAAATCAGAATGCTAAGGAAGGGAAAAGAGAAGAAAGGGACTAGAGAAAGATAGTATGGTGGTCTAGAGCTGATAAGGTAAGAGTCCATGTGCCTTTGATCGATACTCCTTAGGTGAGACCGCACTTAAATACTTGCAGAAGTCAGTAGGGAGAATTTGAATGCGTGAATGTGATTGTGGAGTTTACTTAGGACAGTTGCTAAGTGTGGGGGAAGTATATGTTGGTCTTGATGTCTTGTGATTGATTCTTTCAGTGGATTACTAAGGGGAATCTGAGTGTTGTTGCTTCTAGGATGAAAAGAGTTTCTGAAGAATTTTCAAACCTCTTCACCATGTTTTAGTTCTCTGTTTTGCTTGAGGGCAAGCAAAGGCTAAGTGTGGAGGAGTTGATATATCATGGTTTTTACTAGTTTTAGACCATGATATAATTATGTTTTAAAGTCCTTTTGTGTTCTTTTAGAGTCTATTACAGGTATAATCAGGTTTGGAGCAGAATTGGAGATATTGGAGCTTTTTGGAGATTTTTGGAGTGTTTGGCCGAGAGCTTGAGCTCACTGTCCAGAAAACAGGATTGCATCGACCGACACACATTGTGCATCGGTCGACACACAAGCGAGATGGGCCAGACTCGGCGGTTTAATGAAGAATGAAGATATTACACTTTGGCCCAGAAGTTTCCAGTATTTACAAAGAAGCCCCAGCCGAGATTTAGCCTATATAATTAGGATTTTGGTGTTTTATTTAGATACGCTTTGATACACTTTTCATACGCTTTCATAATTAAGAGCTAAGGGATTTCTAGAGCTTTTGGGCTGATCTGATCCTGTACTTCATCTATTTTGGAGAAGATTTCGAACCCCTTTATCTATTTAATTTCTTATATGCAATCTATTAATTCTATGAATTCTGTTTCATTAATCATGTCTGAGTAGATTCATTGTTAGGTTTAGGGATTCTCACTAGGGATTTTATGACTTGCTAGACTTTTTTAATTCAGTTAAGGATTCACATGAATAGAATGTTCTTCGATCTAAATTGTGTTTAATGCTAGTTCTAACCTGATCAATTAGAATCTAGATCTTAGGTTGCTAAATACGACACGAAAGTGTGGTTTAGAATCTGAACTATTTAGGTTGAGCAATTAAACTTCTCGCAAAGGAATTTGGTTTAGTTTAATTGTGAACATATCGAACTTGAAATTAATGCTGGTTTAATATGTTAGTAATTGCAAAGGAATTTGGATTACTGCACTTAGACTTAGAGTATTCTCGCAACGACAGTTGGTTAATTCTATATCCGTGATTTGAGTTCTAGAACTGTGCTTAATTAGATCCTGACTGAATAATTTGTCTGCTTGTCTGATTTCCTGAGAACGCCCTAGACTTAGCGCCCTTAATTAACTGCTTTCACAACCGTTAATCCTGCTACTTGTTTACTTTCTCGCACTGCTATTTAGTTTACTTCACATTGCTTTCTTCTTAGTTTAAATCTCTATAGTTTTTAATCTATCGAGACCAGAGTCTCTGTGGATTTGATACCCTATATACTACAATCACTTAACTGTGCACTTGCAGTAGAATAGGATTAAAACCTGACCCTATCAGACACCAGCAGGTGTTGGGCGCGGAGTGACGAGGTCATGTCCTAGGGCCGATCCTGATGGAAGATTTAGTTATCTTGGGGAAGTCTGAGTCACCGCGTATAGATTGACAGAGAACAATGTCCTATTTATAGTACTTTGTGTTTACAACTAGGAGTCTGGGATGGCCTAGTTGTAGGCATCTGGGTGTTCCTGAGGAAGATTACCGAGTTCTCGTTAGGGGCCCATGTGTTTAGAAAGCGTTAAATATGCGTTTAGTATTTAGATCGATTCTAATTTAGGGCATGTGCCGAAGTGTTCTCGATTTCAATCATTTGTGTTGTGTGTATTTTTTAGCCTGTTACGTGTTATCTCACGAGGAGGTAGCATGTAACCATTTTGTGTTATTTTGGGTTTGTCCGGTGGGGTTTTAGCCATAGTAGTTGGGAGCCATAGCACTGGGTGATCTTAGATTGCTCATCAAACTCTTTTTCTTATTTTTCAGGTTCCAATATTTCTCGGCGGAAGCATAGGCCCCTTAGAGTAGATTCAAGTTGCTATTTTCTATAGTTTGGTTTCCAAAGCGTTTTTATTTATTTTTCTGTTTCAAAGGGATCCCGTTAAAATGTTTTAGAAAAACCATAAATTAGATAAAAGATTTAATTAAAAGATTAAAATATTTAAAAGACTAAAAACTAAATTGTTCACTGATATACAGTTTAGTCCGACCCGAACACAACTCGTGGAAGCGGTACAGGTTGAAAAGCCTTGTATCGTGAAAGTGAGGTAAACGGGGCTGAGGATAATCAGTTCGAGCCTTCTGTCTCAAACTGGACTGTATCCAGCTTCGTATGTAGCGAACCCTTCTCGTTTGGCCGCACGGTTTGATCGGTCACGTTCTTGTTTGATTGTTGGTTGGTCAGCTCATCGGTCAGCGGAGAAACGGGAAGGGGGCGTTACAAAAGAGGTGGTATCAGAGCATGTTTCGTTCATGGATTCAAAAATCTCGGTTTTCAATTTTTATCGAGTCATATTTGTGTTGCAAATGTAACCATTAGGAATCCGAGCTGTGTCGGTCTTAGGGATGCAGGCTCGCACAGATCTGGCGCGTGAGCATCCAGAGGAGGAGTCTGGAAGTTGCTGCTACCTTTTACCACCGCAGCCTGAGCTGAGGGAGCGGCGGAAGAAGAATCAGTGACGAAGGATCCGCGCTTTGCAAGTACTCGCCGGAAACCATGGTGAAAGCTCAGAAACGAAGTCGGAGTCCAAGATGGGAGCTGAAAAGATCTCGCCGGCAACTCAGGCAGCCGACGGAAAATTGAGTAAAGTTCTTCGGGATTGCTCTGTACCCAAGAACTGAGGACACCGTCGTCTACGAGGAGAAGAGTTTAGATCTTGGTTGCCCAACAATGAGTTTAGTGAGCGACGCTGGTGGGATGAGAGTAACGGATCTGGATCCATCTTCGTCAGTGAAGCATGTCGCCGAAGGAGAGAAGGAGTAGGACCATTAAAGAACTCGCCGGCAACCACAGACGCATCAGTAGATCGAATCTCAAAGTAGAAAACAAGACATGAAGCTCTGGAATGGATCTCGTCGGTGATGAACGAACCAACGGAATTTGAAGACGGATCTTTGGGCAAGTTATGTCTGAACCCAGAAACATCAACACCCTATAACGGGGGAAAAGAATAAAGACCAAAATCTCTTGCTTTCATGAAGAAGATGCAGGCTCTAATGAGTTTGGTTAACATGAAGAATCTTTTGTTGTTACATTTTGATCCATTAATCAAGTATCAATCTCTCGTTCATGAGAGAATATGTATTTTCAAGATTCAAAATTTGAACAACGAGAGAGAGAGAGAGAGAGAGAGAGAGAGAGAGAGAGAGAGAGAGAGAGAGAGAGAGAGAGAGAGAGAGAGAGAGAGAGAGAGAGAGAGAGAGAGAGAGAGAGAGCTTTTTGGAAAGCATTTAACTGCTCGTTTCTCACTGAACAAAAAAAATGTTAGAGTACCTTCTTAGAAATTCAAGCAAATCGTCGGAAAAGAAATCATAGATAATACATAAAGGCAGTCGGATTTCATGACGATCCTTACATGGATTAACTGCGGCCGATCAATGGAACCATCGACGATTTTGGTTTCAAATGTTTTTTTATTATACAAATTTTGGCAGAAGAGCATCTTTCTGAATTTCCCGAACTCCTTTTTCGACGAAACGTCTTATACAAAACCATCAAGAAGAAGATAACACATATCTTTGATTGTGACTTTGTCGAGAGATTAGTGGAGGTGAGATAAATACATGGGAGAAGTACAAAACTGAAAGTGCAGGTGAGACAATATAATATAGTGCAGAAAGTAAGACAACACAAAGTTTCTTTCTCAAATTCGAATTCACTTGAATAGAAAGTAATCCCACCAATTACAAACATATAGATCAAACCCTATTGAACTAACGCTCTATTCAATACAAGAATTGTTCAGGATCACATACATGAGCTAAACTCCCCCTTGAGCCTAGACTTTTTCACACACGCAACCTAGACAAACACAAAACCTCTCTTGAGTTTTTATTCTCTCAGCTTTTGCATCTTCATAAGGCCACGCCTCTCCTCTTTATATTAGGCTAAACTTGCTCCTCAAGTTTACCTAAATAAAGATATAGCAAATATCTTTTTGTTAAGATAATTCCTATTCCACATTTTTGTAACTTTTCCTTTTTTTGTTGTAACTTCTCCAAAGAATAAGTAAACCACTCCAAGTTGCAATCTTCTATCCAATATCTTCATTCAGCTCAGCAAACAACTCATAAACCGAATCACATCATAAATATTCGTTCATATCTCAACAATCAAATATAATCCCGTCCTGAATTACGTCTTGTACTATCACTTGTACTACGCCGTGACTGACACATCAAATACATCTTCAAAAACGGTCATTGGTGCTCTAAAGAGAAATTGAAAGAAAGTAAAAAAATGACGTTAGAATATGAATCACTAGGGAGAATAAGGGAGAATAAGGTAGTAGATTGTTTAAAAATTAATTAATACCAAAGCAACTTTTTGTTAATACCAAGTAATTTCTTATGCACACAATTGTAGAGATTTTTTAGAGATGAGGCAGACACATGAGCCTCAAATAAAATTTTATTAGTACTAGGAGAGATGCGCGGATTTTGCTTAAATTTGTAGATATTTAATACATTTTAATATTTATTTTAAGTATCAATATTGTTATCTTTTTTTAATTTACAAATTTGTTATTTTCTTTTTTTTATTATTATAATGATTTGTAAGAGAAAATATGCGCTAACATACTATTATTAATTCATTTTTTATAAATAAATGCTTTTAATCATCAATTTTAATGAACTTTTTATTAACTTTTATTTCCTTCATTATTTTTATAAAATATTTAAAATATATACTTGTTTTTACATTTTAATTCATTAAATCTCTTAAATTTTTAATTTTCATTCATAATATTTTAATATTTTTAGTTATCATTTTAAATTTTGTTAATTTTATGTATATTTCATTGATTTTATTTTCTTTCTTATGTTCTTATATTTTATATAATTTTATATATGTGTCACATGGAGAGAACCCCCTCTTCAACTATTATATATTAGATAAATGAATTTTTATTTAAAAGATGATTTGGAAAAAAATAGTTATGTGGACCAATAGAAAAGAGGCTGATGTGTCACATGGAAAGAGCTCTCTCTTCAACTATTATATACTAGGTGAGGTGTCCGCACCCTGTGCGGACAGAAATTTTTTGTTAACAATAATAAAAGTCTATTGTTTATCATTATTCTATCTTTTATCATTGATTGAATTTGTGTGTTTTAAAACGCAGCGATTTCATGAGATCAACGAAACAGAGGAGATGTACTAATGTGAGCAACAATATCAGAAAGTAACCATACGTCTCAAGAATGTTTTCTCTAGGTTTTGTTAGCGTTTTGAATACTGATCTCGGTTTTTTTTTTTTTTTGCGCAGGACATGGATAACCGGATGAGCATTGGCGAATATGGTATAGACTCTTCTACTAAGACCGGTCCACTAAGCATCCTAGTTTGATCTATGTACATAACAATAGAGATATATAGTTATAAACTCATTAAAGGCATACCTCGATATCAACAAATACCATTTCTATGGAGTTGACTACTCCATTTTTATATGTCTTCCACAAGCGAACTATATGAATTTGTATCTTGGTACGTCCATGCATGGGAGTGAGTTCCTTAAGAGGAACAAAGGCAGCCGACTTTTTAACCATTATAAAACGTTTACGAAAGTTTGCTTCTAATGGTTTGATCGTAGACTAAGATATCAAGTTCTTGCGAGTTACATAAGAGGTTATTAGCGAGGATGCTTATATAGGAAACGTATTAGGTTATTCATCCTAAAATAAGACTTTTTCGTGGAAGATAAGTTTGATAATTCCGACATATTTACTTTTAAGATAAATCTTACTTTTCCGAAGATACATATAGAATATTTGTTAAGTTTGCTTATTATGTTAAGTATATTGGAAGATAACTACTATTTGTTAAGTTTGATAATGTTAAGTTTGATTAATTTGTGGAAAATAATTTGCATAAATCTTACATATTTACTTTTTAGATAAATCATTCTTTCTTTTGAAGATACATTTGTTCCTTCGAATCTTCCATATCTACTTCTTTCGAAAGATAACTACTAATTGTGAAGTTTGATTATGTTAAGTTCCATACGTAGTTTACTTTTCCTAGATAGGATTTAACTACGTAGTTCACTTTTCCTACATATAAACTATGTAGTTTACTTTGCCTACATATAAACTCCAATTTACATATTTACTTTTTCCTAGATATTTACTTTTTAGTTAAATCCTTCTTTTTCTGGAAGATACATCTAGAATATTTACTTTTCTAATATTATTAAGTATATTAAATTCAGATATTATCGAAATTAGAAAATTTCCTCAAAATATAAAGAAATAACTAATATATATTTGATAAGTATTTTAAATTTGAATTATGATCATATTGGGAAGTTTACCTTTAAATAAGTATATTAAATTCAGATATTATCGAAATTAGAAAATTTTCTCAAAATATAAAGAAAATAACTACTATATATTTGATAAGTATTTTAAATTTGAATTATGATCATATTGAGAAGTTTACCTTTAAATATAATGGAGATAATTACTTTATATTTCATAAGCAATTTTGAAATCAACCATTATCATATAATGGAGATAATAATTACTTTACATTTGATAAACAATTTTAAAACGATATTTAACCATATTAACCGACGTGACCATTTTGGTCTGACCATATTTGCCTGACCATATGGTCACACGAAAATAGTCAAAAGGTTATGGTCAGCAATGATCGAATCAACTATATGATCGAACCAAATTGATAACTTGTTGTTTCGGGTTGTCTATGTATTCAACTCTGTCTCATTTGTTAAGCAAGTTGGAAAGCAAGTTTCTTGAAGCTTAAGCAAGTTTTGTTAGCGATGATCATATGATCGAACCAAATTGATAACATGTTGTTTCGGGTTGTCTAATGTATTCAACTCTCTGTCTCGTTTGTTAAGCAAGTTTATTATTTGTGTGTTAAAGTTCGTTTGTTAAGATTTGTATCGATCCAAGTTTCGTTTGTTAAAATTTGTATCAATTCAATTTTCAACTTTCGGCCTTCTCTTCTCTTGCGATCAAATTCATTATCTCTCTCTTACGTTTGTCTAATCCCTTATAACTCAAACCATACATTAACCAAATCATTAAATATTCGAGGTTGTTATTAACTTTAATCAAATATATAATTAGAAACCAAAGCGAGAACAGATGAAGTAAAATATGTTAAAACCAACACACACACACATTGCAAAAACAATTCTATGACCTACACTAACACAAAACCCGAATCAGAGCAGTCGAACTCATCACACGTAGATCCATCCTCGTTTGTATCATCATCTGAATCACTGTACATTATGAATGGATATTCATCAATAGAAAAGCAAACAATCTATTTTATGAGAAAAATCAAAATAACAATAGGTGAAGCAAAAGATGTTAAAACCAAAACACAGCTTTCTAAAAATGATTCGATCACATACACTAACACAAAACCCGAATCGGAGCAGTCGAACTCATCATAGGTTGTTTCATACTCGTTTTCATCATCTGAATCACTGCATATTTACATTTAAGTAGGTCAGAACCACAAACATTAGAATGAGATAACGTAAAGTAATGATCAATATACCTGTATGCCGTAGTGTTCTTAGTCGAATTAGATCCTCGCATTGGCTTCAATGCATTGCAACCTTCTTTGAATATTTCGTAGACAACGTTATTAACGGTGCGATCTCTTATATTCCAAGACCTCATCTTCAGAACCGATACATGTGCTCTTGAAAAATTAGAGTAATTGTATTTCCTAGTTTCGGGATTATTAGCGTTACATGCCATCCAACGTAGAATCTTAGAAGGTACGACGGAGAGAGGTAAATCCAAGAATAAATACCTACACCAAAACAAAACCCGAATATGAAAACCTAAACAGACTATGAAAAAAAATCTATTATCTACACCAAAAAAAAAACCCGAATCAGAGGAATCAAACTCATCACATGTAGATCCATCCTCGTTTGTATCATCATCTGAATCACTGCATATTTTCGTCAAAGTTAATGAGAATCCACAAACATTAGGATGAGATAATGTAAAATAATGATCAATATACCTGAATGCCGGAGTGTTCTTAGATGAATTCGTCCCTGGTATTAGATTCAATGCATTTCAAGCTTCTTCGAACATTTCGTAGAGTATGCCATTAACGATGGGAATCTCTTCGTAACTTAGTGAGCGTTTCACAGTATCGAGCAACATCCTTAAGTAGCAGATCTCTGTGTGTTCAATATTCGGAGGTACATATGATATACTAACAATTGCTCGTCCTTTACGGCGCACTATTATATTGAAAGACGTCGTCTTCATAGGCATTAACCTAGTCTCGATATTAGGAGGGTTACACGCCATCCAACCTAGCAAGAGAGATGAGGATTCTTTTTTCTTCTTTGAGGTGAGGATTTGATTTTCTGAAGAATATAGACGGATCCCAAAACCTAAATATAAGAGAGATTAGGTCAAATCTTTGATGTGAGGATTCGATCTTCTTCTTCGAGGCGAGATTTCGATTTTTTGTAGAAAATAAACGGCTCCCAAAACCTATTTATAAGAGAGATTAGGTCAAACAGTTTGAGGTGAGATTTCGATTTCTAAAGAATAGAGGCGGCTTAATCTAACGTACGGCTTAACTTAATCTAGGTCTCTCTCGGTCTCTCTCTCTCTCTCTCGGTCTCTCTCTCTCTTGGTCTCTCTCTCTTTCTCTCTAGGTCTCTCTCTCTTTCTCTCTCTCGGTATTTCTGTCTCTATGTTCTTATTCTATATTCATTCTCTTCTTATCTTACCATATATATATTAGTTAATTATTTCTCCAACTACGGATGTGACTTTTCATTAAAATTTTCATTAAGGGTATCCTCGTCAATGACCTCGTGAGAATAAATCTGGTGCGTTTTTACTTCTCAATTATATAATTAGATTAGCTAGACTAGTGAATTTCTAAGCCTCCCCGCGTGCGCGGGGGTTTTTGTCAGTGTTGCACCGAATGTTGACGTCGTGCCACATATTTATCTACGTTTACGTGCTAATGTACACATGTATTGTGAATTTTTAAACTCAGGCCATACTGTTCAAGTAGTTTTTGCTTTTTAGTTTTTTGGTTTTTGCCTTTTTTTAGATTTTGTTTTTTGTGAGTTTTTAGTTTTTGAATTTGCAGTAGTTTTTTTCTGGATATATTATTCCCCAAGTCAATATGTATATTATAGCCTCAAATTGATGAATTGTATAACAGAAATTAATGAATTACGGCAAATAAAAATTGTTGAAATCACATGTATGAACAAATTATTTTAAACATATATCGATAAATTTTGAAAAAGGTTTATGCACATCAAGGTTTGCGAGCTTATAGGGGTTATTTAGTGTCGATTATAATAGGAATAGACGTATACACCTGGTAATATACATGTTATGATGCTATAAATAATTACTCCATATGTTTTGTAACATAACCATCTAGCATATTCCCAAGTCAATATGTATATCATAGCCTCAAATTGATGAATTGTATAACACATATTCATGAATTAAAAAAAAAAGAAAAATCAAAACCATTGAAATCACTTGCATAATTAAAATCTACAATACATACGCTATTTTATGGATGACTAAGATGATTTTATTATTTGTTTACATATGTTGATTACATGATTAGGCTTTGAGATGAGTTCGAGTCAATGTGATGACATCTTCCCAATCTGTAGAAAATCTATCTTGTAGCATGTCACTTGAAAGATTTTCTCATACCTGGGTCGAGTAGTGACACAAGAAGAATGTAAAAAGTACTTTGAAGGACGGGCATCATCAGAGGTTCCCCTTCGTATATCACGTTGATTTTCTCCACACTGCTGCATCAAGGAATGTAAAGATCGGTTGCATTTTTGATTTGGCAATATGTGCATATGCATTTGTCAATATGATCTGGTCTCTCATAAGCTTCAAGAGAGCATCAACGTTTGGGCTCTCTTAGTCTCTCCTCCATATACTATATTTGCCAATGACTGAGTTTCAAAGCTAATTGACTTGTCAATGGCTGCTTCTTGCTTCTTCTCATCGGTTTCCTTATCTTGTTGGATCAGCTCCAAAGTCCGTTTACCTCTCCTTTCCTGACGTAAACTTTGATATCTACAAAGTAGGAATTGATAAACTATACCTGAGATATGGGAGCGTCATGATCTTAAGCAGTGAGGTGTTTTTGTTCACGAAATCTCTCCACTCTAATTAATCAATCTTTCCATCTTGATTCACGTCTGCATCCTCAAATGTTTGTTCATTAATTAGAAGAACGAAAGACTCCACATTAAAACTTTTAGCTCTAACCTATAATTGCTAGAAAGAAAAACCTTTTATTATTATTAAAATAGACCACAAACCTTATCGAGTATTATCTTTATAGTCTCAGCAGCCAATTTCATTTCAGATTCACAGAGAAGTGCGATCAACATTTGCTTGACCTGCAAAGATATCACACACGATACTTCGTCACTTGCTAATATGTCTTAACAAATCAGATCGCACATAAATTGACACTTCAATTCACATAGTTCCCATAAGTTTCTTCACTTTTAGGATTAGCATTGAACCTAACAGTGCAATTTTGAAGATTTAAACCTAAACATTGGGAAATCTAAGAGTATGGAATCCTTACAATGCGCAAACGAAGAAGACAATGAAGAACGTAGCATAATCCCGGCGAATCACTTGATATTCTCATGCTCTCATTTTATCTTGCTGATAAGATGACGGGAATGAATAAGAGTCGCACGTGTCGAAGAAACTGGTGGTCCATGGAGGCGTATCACCTGAAAAGTCATCGACGGAGAGCTTAGGGAAAGGGCTGATGGTCAGAAGGGAAGAGACAGTGAGAGCCGAGACAAAAGATATGCGAAGAAGCCGCCGGTTTATGGAAGAGACGTCATCGTTCAGAGGCCGAAGAAGCTGCCATAGTTGAGGATCATGAGCAGATTATTTATAAGGAAGGGAAGGGGCGGAGATGAAACGGCTGGAGATGGGAAACTGGCTAATTAAATGATACGTAGGGAAATTATCGGTTATAGGAGAATTATTAGACGAAAGAGAAGATGGGTTGCCCGTCGCCATCTGAATCTGATGCATGAGAAGCATGAGCAAGAAGGTGATATTGGGAAGAAGATGGAAGGTTGTAGAAAAATGGGCTCGTGGAGAAGATTTTGAAGATCTGTGTCCAATTGTTTTATAAAGCCCATCGTCCAAAAAATATATAGGACACGTGGACACCTCCACTGGAAAGAGGATCGTGCTATTATATAATAGATATATTTGTACTATTCTAAATAATTTTCACAAAAGTTTATGTGGATCTTTTTTGTGTGATGGAACCTAGCCCCCTAGGGAACCACAACGATTGTCCCTCCTCTAAGCCGGCATTGACAGTGATTATTGTTATGTTAAATCAATTAATTGCTCAGTATTAGGTTACTTCTAACCGAACTCTACCTTAGAATATTGTTTGACCTGCGCATAATCGAATTTATTGAAAACTTCGTCTTTTTATTTACAATGTAGGTAAATTATAAAAATATAGTTTATTATGTAAGTAGCCAACATAAGTTCTTTAATATATTGTCTATATATATATATTAAAGTTATTATAATTCAATATAGAATTCTTTAAGTCGTCTTCTTCAAAACTGTAAAACCAACTTAAAAGAAGCAATGTGTATTTTGGATTAGACATGTCCACTAACTTTGAAATGAAATCGTATTTGTTTTCTATCTTTATCATATTTGATGCTTGTTCGGATTTAGTCTAGATTACAATTTGAAATAAAAAATTCAATAGCTTATCAAACTTTACAGTATAAATATGCAAACAGATCAAAAGTTATTCATCACTCGTCATACTTGAAACACATTTTAACTTATAAGAAAACACCAAATGAGAAGCAATAGGCTTTTGTTCTTCGTTTTGTTCTTTTTCTCCTTGTTGGTGGAACTCAGCAGAGCACAGAACAACAGAAGTCCATGTTGGTGTTGTAACAGATGTCGGAACCAGTTATTCCGACGGTGCCATGCTCTGCGTCAACTTGTCTCTCGCCGATTTCTATTCTTCTCGTCCCCAATTTAAGACAAGGCTTGTCGTCAAAATCGGTGACTCCAAAGACGATGTGGTCGGTGCTGCAGCTGCAAGTACTTTCGCATCTCTCTCTCTCTCTCTCTCTCTCTCTCTCTCTCTCTCTCTCTCTCTCTCTCTCTCTCTCTCTCTCTCTCTCTCTCTCTCTCTCTCTCTCTCTCTCTCTCTCTCTCTCTCTCTCTCTCTCTCTCTCTCTATATGTGTTATTGTTATGGTTTGCATTCATCTCCATATACTTTTTAGACATAAAGTCTAACATGAAAGTTAAAAAGAAATCCTACATAAGGAATATGGGTCATGCGTCAATACACTAATTGTCAATTATTTTAAGCTGAAAACTCATAGAACTTAATATAATCTTAGAGTCCAATGCACACAGTCCAACCCGGATTCATTATCGATCCAACACAAAATTGGTTCATCCATCATTGCTTGAGCATCCAAAATTAATAGTCAAATGTCATTATTTCGAAAGGGCGTATTGGGACATAAAATTCACATTAGAGGTTGGAGGAGATCCTAATATATATATTCGATTGTCATTCATATACTCAACCCGAATTTTCTTGGTTTTGACATTGTTACAGCTCTTGAACTGATAAAGAACAATCAAGTGAAAGCAATTTTAGGGCCATGGTCGTCTATGCAAGCTCATTTCTTGATCGAAATTAGCCAAAAGTCAGAGGTTCCGCTTGTTTCCTATGCTGCAACAAGCCCATTTCTTAGTTCTCTCCGTAGTCCATACTTCTTTCGTGCTACTTACGAGGACTCCTTTCAAGTACATGCCATAAAAGCCATCATCAAGTTGTTCGGATGGAGAGAAGTTGTGCCTGTTTACATCGACAACACCTTTGGAGAGGGTATAATGCCTCGTCTCACGGATGCTTTACAAGAGATCAATGTTCGAATACCTTATAGATCCGTTATTTCTCTAAATGCCACGGATGATGAAATCTCTGTGGAGCTTCTTAAAATGATGACCATGCCCACAAGAGTATTTATTGTCCACATGTACTCTTCTCTTGCCTCAAGAGTCTTCATCAAGGCTAAGGAGATTGGTTTGATGAGACCAGGATACGTCTGGATCCTTACCAATGGAGTTGCCGATGAGTTAATTTGGATGAATGAGATGGGTATTGAGGCTATGGAGGGGGTATTGGGTGTTAAAACTTACATTCGGAAATCCAAAGCACTCGACAAGTTTAAAGCTCGTTGGAGGAAAAGATTCGCAAGGATGGAGTGATATATCATGGTTTTTACTAGTTTTAGACCATGATATAGATGTGTTTTAGTGTCTTTTGTCTTTGTTTAGAGTCTTTTACAGGTATAATCAGGTTGGGAGCTAAATTGGAGATTATGGAGCATTTTGGAGATTTTTGGAGTGATTGGCCGAGAGATAGAGTTCACTGTCCGAAACAGAGAAAGGTGTCGATCGTTGCACTCTAGCAACGATCGTTGCACCAGCGAGATGGGCCAAAAGTTCGGCGGTTTAGAAGAATCAAGATATTGCACTTTGATCCAGAAGTTCCTGATATTTACAAAGAAGCCCCTGGCCGAGATTGTGCCTATATAATAGAGTTTTTAGAGTTTTTATTAGATACACTTTCATAATTAAGAGCAGAGGATTTTTAGAGCTTTTGGGGCTGATCTGAACCTAATTCATCATCTGTATTTGGAGAAGATTTCGAACCCCTTTTACTCTTATTCTTTTATGCAATTTACTTATCATATGATCATGTTTTCATTATCTATGTCTGAGTAGATTCCTAGTTAGACTTAGGGTTTCTCACATAGGATTTCATGACTTGCTAGACTTGTTCAATTTCAGTTAAGGATTCAAACTATATCTGTTCTTCAATTTAATTGTGCTTAAAGCTAGTTCTAACCTGATCAATTAGAATCTAGATCTTAGGTTGCTAAATACGTCACGGAAGTGGGGTTTAGGAATCTGAACTAATTAAATTGGGCAATTAAACTTTGCGCAAACGAAAGTTTGGTTTAGGATAATTGTGAACATATCAAACTTGGGATTAATGCTAGTTTAATCTGTTAGTTCTCGCAAACGGAAGTTTGGTTTGCTGCACTTAGACTTAGAGAATTATCGCAAAGGAATTTGGTTAATTCTATATCTGTGTTTTGAGTTCTAGAACCGTGCTTAATTAGATCCTTGCTGAATGAACTGTCTGCTAGTCTGATTTCCTGAGAATACCCTAGGTTTGACGCTTTTAATTACTTGCTTTCACAACCAATAATCTCTGCTACTGATTTACTTTCTTGCACTATTTTCATACAATCACATTGCTTATTTCTAGTATTCATTCCCTACGGTTTGATTCTCTTGAGACCAAGTGTCCCTGTGGATTCGATAACCCTATATACTACTTTGACATTGCTGTACACTTGCAGTTTAGTATAGGGATTAATTCTTGACCTATCAAGTTTTTGGCGCCGTTGCCGGGGACTCTTTGAGTCTTCGATAGGACCGAACTTAGGGTTTTACTAGAAATTTTTCGTTTTTTCGTTTTTGTTTTTCGTTTTTTTTTATTTATTTATTTATTTTGCTAACTTTTTCTCTGTTTCTCTCTGTCGCAGGTACGAATTTCGCCTTGCATCGATCGTTGCACCCTTGCATCGATCGCTGCTAAGCGATTTGAGATTGAATCGATCGTTGCACTGATAGCATCGATCGTTGCTGGACGATTACAGACAGTTTATGCCAACGCAGAACACTCGAAGTAATCCGAACTCGAGCTTAGTTAATCTCGACCTAGAAGAACTTGGACGTCTAGAGAGGACTATCAGAAGAGAAAAGAGAGAAAGAATGGTACAAGAACGCTTGATCTTGATACCAGATGCTGATGGAGTCCTGAGGGATCCAGAGAACAATCCTTACAATGCTGCTGGGCAAAGGATTGATGCTGAGGGACGAGTGATCCCTGATGAAGTTGAGCCACAAGGTAGAGAGATGGTAGTTCATGAGAGGACACTAGCTGATTACAATAGACCTGATGAGTTTCATGCAAACCGAGCAGCTCTAGTGCTTCCTGCCTTCGAGAGGAATGATTTTGAGGTAAAAACTATCTACTACCAACTGATGAGGCAGATTGCTTTTCATGGTCTTCAATCAGAGCAGCCTATGGATCACATTGACAAGTTTGAGGACATAGTCACTGGCATGAAATATGAAGGAGTATGCCCGGACTATCTGTTCCTTAAGCTATTTCCGCACAGTCTTGCTGGAGACGCTAGTGCATGGCTGAGACAACTGGCACCTGGCCAGTACACTACTTGGACAGCCTTAAAGAGTGAGTTCCTGCGTCACTTCTACGACGCTGCGCGCTCAGATCAGTCCAGACAGGACATACTTACTTTTTCCCAAGGAGCTGTGGAGCCTTTGACAACTGCATGGATGAGATTTAAGAAATATCAGCGTGATTGTCCACACCATGGATTCACAGAAGTACAGCTGATAGGTATTTTCTTCAGAGGCATAGATCTCCCTTATCAGACTGCGCTAGATAATTCCAGTGATGCAAATTTCAGCACCAGAACTCCTACACAAGCTAAACGGTTGATAGAAAACCTGATTGGCAGCAATAGTTGCAAAACAATGGATGAAAGGAGGAAGAGATCTGGTGGAACTGTAGAGAATTCTGATATAGCTAATATCAGATCCAGATTGGACACAGTTTTCAATCTCCTGACAAATAAGAAAGCTGTCCACTTTGCCCAAGATGTAGAGGTGATTCAGACTGAGGAGGACACTCAGGAAGAGGAAGTGAATTTCATAGGAGGTTCCGGTTTCCAAGGTAATAGATTTAACAATCAACAGGGGAACAGATTCTCAAATGGAGGACAGAATGGAGGTTTTCAGAAGACCTATGGACAGGGTAATCAGAGAACCTATGGATCTACATCTTATCAGACCCCTCCTGCACCTACAGCACATGAGAGCAAAATGGAGGCTATGATGGAACAACTGATGGAAAGTCAAACCAAGCTTTCTGTAGACAACAACAAGAAGCTGGACGTTGTCTATCAGGACCTCAATGGGAAGTTTGAGACATTGAGCACTCACATGAAGCAGTTGGACACTCAGGTGAATCAGATGTCCAGCTCACTGAAAGGAAAAGGAGTTGCAGACACTCATATTAAGGCCTGGTCTGTAATGATTAATGATGGATCTTATCTAGGGGAGAAATTTGAGCTAAGTACAGCTGAGTTGGTGACTGAGGCAGAATTTTCGGATTTCTGTGAAAAACTCTCGGGTGGAAGTTGTGATGATCGCGATGCAACGATCGATACACATCTGGCATCGATCGATGCAGGTCGTGAACAAGCAGAGAATCCGTGGGATAAAAATGAGATTGATGCAGAACTAGCCCGCCTATTCCCTGGTACATCTGAAATCACTCCAGAAGATGTTTATGCACGAGCTATTTGGCACAGTCCCAAAGTGTCTGAAGTGATTAAACAAGAGATTGAAGAGCTGAAAAGGCTAGAAAAGAGTGGTGAGGACTTGGAAGAAATTCCATCATCTGATGATCCACCTTATCATCCATGTGTTCAGAAATATTTGAACAAGATGTTGCCATTAGATGAAGAGCTGAGAGAATGGGTGATAGTAGTTCCTCAGCATATTAGTGATGTTCTGTTAACTAAAGTCCCAAAGAAACTGCCTGATCCTGGAGTCTTTGTACTTGATTGTTCTATCTTTGAAGATAGTTTTAGGCGTTCTCTGTGTGATTTAGGAGCTGCTGGGAGCATAATGCCTTACTCTGTGGCAGAGAAGCTGGGTATGTTGGATTTTACTCCTACTAGGACACGTCTTATCCTAGCTGATCAGTCCATGCGAGTTCCTGAAGGGCTCCTTATGGATATTCCGGTAAGAGTTGGAAACTACTTAGTTCCGACGGACTTCCTTGTGCTGAAATATGCCTGCGATCCGGATGAAGCTTTATTGCTTGGGAGACCATTCTTGGCTACAGCAGGAGCTGTGATTGATGTTAGACAGAGTCTAATAGACCTCCACCTGGGAGATGAGACGCTGCGATATGAGATGGAGAAGCTGCGGAAGCCACTGATAGATGGACAGACTTTCAAGATCTTGGAAGCAGATGATGAGCAGCTGAATGAGACTGTGATAATAGATCCTGGAGCGCATTTTGCTCCATCTTTTCTTGGACTGAAGCATTCTGCAACAGCCTATTCTCCACCATGGATGAGGAGACTTGAACAGAGACAGAAAAAGTCTCTGTCAGGATCTTCCGGAGCCTGAAAGATCTTGCGCGTCCGGTCAAGCTATTGACCTTAAACAAGCGCTGGGTGGGAGGCAACCCACCATTAGGTACTGGTGTTTTTCTACTTAATTTTTGGTGTTTTTGTTAGGATTTTACGTTTGTTTTTGTTTCTGGTGCAGTCATGTTTGCAGGTCTCGGACAAAATCGCAGTGCAGCGATCGATGCATTTCTGCATCGATCGTCACAACACGAAATGAATCGCATTGCAGCGATCGTTGCGGTCCTGAGCAACGATCGACCATACACGAAAATCGCCAAGTAACGGTCGATGCATCTAATGCACCGATCGATGCTGTGCGACAGAGGTAACCCGACAGACATGATTTCACCTTTTCAATTTATTTTATTTTCTTTTTACCGATCCTTCGCTGGACACTACTGGGGACAGTGTGTCTTAAGTGTGGGGGAGGTGCTACTGACGTTTATCTTTCTGTTTTCTTAAGAGTCAGTCCGTTTTTCAAAAATTTTTGTTTTATTGAGTCAAAATTGTTTAAGTAAGAAACTATGATTTTCGGAGGAGATTTACAAAACTTGCAGGAACTTAAGTAACCATTGGGATGAAGTTGCAGGATCTATCTCTGACTGTTAGAAAACTCAGACACGGATCAACCTACTGGGAACACCCACATCACTTCAGGTATCAGAGGATCCTTTTACTGACTTCACCCCTAATACTGACTTAGATTTTCTCACCTAAGGGCTTGGTATACTTTATGTCGGATTCCCTGTTAGTTCTGACACAGCCTGTAAACCTGTCCTATTTAGTTCCCTTCTCCCCTTCTATAAAGTAAAAAAAAAAAAAAAAAAAAAAAAAAAGATAATAAACTGAGGATGAGTTAGTAACTCCGAAGTGGTCATGAGAATAGTAGCAAACACTATTATCTCTCATGTGATCCATGGAATGTGTCCAAAGTACACCCCATAACGGGAAGAACACTGATAAAAAAAATAAAATGATACCCAGTGGGGAAAAATCAGTTGTTAAAGAAGGGAAAGAGAAGAAAGGGACTAGAGAAAGATAGTATGGTGGTCTAGAGCTGATTAGGTAAGAATCCATGTGCCTTTAGATCGATACTCCTTAGGTGAGACCGCACTTAAATACTTGCAGAAGTCAGTAGGGAGAATTTGAATGCTTGAATGTGATTGTGGAGTCTACCTAGGACAGTTGCTAAGTGTGGGGGAAGTACATGTTGGTCTTGATATCCTGTGATTGATTCTTTCAGTGGTTTACTAAGGGGAATCTGAGTATTGTAGCTTCTAAGATGAAATGAGTTTCTGAAGAGTTTTCAAACCTCTTCACCATGTTTTAGTTCTATGTTTTGCTTGAGGGCAAGCAAAGGCTAAGTGTGGGGGAGTTGATATATCATGGTTTTTACTAGTTTTAGACCATGATATAGATGTGTTTTAGTGTCTTTTGTCTTTGTTTAGAGTCTTTTACAGGTATAATCAGGTTGGGAGCTAAATTGGAGATTATGGAGCATTTTGGAGATTTTTGGAGTGATTGGCCGAGAGATAGAGTTCACTGTCCGAAACAGAGAAAGGTGTCGATCGTTGCACTCTAGCAACGATCGTTGCACCAGCGAGATGGGCCAAAAGTTCGGCGGTTTAGAAGAATCAAGATATTGCACTTTGATCCAGAAGTTCCTGATATTTACAAAGAAGCCCCTGGCCGAGATTGTGCCTATATAATAGAGTTTTTAGAGTTTTTATTAGATACACTTTCATAATTAAGAGCAGAGGATTTTTAGAGCTTTTGGGGCTGATCTGAACCTAATTCATCATCTGTATTTGGAGAAGATTTCGAACCCCTTTTACTCTTATTCTTTTATGCAATTTACTTATCATATGATCATGTTTTCATTATCTATGTCTGAGTAGATTCCTAGTTAGACTTAGGGTTTCTCACATAGGATTTCATGACTTGCTAGACTTGTTCAATTTCAGTTAAGGATTCAAACTATATCTGTTCTTCAATTTAATTGTGCTTAAAGCTAGTTCTAACCTGATCAATTAGAATCTAGATCTTAGGTTGCTAAATACGTCACAGAAGTGGGGTTTAGGAATCTGAACTAATTAAATTGGGCAATTAAACTTTGCGCAAACGAAAGTTTGGTTTAGGATAATTGTGAACATATCAAACTTGGGATTAATGCTAGTTTAATCTGTTAGTTCTCGCAAACGGAAGTTTGGTTTGCTGCACTTAGACTTAGAGAATTATCGCAAAGGAATTTGGTTAATTCTATATCTGTGTTTTGAGTTCTAGAACCGTGCTTAATTAGATCCTTGCTGAATGAACTGTCTGCTAGTCTGATTTCCTGAGAATACCCTAGGTTTGACGCTTTTAATTACTTGCTTTCACAACCAATAATCTCTGCTACTGATTTACTTTCTTGCACTATTTTCATACAATCACATTGCTTATTTCTAGTATTCATTCCCTACGGTTTGATTCTCTTGAGACCAAGTGTCCCTGTGGATTCGATAACCCTATATACTACTTTGACATTGCTGTACACTTGCAGTTTAGTATAGGGATTAATTCTTGACCTATCATGGAGCTGAGCGTATATGGATTGTGGGCTTATGATGCTATCACCGCACTGGCGATAGCCATTGAAGAAGCTGGAACAAATAACTTGACTTTCGATTCCATTTGTTTCTGAACTTGAATACGGATCCTGTTTATCACCAATGCGGATCCTAGGAGATATGTTTCTGAACTTGAAGCTCTTGGTTTATCTCAATACGGTCCAAAGCTTCTAAGTAGTCTGTCAAGAGTTCAGTTCAAAGGACTTGCAGGAGATTTCCATTTTGTCAACGGGCAACTGCAACCTTCGGTGTTTGAGATTGTTAATGTGGTCGGAACCGGAGAAAGGTCAATAGGATTCTGGACAGAGGAAAATGGTCTTGTGAAGAAACTAGACCAGCAACCGCAGAGCATGAGCGCTTTATCTACTTGGAAAGATCATCTTAAACAAATTATATGGCCTGGAGAGGCTGATTCTGTTCCCAAAGGGTGGGAGATCCCGACAAATGGGAAGAAATTGTGCATCGGAATTCCAAAGAGAGCTGGTTTCACCGATCTTGTTAAGGTCACAAGTGATCCTATCACGAATTCAACAGTAGTCACTGGTTTCTGTATAGATTTCTTTGAAGCTGTGATTCGAGCAATGCCTTATGATGTCTCCTATGAGTTCATTTCTTTCGAGAAACGCAATGGTAAAGCAGCTGGTAACTACAACGACTTGGTCCACCAAGTGTACCTCGGGGTGAGTACGAATACGATCACACAATCTTCCTTTCAAAGGTTGCATTTAGTAAAAGTATCTTAATTAGTGAATGTCAAGAAAACAAAGGTATAGAAGGGTTTTCTTGTATTGATTGTAGATGGCCGTAAGGCTCCATATATACAAACCTAGGTTACCTAAAGTGATAGATACAAATAATGTCAATGTACCTCAGTATAGGCAACTAAATATTTACAACTTGATATGCACTTATTTCCTAATACCCCCCCTCAAGGCGGAGCGTGCAGATCATGAACGCCCAACTTGAGAAGAAATCCATCAAACTCTCGACGTCCAAGTGCTTTGGTCATAATGTCAGCAAGTTGAACTGTTGTGGAAACATGCTTAGTTATGATCGTGCCATCAACAATCCTATCACGAATGAAGTGGCATTCTGTTTCGATGTGTTTTGTCCGCTCGTGGAAGACCGGGTTGGCAGTAAGATGAATGGCCGAGAGGCTGTCGCAATGCAAGGGAATCGGCGCATCAGAAGTAACTCCAAGAGTGAGCAGTAGGGACTTAATCCAGATAACTTCCTTGAGTGTCATTGTCATTGCGCGATATTCAGCTTCTGCCGACGATAAAGAAACCGTTGGTTGTTTCTTTGTCTTCCAAGAGACTGGAGATTGGCCAAGTTGTATAAACCAACCTGTTAAAGAACGACGAGTAAGTGGGCAACCTGCCCAATCGAAATCACACCATGCAGTTACCGTAAGTGAGCTATCAGATCGAAGAAGAATCCCTTGCCCCGGATTATTCTTGAGATATTTCACCACTCGCAAGGCAGCCGCCCAATGAGCTTCTTTAGGACGATGCATAAACTGTGTGAGGATGTGTATAGCATAGGAGAGCTCTGGTCGGGTCACTCCGAGGTAAATAATGCGACCAACGAGTCGTCGATATCTCGCTGGATCAGCCATAAACTCGCTCTTTACCAAGGACAGACCATGGTTTTGTTCAATCGGAAAACTGACCGGTTTGGCACCAAGTAGTCCGACCTCCGCGATCACGTCTAAGGCATACTTACGTTGACATAGATAAATACCCGACACATTCCTCGCAACTTCTATCCCAGGAAAGTACTTGAGTATACCCAAGTCTTTCATCTTAAAACATGATCCAAGATAGTCTTTGAATGTCTGAACCACTGTTGGAGAACTTCCACTAATGATTAGATCGTCAACATAAACAAGGACATGAACCCGAGACCCATCTTTGTTATAAGTGAACAAGGAGAAGTCGGCTGGAGATTGCCGGAAGCCATAGTCAATGAGAGCAGAGTATAGCTTAGAGAACCAGCAACGCGGTGCTTGCTTTAAACCGTAAAGAGATTTGCGGAGACGAAGTACCTTAGATTTGTCAGCCGAGTGAAATCCCGGAGGCAATCGCATGTACACTTCTTCTTGCAAATCACCGTGGAGAAAAGCATTATGTACGTCCATTTGATAGACTTCCCAATTCCAAGCAGCCGAAACTTCTAGGAAACATCTTACGGTTGTCATTTTGGCAACTGGAGCGAACGTTTCTTCGTAATCATCTCCAGCAATCTGTCGATTTCCAAGCACAACTAAACGAGCTTTATAGCGTTCAATAGACCCGTTGGAGTTGTACTTGATGCGGAAGACCCATTTGCATCCAAGGGCCTTCTTGCCTTTCGGAAGAGTCTCAACAGTCCAAGAATTGTTGTCCTCCTGCGCAACAACTTCGTCCTTCATAGCAACCCGCCACAACTCATCACCAACAGCCTGTGAGTAATGCTGCGGTTCAGTATTGGAAGTAATCGCATGGAGATACGCTCGGTGAGAGGCTGAGAACCGATCGCAGCTGACAAAGTCGCAGAGAGGATACAAAGACTTTGTAGTTTCACACGGCATGGTGATGACACTGTTGAGTACATACTCATTGAACTTCTTCGGTTGAAACCGTTGCCTAAAACCGCGACCAAGTGGTTCTGCAACTTCATGAGGTGGAGATGCAACCTGCAAATCCATCGGCGGAGGTATATCGGAACCATCCGCTATATCGTCAGTAGAAGTTGCGATAGGCGGAGTGGTAGGTGAGAAACAGTCTGTGTCCAGTGGAGGCGTAGCCTCAATGATGAAATCTGAATCATCATCAATTTGGGTGAGCTCCACTGAGGAAGATGCAGGTGTCAACGAAGGTGAAGCAATCTTCTGAAATGGAAACTCATTTTCGCAGAATAGGACATCCCGAGAGACTGATATTTTCTTAGAGATAGGATCATATACCCTCCATCCTTTCTTTCCGAACGGATAGCCAATGAAGACGCACTTCAGACTGCGAGTTGCAAACTTATCACCACCATGAGCTCGATTATGCACATAGCACAAAGACCCGAAGACTCGAAGATGCTCAATTGGTGGAGGACGATCGTATAACATTTCGAATGGTGTTTTTCCATTAAGAACACTCGAAGGTGTTCGGTTGATTAGATAGCATGCTGTCAATGCACAGTGACCCCAAAACTCAATTGGTAGATGTGCTTGAAATCGCAATGCTCGAGTGACGTTGAGAATATGCCTATGTTTCCGCTCCACGCGTCCATTTTGCTGTGGAGTTGCAACGCAAGAGGTTTCGTGGATGATTCCTTTTTCTTTGAAGAAATCCGAGAGACAAATGAATTCAGATCCATTGTCACTTCTAATGGTTCTGATTTTCTTGTCAAATTGTCGTTCGACGAGTGAAACAAACGATTTCAATGAGCTAGGAGCCTCAAGTTTTGATGGTAAGAGATAGATCCATAGAGCTCGAGAGTAATCATCCAGAATTGTGAGGAAATATCGAGATCCACACATAGCCGGAGTTCTATAAGGACCCCAAAGATCGCAATGAACAAGTTGAAAAATGTCGGTAGTTTTATTGCTACTTGAAGGAAAAACATCTCGAGTTTGCTTTGCGCGGAGACAGATTTCACACGCTTTGCTATCAAAATCATCAAAACCAGAAAAACTAGAAATAGGTAGCTTCGATACAACTTTAGATGAAGGGTGTCCTAGACGCTTGTGCCACACACTGGATGATACTTTGTCAGCACGATCCATCGCACCAGCAAACTCCATTCCTCTAAAGAAGTACAGTCCATTTGTTTGTTCACCCGCTCCAATCAGGATCCTCGTGATGCGGTCCTGAACAACACACAGCTTGTCAGTCAACTGAAACACACAACCACTGTCACGAGCAAGTTGAGATACTGAAATCAGATGACATCTCAATCCATCTACAAAGAAGACGTTCTGCAAGCACAACTGGCTGCCTAGCGTGACTGTTCCTTTTTGCTTTGAAACAGTAAATCGTCCATCAGGTAGCTTTATCACAACCGGTTGCATACTACTGATTTTATCCAAGTAATCAACACTACCAGTCATGTGATTCGAGGCTCCTGTGTCATAAATCCAAGATTCAGAGAAAGAGTTACCTGAGAGACGAGGTTGTCCATCAGCCTTACGCTCAGCCAACATTGCACGCAGGCCTCTCCATTCAGCATCGGAAAGTCCTGTCAAGCCAATTCGATCGTCATCAACGCTGGCAGCATGAGCACAGTGATTAGGAGCGACTGTTGCAACGTGAGCAGAGGTGGCTGCTCTGTTGCGATTTCCCGTCTGTGCACGGTCAGACGCCGGAGCTGTGGAGTCACGGTTCCGCGGTCTGTCTCCCCACCATGGCGGATATCCAATAGTGCGGAAACACTGATCAGCTACATGACCTGATCT
The DNA here is from genome assembly GCA_030180135.1 of Orychophragmus violaceus. Classification (NCBI taxonomy): domain Eukaryota; kingdom Viridiplantae; phylum Streptophyta; class Magnoliopsida; order Brassicales; family Brassicaceae; genus Orychophragmus; species Orychophragmus violaceus. The sequence continues at coordinate 59,153,150 of CM058236.1, read as the reverse complement.
GCCACAGCTTTTGCAAACGCCAATTGCACCTCTGGTCTTGTAGCTAGGTGCAGCACGGTTTCGTGACGTTGCCTGGGCTGCGAAGCTTACACCATCAACCCGACTGTCTGAAGCAATATCTCCCATTTTGCTATCTTCGTCTTGGGTAAGAGTCAGATACACGTCATCCAATGACGGGAATGGGACACGCGAGAGCAGACTGGAGCGAAGGTGAGTGTATGAATCATCAAGTCCTCTTACGAACTCATACACTCGATCTTCATCTCTCTCCTTTTCAATTTCAGTGCTGAGATCGCAGGTGCACTGTCCACACTTGCAGGTCTTTGGACGACGATGATCGTTTAACATCGTCCACAGCTGAGTCATCGACCCATAGTATGCTTCAATGGTTCTTCCATTCTGTCGTGCTGTAGCCAAATCAGCCTTGATTCTCCCAAGTTTGGCTCCGTTCTTCACTGAGAAGCGTTTTTGAATGTGCTCCCACAGGTCCTTGCCGACATCAAAGGTCTGCAGAGTCGTACGCAGTGATGGATCTACGGTAAGTTTGATCCATGACACCACTAAGGCGTTGTTACAGCCCCAATCTTCAAGATCACCCCAATCTTCTCCTGGTTTTGGGATTGTTCCATCCACAAAACCGAACTTCTTCCGAGCCATCAGCGCAAGTCGTATGTTCCCTGACCACTCGTCATAGTTCGATCCACGCAATAGAGGCTGTGAGATAACACAACCAGGGTTATCACTTGGTGACAGATCATACGGAGAGATGGTACGTCTGGGTTTGGCCACCTTCTCCGTTGTGTTGGTCAATGATTGCTTGTCGCCGCTGGAACTCATTGTTTCAAAGAGAGGATCGATGTAGGGTTTTAGTATATGATTTTCCCTATTGACGCTCTGATACCATGTCAAGAAAACAAAGGTATAGAAGGGTTTTCTTGTATTGATTGTAGATGGCCGTAAGGCTCCATATATACAAACCTATGTTACCTAAAGTGATAGATACAAATAATGTCAATGTACCTCAGTATAGGCAACTAAATATTTACAACTTGATATGCACTTATTTCCTAATAGTGAACTCTTCCTTTCTTCTCTCTGACGCAGAAATATGACGCGGTGGTAGGAGATACAACCATACTGGCGAACAGGTCCTCTTATGTCGACTTCACATTCCCATTCATTAAATCAGGCGTAGGATTAATCGCTCCTATTAAAGACCAAGTGAAAAGAGACAGCCTCACTTTCTTGAAACCTTTGTCATTGAATTTATGGTTGGCTTCCTTTGTCTCCTTCTTCATTGTTGGAGCTACTGTTTGGGCTCTTGAACATAGGGTTAACCCGGACTTCCGTGGACCTGCTAATTACCAAGCTAGCACCATCATCTGGTTTGCCTTCTCGACCATGGTTTTTGCTCCAAGTACATTCAGTCTCCCCTCTTTTATATCCCAACATATATTGATGTTTCTATATAACGACCTTGCTTGATGCTTACTCTTGTGTTGCTGTTCTCAGGAGAAAGGGTGTTTAGCTTTGGGGCGAGGATCCTGGTCATATCATGGTACTTCCTCGTTCTCGTGTTGACACAAAGCTACACAGCCAGTTTGGCGTCCCTTTTGACATCACAACAACTTAATCCAACCATAACTAGCATGAGTAGCTTGCTTGAGAGAGGAGACACAGTGGGTTATCAGAGAACATCTTTCATCCTAGCAAAGCTTAAAGAAACCGGTTTCTCGCAATCCAGCCTTGTACCCTTTGATACCGCTGAAGAATGCGATGAGCTTCTGAGGAAAGGACCAGAAAAAGGCGGTGTCTCTGCAGCATTCTTGGAAATACCTTACTTGAGACTCTTTCTTGGACAATATTGCAACACTTATAAAATGGTTGAAGAACCCTTTAATGGTCATGTTCGTTTAACGAACGCTGCGTTTTTGATTGCGTCACTTTCCGGAGACGTTAAACCAGAGTCCGTCTCACTATTTTTTACCGCTGCGTTTTAACGGTAGACATGTTTGTTCACATTTTTTTGTTTTTACGTTGCCGCTGCTTTCACTGACGGCTGATTAAACCTAATCTAGCGTCATATCCTTTCCTTTTTTACATGCAGTTTTGCAGCTGCGTCTGAAACTAAGCTAAAAGTCAGTGTTAATTTGTTGGCCGCATGCGGTTGTTAAAAGAACATGACCAATATTGATGGATTTGGCTTCGTAAGTTTCCAACAATATACTTCTGTGAAATTTTTCTTTAAACGGTGAGATCATGAGTCCCTTTGTTTGCAGGTTTTTCCAATTGGATCACCTTTGGTTGCCGATGTTTCAAGGGCTATCTTAAAAGTAGCAGAGTCACCAAAAGCGATGGAGCTTGAGCGAGCATGGTTTAAGAAGAAAGAAGAACGTTGTCCAGACCCAGTCACCAATCCAGATCCAAATCCATCTTTTGCCTCTAGGCAGCTAGGCGTAGACAGTTTCTGGCTTCTGTTTCTTATTGTGTTTGTTGTGTGCATCATAACACTCGGCAAATTGACATTCTGTTTCCAATGGAAGACTGAAGGGACTGGTTTTTGGAAGTGGAAGTGGAAAGAGTTTCAGCAACCAGACAATGAATCGTACATCAACAACGTAGAGAAATGTCCGTGTTCGTCAAGTCCACACATGCCTGAGAACAGTAGCCAAGCAGCAAACCAGACGGACAATCATTTTGTTTGGATCTCTGTCTTCAGTTTGTATATATCGAATACGTGTTTCTTAAAATTCAATTGTCTAAAATGATGTTCGGTTATAGTACCATTACCATATTTAAGTGAGACAAACTAATCAGAGCGCGAGGCACAAATGCCACTAACTCCAAAAAAAAAATCACTAATGCCACTTTCTCGTAAAATTACAATTTTACCCTTAATGAATCTCTAATGATGATTTGTCAAGGTTAAATAGCAGTGAATCGGTATAGATTTCAGTAATACACGGTAGTTCAGTGGTTGCGCGCGTCCCTGAGCGCGCGTCGCGCCCAGGGTTCGAATCCTCCTATGCGCGGTACATCTGGTACAACTGGAGGATTATTTTGACAGTTGTACCAGTACATCTGAGGGGCAGTTGTACTAATGGTACAACTGATACATATGGAAGGCAGTTGTACTAATGGTATAACTAGTACATCTGGGGGCAAGTTGTACCAGTGGTACAACTAGTACATCTGGGAGTAGTTGTACTAGTGGTACAACTGAGGGGCAGTTGTACCACGAAGATGGTGAGTTTTCACTTAAAAATATTCAGGGGTAGTTTTGTCAGTTCACTAAAAGCGAGTGGCATGTTGATCATGGAGTGGCATGGGAGATTATTTATTTGAGATTTGTGGCATTTGTGACATTAATCCAAGTGTTTGGGCCCAATTCCACCCTAGTGAAATCAGCTGACTGAGGCCTTATTCTGGTCCGAAGCCCAAGCCCATATGCATTCATAATCAAACCCAATTCAGTAAAAGACGATCCGCCGACCAAAGACTCGGACGAGGAACTCCGACTCCATAGTATAGCTCGGCAGATAACGACATAAACTACCCACGATCCGCCAGCTAAGGAGGAGGAGATCGAGTCCAACAGAGAATCCCGAAGATTATGCTGATAGTTGGAACTGATCCCGGAGACTAAGGAAGACGGTTGACAGGAGATAGGCTATAAAAGGGAAGCTCCAACAACTTGCAAAGGGATCCGATTCTGAATACATTTTAACCTAGCACTAAGTTCTTGAAATCGCTCTGTAGCTCGAGTTCTTCGTGTCCTTATATTCAAATCAATACAAACCCACTTTTCACTATTCTTAGCCTATTTTGATTACGGTTCATTCAAGAGTCTAGCCCACTTTTTCATAAATTAACTTGCATAAACACTCTAAAACTTGAGTGTGGGTTTGAGGATCCACATTTTGGCGCCGTCTGTGGGGAAAATTCATAGATATCTTTTACACGCGAACCTGATCAACAGCCTACAAGCATTGATGAGGACATCAGCTTGATTGACACTGAGCTGGACGAGCAAGACGGACCAGACTCGACCAAGAGGCTGGCCGACCTGTTTCCAACCATGCGAGACGTACCGAGGACACGTTCGGGACAGAGACAGATACAAGCTGAATTCAACAACGCCATGGAGTACCTGATCTCGAGGATAATGATAGGGTCATGTTTTAATCCTATATCTAACTGCAAGTGCACAGTTCAGTAGTTGTAGTATATAGGTATCGAATCCACAGAGACTCTGGTATTCAATAGCTCAAGAACAGGAAATTAAACTAGGAAGAAAGCAATGTGATTGAATTAAAAGCAATGCGAGAAAGTAAACAGAAATCAGAGATTGTTGGTTGTGAAAGCAAGTTATTAAGGCGTTCTAAGGAAATCAGACAAGCAAACAGTTCATTCAGCAAGGATCTAATTAAGCACAGTTCTAGAACTCAAAACACAGATATAGAATTAACCAAATTCCTTTGCGATAATTCTCTAAGTCTAAGTGCAGCAAACCAAACTTTCGTTTGCGAGAACTAACAGATTAAACTAGCATTAATTCCAAGTTTGATATGTTCACAATTATCCTAAACCAAACTTTCGTTTGCGAGAAGTTTAATTGCTCAACCTAAATAGTTCAGATTCCTAAACCACACTTCCGTGTCGTATTTATCAACCTAAGATCTAGATTCTAATTGATCAGGTTAGAACTAGCTTTAAGCACAATTAGATTGAAGAACAGATATAGTTATGAATCCTTAATTGAATTAAACAAGTCTAGCAAGTCATGAAATCCTATGTGAGAAACCCTAAACCTAACAAGGAATCTACTCAGACATAGATAATGAAAACATAATCATATGAAGAATAAATTGCATAAAAGATAAAGAATTAAAGGGGTTCGAAATCTTCTCCAAATACAGATGAAGTAAAGGTTCAGATCAGCCCCAAAAGCTCTAAAAATCCTCTGCTCTTAATTATGAAAGCGTAAGTAATTAAAACACCAACAACTTAATTATATAGGTCTAATCTCGGCCAGGGGCTTTTTTGTAAATATCAGGAACTTCTGGATCAGGGTGCAATATCTTGACTCTTCATAAACCGCCGAGTTTCGGCCCATCTCGCTGGTGCAACGATCGGTGCTAGACTGCAACGATCGACGCATTTCTCTGTTTCGGACAGTGAACTCTATCTCTCGGCCAAACACTCCAAAAATCTCCAAAAAGTGCCATAATCACCAAGTATGCTCCAAACCTGATTATACCTGTAAAAGACTCTAAAAGAACACAAAAAGACACTAAAACACACTTATATCATGGTCTAAAACTAGTAAAAACCATGATATATCAACTCCCCCACACTTAGCCTTTGCTTGCCCTCAAGCAAAACAGAGAACTAAAGCTTGGTGAAGAGGTTTGAAAACTCTTCAGAAACTCATTTCATCCTAGAAGCTACAATACTCAGATCCCCTTAGTAAACCACTGAAAGAATCAATCACAGGATATCAAGACCAACATGTACTTCCCCCACACTTAGAAACTGTCCTAAGTAAACTCCACAATCACATTTCAAGCATTCAAATTCTCCCTACTGACTTCTGCAAGTATTTAAGTGCGGTCACCTAAGGAGTATCGATCAAAGGGCACATGGATTCTTACCTTATCAGCTCTAGACCACCATACTATCTTTCTCTAGTCCCTTTCTTCTCTTTTCCCTTCCTTAACAACTGATTTCTCCCACATTGGGTATCATTTTATTTTTTTATCAGTGTCCTTCCCGTTATGGGGTGTACTTTGGACATATTCCATGGATCGCACAGGAGATAATAGGGGTCTCTACCACTCCTGTGACCACTTCAGAGTTACTAACTCATCCTCAGTTTATTATCTTTTTTTTTTTACTTTATAGAAGGGGAGAAGGGAACTAAATAGGATAGGTTTACAGGCTGTGTCAGAACTAACAAGGGAATCCGACACAAAGTATACCAAGCCCTTAGGTGAGAAATCTAAGTCAGTATTAAATTGAAGTCAGTAAAAGGATCCTCTGATACCTGAAGTGATGTGGGTGTTCCCAGTAGGTTGATCTGTGTCTGAGTTTTCTAATAGTCAGAGATAGATCCTGCAACTTCATCCCAATGTTTACTTAAGTTCCTGCAAGTCTTGTAAATCTTCTCAGAAAATCATAGTTTCTTACTTAAACAATTTTGACTCAATAAAACAAAAAATTTGAAAAATGGACTGACTCTTAAGAAAACAGAAAGATTAACGTCAGTAGCACCTCCCCCACACTTAAGACACATTGTCCCCAGTAGTGTCAAGCGAAGGATCGGTAAAAAGAAATAAAAATTGTTAAGGTTTTGTTTAGTTCTGTCGGGTTTACCTCTGTCGGGTTTACCTCTGTCGCTCAGGCATCGATCGTTGCACTAAGTGCATCGACCGTTACTAGGCGATTTCCGTGTATGGTCGATCGTTGCTCAGGACCGCAACGATCGCTGCAATGCGATTCCGATCGTGTTGTGACGATCGACACAGAAGTGCGTCGATCGACGCACTGCGAATTTGTCCAAGACTGCAATCATAAACTCACCAAAAACAAAAACAAACGTAAAATCCTAACAAAAACACCAAAAATTAAGTAGAAAAACACCAGTACCTAATGGTGGGTTGCCTCCCACCCAGCACTTGTTTAAGGTCAATAGCTTGACCGGACGAACAAGAATTTTCAGGCACCAGGAGATCCCAACAGAGACTTTTTCTGTCTCTGTTCAAGTCTCCTCATCCAAGGTGGCGAGTAGGCTGTTGCAGAATGCTCATGTCCAAGAAAAGATGGAGTAAAATGTGCTCCAGGATCTATAATCACAGTGTCATCAGGCCGCTCATCATCTGCATTCTTTATGGTGAATGTCTGCCCATCTATCAGTGGTCTACGCAGCTTATCCATCTCATAACGCAGCGGCTCATCTCCCAGATGGAGGTCTATCAGGCTGTTCCTAAAATCAATTACCGCTCCTGCTGTAGCCAAAAAATGTCTTCCAAGTAGCAATGCTTCATCTGGATCACAGTCATATTTCAGCACTAGGAAGTCTGTTGGAACTAAGTAGTTTCCAACTCTCACCGGGATGTCCATAAGGAGTCCTTCAGGAACTCGTATGGACTGATCAGCTAGGACAAGAGAGGTCCTAGTAGGAGTAAAATCTAGCATACCCAGCTTCTCTGCCACAGAGTATGGCATCAAACTTCCAGCAGCTCCTAAGTCACACAGAGAGCGCCTAAAACTATCCTCAAACATTGAACAATCAAGCACAAAGACTCCAGGATCAGGCAGCTTCTTCGGGATCTTGGTTAGCAGAACATCACTAATATGCTGAGGAACTATAATCACCCAGTCTCTCAGCTCTTCATCTAAAGGTATCATCTTGTTCAAATACCTCTGCACACATGGATGATAAGGTGGATCATCAGAAGATGGAATTTCTTCCAATTCTTCACCAATCTCCTCTAGCTTTTTAAGTTCTTCAATTTCCTGCTTAATCACTTCAGACACTGAGGAGTGTTGTCTAACAATCTGCGCATAAATCTCCTGTTGAGAGATCTCAGAGACTCCAGAGAATAAGCCTTCAAGCTCTAAGTCTGCATCAATACCATCATCACTCAGCGAATCTGTCTGTTCACGACGTGCATCGATCGACACTAGTTGTGTGTCGATCGTTGCAATGCTGCAATTTTCACCCGAGAGTTTTTCACCAAAATCCGGGATTTCTTCTTCCTTCGCCAATTCAGCTGTACTTAGCTCAAATTTTTCACCTAGGTGAGATTCATCATTAACGTACACAGACCAGGCCTTAATATGAGTGTCTGCTAGTCCTTTTCCCTTTATTGAGCTGGAAATCTGGTTCACCTGAGTATCCAACTGCTTCATGTGAGTGTTCAGGGACTCAAACTTCCCATTGAGGTCTTCATAGACATCATCCAACTTCTTGTTGCAGTCCACAGAAATCTTGGTCTGACTCTCCATTAGTTGTTCCATCATAGCTTCCATTCTACTCTCATGAGCTGTAGGTGCAGGAGGAGTTTGATAAGATGAAGATCCATAGGTTCTCTGAGTACCTTGTCCAAAGGTCTTCTGAAAACCACTAGTCTGTCCAGAATTAGATGAGTTGCTGTTGAAAGCACTTTTCTGTCCTCCATTGAAGAATCTGTTTCCCTGTTGATTACCAAATCTATTACCTTGGAATCCAGAACCTCCTATGTAATTCACATCTTCCTCCTGAGTGTCCTCCTCAGTCTGAATTACCTCTACATCTTGGGCAAAGTGGACAGCTTTCTTACCTGCTAGGAGATTGCAAACTGTGTCCAGCCTAGATCTAATATCAGCTATGTCAGAATTCTCTACACTTCCACCAGATTTCTTTCTCCTCTCATCCATAGTCTTGCAACTGTTGCTGCCTATTAGGTTCTCAATCAACTGCTTAGCTTGTGTAGGAGTCCTGGTGTTGAAGTTAGCATTACTGGAGTTATCCAGTGCAGACTGATATGGAAGATCTATGCCTCTGAAGAAGATGCCAATTAACTGAACTTCAGTAAATCCATGGTGTGGGCAGTCACGCTGATACTGCTTAAATCTCAACCAGGCAGTCTTTAAAGGCTCCACAGCTCCTTGGGAAAAGGTGAGTATGTCCTGTCTGGACTGGTCTGAGCGCGCATCATCATAGAAGTGACGCAAGAACTCACTCTTCAGGGCTGCCCAAGTAGTATACTGAGCAGGTGCCAGCTGCTTTAGCCATGCACTAGCGTCTCCAGCAAGACTGTGCGGAAAGAGCTTAAGGAACAGATAATCCGGGCAGACTCCATCATACTTCATGCCAGTGACTATGTCCTCAAACGAATCAATGTGATCCATAGGCTGCTCCGTTGGGTAACCATGAAATGCATTCTGTCTCATCAGCGAGTAGTAGATGGTTTTGATCTCAAAATCATTCCTCTCAAAAGCAGGAAGCACTAAAGCTGACCGGTTTGCATGATACTCATCCGGTCTGTTATAGTCAGCTAAAGTCCTCTCATGGACAACCATCTGTCTAGCTTGGTTCTGTCGTGGTGGCTCAGCTTCCTCAACATCAGGGATCACTCGTCCATCAGCATCAATCCTTTGCCCAGCAGCATTGTAAGGATTGTTTTCTGGATCCCTCAGGGTACCTTCAGCATCTGGTATCAGAATCAAACGCTCACGTACCATCCTTTTTCTTCTTTCTCTTCTGTTAGCTCTCTCTAAACGTCCAAGTTCTTCAAGATCGAGATTAACTAAGTCCAAGTTCGGATTACTTCTAGTTTTCTGCGTCTGCATAAACTGTCTGTAATCGTCCGGCAACGATCGATGCTATCAGTGCAACGATCGGTTCAATCTCAGAATCGCCTAGTGACGATCGATGCAAGGGTGCAACGATCGACGCAGTGCGAAATTGGTACCTGCGACAGAGAGAAAAACAGAAAAAATCAGTTACTAAAAAAAATATAAAAACAAAAACGAAAAGAAAACAAAAAATCCTAGTAAAACCCTAGGCTCGAAGCTATCGAAGACTCTAAGAGTCCCCGGCAACGGCGCCAAAAACTTGATAGGGTCAGGTTTTAATCCTATATCTAACTGCAAGTGCACAGTTCAGTAGTTGTAGTATATAGGTATCGAATCCACAGGGACTCTGGTATTCAATAGCTCAAGAACAGGAAATTAAACTAGGAAGAAAGCAATGTGATTGAATTAAAAGTAATGCGAGAAAGTAAACAGAAAGCAGAGATTGTTGGTTGTGAAAGCAAGTTATTAAGAGCGCTAAGTCTAGGGCGTTCTCAGGAAATCAGACAAGCAAACAGTTCATTCAGCAAGGATCTAATTAAGCACAGTTCTAGAACTCAAAACACAGATATAGAATTAACCAAATTCCTTTGCGATAATTCTCTAAGTCTAAGTGCAGCAAACCAAACTTTCGTTTGCGAGAACTAACAGATTAAACTAGCATTAATTCCAAGTTTGATATGTTCACAATTATCCTAAACCAAACTTTCGTTTGCGAGAAGTTTAATTGCTCAACCTAAATAGTTCAGATTCCTAAACCACACTTCCGTGTCGTATTTAGCAACCTAAGATCTAGATTCTAATTGATCAGGTTAGAACTAGCTTTAAGCACAATTAGATTGAAGAACAGATATAGTTATAAATCCTTAACTGAATTAAACAAGTCTAGCAAGTCATGAAATCCTATGTGAGAAACCCTAAACCTAACAAGGAATCTACTCAGACATAGATAATGAAAACATAATCATATGAAGAATAAATTGCATAAAAGATAAAGAATTAAAGGGGTTCGAAATCTTCTCCAAATACAGATGAAGTAAAGGTTCAGATCAGCCCCAAAAGCTCTAAAAATCCTCTGCTCTTAATTATGAAAGCGTAAGTAATTAAAACACCAACAACTTAATTATATAGGTCTAATCTCGACCAGGGGCTTCTTTGTAAATATCAGGAACTTCTGGATCAGGGTGCAATATCTTGACTCTTCATAAACCGCCGAGTTTCGGCCCATCTCGCTGGTGCAACGATCGGTGCTAGAGTGCAACGATCGACGCATTTCTCTGTTTCGGACAGTGAACTCTATCTCTCGGTGATAGGTCAAGAATTAATCCCTATACTAAACTGCAAGTGTACAGCAATGTCAAAGTAGTATATAGGGTTATCGAATCCACAGGGACACTTGGTCTCAAGAGAATCAAACCGTAGGGAATGAATACTAGAAATAAGCAATGTGATTGTATGAAAATAGTGCAAGAAAGTAAATCAGTAGCAGAGATTATTGGTTGTGAAAGCAAGTAATTAAAAGCGTCAAACCTAGGGTATTCTCAGGAAATCAGACTAGCAGACAGTTCATTCAGCAAGGATCTAATTAAGCACGGTTCTAGAACTCAAAACACAGATATAGAATTAACCAAATTCCTTTGCGATAATTCTCTAAGTCTAAGTGCAGCAAACCAAACTTACGTTTGCGAGAACTAACAGATTAAACTAGCATTAATCCCAAGTTTGATATGTTCACAATTATCCTAAACCAAACTTTCGTTTGCGCAAAGTTTAATTGCCCAATTTAATTAGTTCAGATTCCTAAACCCCACTTCCGTGACGTATTTAGCAACCTAAGATCTAGATTCTAATTGATCAGGTTAGAACTAGCTTTAAGCACAATTAAATTGAAGAACAGATATAGTTTGAATCCTTAACTGAAATTGAACAAGTCTAGCAAGTCATGAAATCCTATGTGAGAAACCCTAAGTCTAACTAGGAATCTACTCAGACATAGATAATGAAAACATGATCATATGATAAGTAAATTGCATAAAAGAATAAGAGTAAAAGGGGTTCGAAATCTTCTCCAAATACAGATGATGAATTAGGTTCAGATCAGCCCCAAAAGCTCTAAAAATCCTCTGCTCTTAATTATGAAAGTGTATCTAATAAAAACTCTAAAAACTCTATTATATAGGCACAATCTCGGCCAGGGGCTTCTTTGTAAATATCAGGAACTTCTGGATCAAAGTGCAATATCTTGATTCTTCTAAACCGCCGAACTTTTGGCCCATCTCGCTGGTGCAACGATCGTTGCTAGAGTGCAACGATCGACACCTTTCTCTGTTTCGGACAGTGAACTCTATCTCTCGGCCAATCACTCCAAAAATCTCCAAAATGCTCCATAATCTCCAATTTAGCTCCCAACCTGATTATACCTGTAAAAGACTCTAAACAAAGACAAAAGACACTAAAACACATCTATATCATGGTCTAAAACTAGTAAAAACCATGATATATCAACTCCCCCACACTTAGCCTTTGCTTGCCCTCAAGCAAAACATAGAACTAAAACATGGTGAAGAGGTTTGAAAACTCTTCAGAAACTCATTTCATCTTAGAAGCTACAATACTCAGATTCCCCTTAGTAAACCACTGAAAGAATCAATCACAGGATATCAAGACCAACATGTACTTCCCCCACACTTAGCAACTGTCCTAGGTAGACTCCACAATCACATTCAAGCATTCAAATTCTCCCTACTGACTTCTGCAAGTATTTAAGTGCGGTCTCACCTAAGGAGTATCGATCTAAAGGCACATGGATTCTTACCTAATCAGCTCTAGACCACCATACTATCTTTCTCTAGTCCCTTTCTTCTCTTTCCCTTCTTTAACAACTGATTTTTCCCCACTGGGTATCATTTTATTTTTTTTATCAGTGTTCTTCCCGTTATGGGGTGTACTTTGGACACATTCCATGGATCACATGAGAGATAATAGTGTTTGCTACTATTCTCATGACCACTTCGGAGTTACCAACTCATCCTCAGTTTATTATCTTTTTTTTTTACTTTATAGAAGGGGAGAAGGGAACTAAATAGGACAGGTTTACAGGCTGTGTCAGAACTAACAGGGAATCCGACATAAAGTATACCAAGCCCTTAGGTGAGAAAATCTAAGTCAGTATTAGGGGTGAAGTCAGTAAAAGGATCCTCTGATACCTGAAGTGATGTGGGTGTTCCCAGTAGGTTGATCCGTGTCTGAGTTTTCTAACAGTCAGAGATAGATCCTGCAACTTCATCCCAATGGTTACTTAAGTTCCTGCAAGTTTTGTAAATCTCCTCCGAAAATCATAGTTTCTTACTTAAACAATTTTGACTCAATAAAACAAAAAAATTTTGAAAAACGGACTGACTCTTAAGAAAACAGAAAGATAAACGTCAGTAGCACCTCCCCCACACTTAAGACACACTGTCCCCAGTAGTGTCCAGCGAAGGATCGGTAAAAAGAAAATAAAATAAATTGAAAAGGTGAAATCATGTCTGTCGGGTTACCTCTGTCGCACAGCATCGATCGGTGCATTAGATGCATCGACCGTTACTTGGCGATTTTCGTGTATGGTCGATCGTTGCTCAGGACCGCAACGATCGCTGCAATGCGATTCATTTCGTGTTGTGACGATCGATGCAGAAATGCATCGATCGCTGCACTGCGATTTTGTCCGAGACCTGCAAACATGACTGCACCAGAAACAAAAACAAACGTAAAATCCTAACAAAAACACCAAAAATTAAGTAGAAAAACACCAGTACCTAATGGTGGGTTGCCTCCCACCCAGCGCTTGTTTAAGGTCAATAGCTTGACCGGACGCGCAAGATCTTTCAGGCTCCGGAAGATCCTGACAGAGACTTTTTCTGTCTCTGTTCAAGTCTCCTCATCCATGGTGGAGAATAGGCTGTTGCAGAATGCTTCAGTCCAAGAAAAGATGGAGCAAAATGCGCTCCAGGATCTATTATCACAGTCTCATTCAGCTGCTCATCATCTGCTTCCAAGATCTTGAAAGTCTGTCCATCTATCAGTGGCTTCCGCAGCTTCTCCATCTCATATCGCAGCGTCTCATCTCCCAGGTGGAGGTCTATTAGACTCTGTCTAACATCAATCACAGCTCCTGCTGTAGCCAAGAATGGTCTCCCAAGCAATAAAGCTTCATCCGGATCGCAGGCATATTTCAGCACAAGGAAGTCCGTCGGAACTAAGTAGTTTCCAACTCTTACCGGAATATCCATAAGGAGCCCTTCAGGAACTCGCATGGACTGATCAGCTAGGATAAGACGTGTCCTAGTAGGAGTAAAATCCAACATACCCAGCTTCTCTGCCACAGAGTAAGGCATTATGCTCCCAGCAGCTCCTAAATCACACAGAGAACGCCTAAAACTATCTTCAAAGATAGAACAATCAAGTACAAAGACTCCAGGATCAGGCAGTTTCTTTGGGACTTTAGTTAACAGAACATCACTAATATGCTGAGGAACTACTATCACCCATTCTCTCAGCTCTTCATCTAATGGCAACATCTTGTTCAAATATTTCTGAACACATGGATGATAAGGTGGATCATCAGATGATGGAATTTCTTCCAAGTCCTCACCACTCTTTTCTAGCCTTTTCAGCTCTTCAATCTCTTGTTTAATCACTTCAGACACTTTGGGACTGTGCCAAATAGCTCGTGCATAAACATCTTCTGGAGTGATTTCAGATGTACCAGGGAATAGGCGGGCTAGTTCTGCATCAATCTCATTTTCATCCCACGGATTCTCTGCTTGTTCACGACCTGCATCGATCGATGCCAGATGTGTATCGATCGTTGCATCGCGATCATCACAACTTCCACCCGAGAGTTTTTCACAGAAATCCGAAAATTCTGCCTCAGTCACCAACTCAGCTGTACTTAGCTCAAATTTCTCCCCTAGATAAGATCCATCATTAATCATTACAGACCAGGCCTTAATATGAGTGTCTGCAACTCCTTTTCCTTTCAGTGAGCTGGACATCTGATTCACCTGAGTGTCCAACTGCTTCATGTGAGTGCTCAATGTCTCAAACTTCCCATTGAGGTCCTGATAGACAGCGTCCAGCTTCTTGTTGTTGTCTACAGAAAGCTTGGTTTGACTTTCCATCAGTTGTTCCATCATAGCCTCCATTTTGCTCTCATGTGCTGTAGGTGCAGGAGGGGTCTGATAAGATGTAGATCCATAGGTTCTCTGATTACCCTGTCCATAGGTCTTCTGAAAACCTCCATTCTGTCCTCCATTTGAGAATCTGTTCCCCTGTTGATTGTTAAATCTATTACCTTGGAAACCGGAACCTCCTATGAAATTCACTTCCTCTTCCTGAGTGTCCTCCTCAGTCTGAATCACCTCTACATCTTGGGCAAAGTGGACAGCTTTCTTATTTGTCAGGAGATTGAAAACTGTGTCCAATCTGGATCTGATATTAGCTATATCAGAATTCTCTACAGTTCCACCAGATCTCTTCCTCCTTTCATCCATTGTTTTGCAACTATTGCTGCCAATCAGGTTTTCTATCAACCGTTTAGCTTGTGTAGGAGTTCTGGTGCTGAAATTTGCATCACTGGAATTATCTAGCGCAGTCTGATAAGGGAGATCTATGCCTCTGAAGAAAATACCTATCAGCTGTACTTCTGTGAATCCATGGTGTGGACAATCACGCTGATATTTCTTAAATCTCATCCATGCAGTTGTCAAAGGCTCCACAGCTCCTTGGGAAAAAGTAAGTATGTCCTGTCTGGACTGATCTGAGCGCGCAGCGTCGTAGAAGTGACGCAGGAACTCACTCTTTAAGGCTGTCCAAGTAGTGTACTGGCCAGGTGCCAGTTGTCTCAGCCATGCACTAGCGTCTCCAGCAAGACTGTGCGGAAATAGCTTAAGGAACAGATAGTCCGGGCATACTCCTTCATATTTCATGCCAGTGACTATGTCCTCAAACTTGTCAATGTGATCCATAGGCTGCTCTGATTGAAGACCATGAAAAGCAATCTGCCTCATCAGTTGGTAGTAGATAGTTTTTACCTCAAAATCATTCCTCTCGAAGGCAGGAAGCACTAGAGCTGCTCGGTTTGCATGAAACTCATCAGGTCTATTGTAATCAGCTAGTGTCCTCTCATGAACTACCATCTCTCTACCTTGTGGCTCAACTTCATCAGGGATCACTCGTCCCTCAGCATCAATCCTTTGCCCAGCAGCATTGTAAGGATTGTTCTCTGGATCCCTCAGGACTCCATCAGCATCTGGTATCAAGATCAAGCGTTCTTGTACCATTCTTTCTCTCTTTTCTCTTCTGATAGTCCTCTCTAGACGTCCAAGTTCTTCTAGGTTGAGATTAACTAAGCTCGAGTTCGGATTACTTCGAGTGTTCTGCGTTGGCATAAACTGTCTGTAATCGTCCAGCAACGATCGATGCTATCAGTGCAACGATCGATTCAATCTCAAATCGCTTAGCAGCGATCGATGCAAGGGTGCAACGATCGATGCAAGGCGAAATTCGTACCTGCGACAGAGAGAAACAGAGAAAAAGTTAGCAAAATAAATAAATAAATAAAAAAAACGAAAAACAAAAACGAAAAACGAAAAATTTCTAGTAAAACCCTAAGTTCGGTCCTATCGAAGACTCAAAGAGTCCCCGGCAACGGCGCCAAAAACTTGATAGGTCAAGAATTAATCCCTATACTAAACTGCAAGTGTACAGCAATGTCAAAGTAGTATATAGGGTTATCGAATCCACAGGGACACTTGGTCTCAAGAGAATCAAACCGTAGGGAATGAATACTAGAAATAAGCAATGTGATTGTATGAAAATAGTGCAAGAAAGTAAATCAGTAGCAGAGATTATTGGTTGTGAAAGCAAGTAATTAAAAGCGTCAAACCTAGGGTATTCTCAGGAAATCAGACTAGCAGACAGTTCATTCAGCAAGGATCTAATTAAGCACGGTTCTAGAACTCAAAACACAGATATAGAATTAACCAAATTCCTTTGCGATAATTCTCTAAGTCTAAGTGCAGCAAACCAAACTTCCGTTTGCGAGAACTAACAGATTAAACTAGCATTAATCCCAAGTTTGATATGTTCACAATTATCCTAAACCAAACTTTCGTTTGCGCAAAGTTTAATTGCCCAATTTAATTAGTTCAGATTCCTAAACCCCACTTCCGTGACGTATTTAGCAACCTAAGATCTAGATTCTAATTGATCAGGTTAGAACTAGCTTTAAGCACAATTAAATTGAAGAACAGATATAGTTTGAATCCTTAACTGAAATTGAACAAGTCTAGCAAGTCATGAAATCCTATGTGAGAAACCCTAAGTCTAACTAGGAATCTACTCAGACATAGATAATGAAAACATGATCATATGATAAGTAAATTGCATAAAAGAATAAGAGTAAAAGGGGTTCGAAATCTTCTCCAAATACAGATGATGAATTAGGTTCAGATCAGCCCCAAAAGCTCTAAAAATCCTCTGCTCTTAATTATGAAAGTGTATCTAATAAAAACTCTAAAAACTCTATTATATAGGCACAATCTCGGCCAGGGGCTTCTTTGTAAATATCAGGAACTTCTGGATCAAAGTGCAATATCTTGATTCTTCTAAACCGCCGAACTTTTGGCCCATCTCGCTGGTGCAACGATCGTTGCTAGAGTGCAACGATCGACACCTTTCTCTGTTTCGGACAGTGAACTCTATCTCTCGGCCAATCACTCCAAAAATCTCCAAAATGCTCCATAATCTCCAATTTAGCTCCCAACCTGATTATACCTGTAAAAGACTCTAAACAAAGACAAAAGACACTAAAACACATCTATATCATGGTCTAAAACTAGTAAAAACCATGATATATCACTCGGCCAAACACTCCAAAAATCTCCAAAAAGTGCCATAATCACCAAATATGCTCCAAACCTGATTATACCTGTAAAAGACTCTAAAAGAACACAAAAAGACACTAAAACACACTTATATCATGGTCTAAAACTAGTAAAAACCATGATATAACTAGTAAATATCATGGTTTTTACTAGTTTTAGATCATGATATAAGTGTGTTTTAGTGTCTTTTTGTGTTATTTTAGAGTCTTTTACAGGTATAATCAGGTTTGGAGCATATTTGGTGATTATGGCACTTTTTGGAGATTTTTGGAGTGTTTGGCCGAGAGATAGAGTTCACTGTCCGAAACAGAGTAATGCGTCGATCGATGCACTCTAGCACCGATCGTTGCACCAGCGAGATGGGCCGAAACTCGGCGGTTTATGAAGAGTCAAGATGTTGCACCCTGATCCAGAAGTTCCTGATATTTACAAAGAAGCCCCTGGCCGAGATTAGACCTATATTATTAAGTTTTTGGTGTTTTAATTAGATACGCTTTCTTAATTAAGAGCAGAGGATTTTTAGAGCTTTTGGGGCTGATCTGAACCTTTACTTCATATGTATTTGGAGAAGATTTCGAACCCCTTTAATTCTTTATCTTTTATGCAATTTATTCTTCATATGATTATGTTTTCATTATCTATGTCTGAGTAGATTCCTTGTTAGGTTTAGGGTTTCTCATATAGGATTTCATGACTTGCTAGACTTGTTTAATTCAGTTAAGCATAGAAGACATCACGAACCAGCTAGGCCATATCGATCAAGGACAATATGTCCTTAACCAGTTGGCCCATAGGATGATCCAGACTGAAGCTGGCGACCCATTCGATCCGACCACGCCCTGGCCCTTACTCCGGACGATCGGACCGACCATGATCTTCTGTATCGAGTTAGACGATCCCTCGACCGGTCTGCCTCTGGACTAAGGATCATACTC
Organism: Orychophragmus violaceus; assembly: GCA_030180135.1. Taxonomy (NCBI): domain Eukaryota; kingdom Viridiplantae; phylum Streptophyta; class Magnoliopsida; order Brassicales; family Brassicaceae; genus Orychophragmus; species Orychophragmus violaceus. Next base: position 59,134,948 of record CM058236.1, on the reverse strand, counting down.
TTTTTCCTTGTGAGGTTTTGTCCCAAATGGGTTTTCTTCACAAAGCTTTTAAAGAGGTGATCTGAGGCCCGTTCGTTAGAGAGACAGGCCGGCCCCTTCTCTATTTTGACCAAGACTTTCTTTTCTCGTTTTTAAGTCTTATTTCCCTTGTTTTTTTTAGTATTTTCGATGACCCAAATTTTTCTGGCCCATATGATTTCAGTTGTTAGTTATTTAAACATTATTTTAGTTTAATGAAAGTCAAGTAAGTTTAGACAAAGAAAAACCCTAAGTTAGCGATTTCCCTCTCTCCATTGCGCGGCTGCCCCCTTGGAGAAGTGAATCTCTTTGTTGCTTGCTTGTTCCTGTTGTTCTAAAAGTTCTAAGTTCAGTAGCTCACTCGACCATCCATTGATAAGAAGAGAGTGCCATCGGCCAGCTTCTTGTCCCGCTCAACCCTTGACCACCCTACCGTCCGCTCCATCGACCGCCGGCCGCTCGCGCCATCTCTCTCTACCATCCGTCTGCATCTCATATCATCTGGTATCAGAGCTTTAAAGCTCCTGACCCAGCTCGGTTACTTCTATTCCTTAGTCTATTTCCATTCTGTTTTGCTCTTGTTTCTGTAAAATCGAAAATCACAAAAAATAGGTTGATATTCCTTGTTCTTAGCCGGCCTAGTAAGATAGTTCTAGAACCGATTGCTTGCTGTTACTGTTTGCTTACTTCTTTGCTTCTGTAGTTGCTTTGATTATACTGAAAATCCAAAAAAAAAAAATAGTTTAGAATCGGTTGCTAGGTGGTTAGTCGGACTCGGCCGCTAGGGTTTTAGGTTTATCTCTCTAAGCGATTGTGTTGGTTTAATCATTCTTGTATCGGTTTAATTTTGGTTGCCCTTTTATATTGATCTCGGTTTTAGTTCTTTTTCATTCTGTTATTATAGTAAAAAAAAGAGAATCATTGGCATTGTTTTCCTTTTAGTCGGACCGCACCTTGTTTCCTTTTCCGAATTGGTTGCGTTTTCCTTTCTAGTACATGCCCTCTTTCTTCGTTGGTACGTTTGACTTGTTTGTTAAGTGTGCAGACGAATAACTCAGGAACAACCCAACCCACCAGCCAGACCAGCTGAACCTTTCCTCTCCCCTGCCATTTCGGGTTGACCTTGAACAGCTAAAGGCTGCGATCCAAGCTATCGGCCAGACGCTTGGAGCTCGGCTTGACCGTCTGGAGCTTCCTGATGACCCGCGGCCTCGACCGGAAGAGCAGCAGCCTCGGTTTGGGGCGTATCAGCCTCGGCCAGGAGAGCATCAGCATAGGCCAGAGGCCCAACCGTCTCGATTCGACCAGCAACGTCGCCCAGGCCCACACCGCGGACGGGTGGAACGACCCGGACGCTTTCAGGACGTCCGATTGGACGATACAGACGATGACACGGACGAGCTCGAGGATGAACGACCCGAAAGCCCATGTCAGAGCTTTCAGACTCGCGGACGGATGGAACGACCCGAAAGCCCATGTCAGAGCTTTTAGACTCGCGGTTTCCCGAGCCCACCACACCGATGAAGAAAAGGAAGCAGGTTACTGCAGACTTTTCGCCGAGAACCTCACCGGTACTGCACTAGATTGCTTCGCCAGCCTAGAGGGAAACACGATCGATAACTTCACACAACTCGTATCGATATTCCTGAAACAATACTCGATTTTCATCGAAGAGAAAACGTCGGAAGCCGATCCCTGGGCTCTAAAACAGGGATCCGACGAGACTCTCAGAGCCTACATCGCCAGGTTCAGGGAAGTCAAATCGCGTATAGAAGATCCGAATGAAACCATAGAAATCGCCGCTATTGAAAACGGCTCTTGTACACGTCGAAGTTTAGAAAAGAGCTCGCGGTCCGACCATGTACGTCCCTCGACGATGCACTCCATAAGGCTACATATTACGCAAAGTACGAAGAAACTGTAGCCGCGGCGAAAGAGGAGAGCAGCTCGAGCCAGAAGAAAGCCATCTAGAAGGAATCCTCTAGCAAAGGGCAGCACTGCCTCGCGGTGGATGGCAAGCCCCAATGGCGAAAGCTCTACGATGCATACAAGTATTGCAAATACCACGACAAGAACGGACATTCCTCCGAGGAGTACAGGTCCAAAGACCGCCTGCTAGCAGCCAAAAATGATAGCAACAAAACGGAAAATCCAGAACCGGTGGAAAAAGAGCAAGAAAAGAAAAACAAAGGAAAGAGTAAGTCGAAAAGCAGAAAGAGCTCGCAAGCTAAGCGCGAGAGAACGCCGGAGAAGGAGGAGTCAGCCTCCCCACCTCCCTCTCGCGTTAAGCACATCGAGATAATTTTCGACCTAGCTCGCTGCGGGGGATCGATGAAGTCGGTCATCACGCCGCCCTCCGCTCCTAAAAAACCAGCCAACCATTGCTTTCCTAAGCTCGAGCTGTGCAGCTCTCATCTCCCAAAAATGATAAACTTCATATCGGGAGGCTCGAAACTGTGTTGAGATTCAGTTAACTCGATCAAAACCCACCAGAGGCGAGTCGAGACTGAAGCCAGGGAAATGGTCCCCATCGAGGGACACGGCACTCACATAACGTTCTCATGAGCGACACCTTCAAGCTCGACAAACCGCACGATGATGCCCTAGTAATCCGACTCGAGGTAGCCGGATTCGAGCTATCGAGGGTCATGATCGATACAGGAAGCTCCGTGGATCTCCTTTTCTACGATTCTTTCAAGAAAATTGGCTTCAAATACTCAATGTTAACTGGCGGTAAGACTCCCTTGACCGGGTTCGACGGTAAAACCACCTATTCGATGGGAACTATAAAGATCCCGTCTATCGACGGGGGGCAACAGGAAATCCTAGAGTTACAACGCCATACTAGGCAGACCGTGGATCTACACCATGAAGGATGTGTAAACATCGGCTCAGAGCTCCTAAGCTCCACCAGATATGAGCTCATCGACTTCCTCAAAGAAAATGTAGATACATTTGCATGGTCCACCAAAGACATGAAAGGGATCGACATGGACGTCACCTCGCACGAACTAAATGTAGATCCCACGTTTAAACCTGGTAAACAGAAACGCCTCAAGCTCGAGCCGGACCGAGCTAAAGCTGTCAATGACGAGGTCGATAGACTACTAAACTTCGGGTCAATCAGGGAGGTGAAATACCTCGACTGGTTAGCCAACCCGGCCATCGTCAAAAAGAAAAACGGGAAGTGGAGAGTCTGCATAGACTTCACAGACCTGAATAAGGCATGCCCTGTAACGCCCCCTTCCCTCTGACCGGCCAACAATCAAACAAGAACATGACCGATCGAACCCGGGCAGTCATACGAGAAGAGCTTGTCACAATACGTAAGCCAGAGACAATCCAGTTTGAGACAAAGGCTCGAACCAAACCATCTTTGACTCCGTTTACCTCGTTTCCATGATACGAGGCTTTTCAACCCGTACCGCTTCCACGAGTTGTGTTCGGTTCGGACGAAACCGTATATCAGAGAATTATTCCGTTTTTATTATTTAAAAAATATAAATCTTATTCATAACAATATATGTGTTGGAATTCCTAGAAGTTCCTAATCCGATTAGGCAACCCTAAGTCTGAATTCCGAGCCTAGGATCTCAGGGTTTAAGTAATTGAATCATGAATCTCGCGTTTACCTTGTTCTGGCAGCGGAAGATGAATCAGGTAAGACAAGATCAGGAGCGATTCAGATGCCTCGCCTCTATCGTAGTCCACACGCACACAAGCTAGAATCCGCCGGGATGCTAGCGCCGGGAATCGGATCTCTTGGGATTTCTGTGTTTTCTAGAGGAAGGGGATCAGTTCTTCTGTCAAGAAAAACTGTCTGCAACGGCTCTCTCTCGAGGTCGAAAAACACAAGCATTTATACATTGTCCTCGATGTAAACCGAAACATCAGTTTCGGTTTCAGCCTTGTGTCGACCGACACACACAATGGTGTCGATCGACACACATCTTGTATCGATCGACGCACCCAATGGTGTCGATCGATACACCTCCTAAAACACGATATCAATGTGTATCCAATACACATTGATCGGACCATATGCCAATGATCAATCCCATACCAAGTGCATCCAACTTTCTTGGGTGTGTGACCCTATAGGTTCACACGATACCAGAAATGAGTTACAACTCATTTGTCATAAGCGGTTTTTAGCAAAACATTATGACTACCCAGTATCACATGAATTGTCCGATCTCGACAATACAACTATCTTTAGAGTAAGTACAATGTGATTTCAGGACATAATCCCAACAATCTCCCACTTGTACTGGAATCACCTATTCCTATAATCCCTTTGTCTCTATATCTCGATATGGCATAAGGCAAGAGATTGTGTCATCCTTATTATAGCCAATATCATGTTCATCGAACTCCTGATCTATACTGATAAAACAAACGACTGACAATCACCTCGTTTGAACACGGCCATGCATTTTCTCAGTATCAAATCTTCGATGGGCCCTGAGATATTTATACACCTCATCTTGTTCCATCCCTGTTTCTACACATACTTCATGATACGCCTAAGCAATGTCGTTATAGCCGCTAGTTACGGAACGACGTTTGACAAGGTCAAAGCGCACCAATTCATATGTTAGAAAACATGATGAACTCAGGTCTAAGGACTATACTCTATAGTCGTAATGAGAAACTCTCATGACACAGATATAACTATCCTGTAGAGTTCTCATTAGCGGGTCATGTCCGATCATATGTTCACCAACATATATCTATGTGACTGACTGTGATACTCATATCATTGACTCCATGAAACTTAGTCAACAGTCACCTCACAAGCTAGTCTCTCGTGGTTGTCAGTGTCCCACTTTGACAATCTCGACTAGGGACAATCATAATTTATGTCATCTTTTACTTATAGGGTTTCATGATCAAGTCCTCAACTTGATGACCTATAAAATGAACATAAAATACTTTGGGACCATTACTTAATTATCCAATAATTAAATAATACTGATGTCAGTTTTATCTCACACAAACATTGCCACAGCATGTCTATGTAAAGATTATAACTAAAATCACTCCCACTAGAATCAAGATCATCTGTTCAGATATCTTATACCTACAGCAACAGAGCAAATCTCATGCTTAGGTTGTGGGAGAGACTGCGGTGTTTTGCTCGAAACAATTCCAACAAACCACACCGCCATTCAGATAAAAAGCACTATTCTACGGTCCACTGCTTGGAGCCCTTCCAACAGATAGCACCGCTATTCAGACAAAGAGACATAACCAAGTGGGAACCGGAAGTCTTCTTTGTCCGTCTAACTACTCTCAACTGGTTCGTCACTCAATCAGCTCACCACGAACCGATCCTGAGTGTTCCTCAAACACTTGGGATATTTCTGGCAACTGTTTAGTGACTTTTATCGGAACATATTGGTATTTTCTCGTCATGCTTTATGCGTAAGCTGCATTTAGACGAGCGCAAAACATGGCATTCATGATGGATTCTATTGCAGCAGCATAAGCAATCACACTCATTGATACTAGCTCAGCCAGTGTCCAAGACACTTCATCTTGCTAAGATTATTGCCATAAGATCTTTGGTGTGAAGCCATTCTTGGAATCATGCATATTGGAACTGTCCAATACCTTATCACCATAAGGATTTTGACACGATCCAACTAGCCTTTCCAATCCATTTCAATAGATCCTTATTCGAAGAACTTTCGCGGCTTCTCCCATGTCAATTGTTAAATCTGACTTCCGACCCAAATCTTGACAAGACATTAGCGTCGGAACGTCGTTTATGAGATTAAGTATGTTACAAACATACGGTGTGAGAAATGCAACTACGCTCCCACTAGTCTTCTTGTAAACGCATGGTTTCAATTCTTTTCTGATCAAGTCAAAACTTTTGACCATATTATCAGAATGTTGATTCCAACTCCAAGATGTTTGCTTCAATCCAGAAATGGATCGGTGAAGCTAACATGCATACCCTGAAGGATTATGTGTGTTCATTGGTGTAATTATCAGATTACAACCTAACATAATCAACTAGGATCTAGGTGATTTGCAGTTGAATCATAAACAGATCAGGATCATTACCTTATGATTGCAGCGGATTGATCAAAGGAATATCGAGATCTGCAAGAGCTGATAGAAACCGGCTCCTCCTAGGTATCCACACGCTTACAAGCTACTGGATCAGGCTGCTAGACCAAGCTGGAATCACAGAGAGAGAGAGGACGGCCAGACCTAATAAAATCGCAGACTACTGGTGTTTCTGGCGCCTACCCTCTTCCTTATATGGGCCCAAGTGATTAAACTAATGGCCTATTAGGCTTTTGGGCCCAAGACCCAAATCAGACAAAATAACTGTATTTTGTCTGGCCCAATTCTCTGTACAAATACAGTAAATGCCTTGCATCTTACCGTATTAATTCCATTTAACTTTCCCGTTAGCTATGGTGTGTGACCCTTTGGGATCATACAATACTGGTAATAAGTCCTAAACTTATAGATCAAGAGCGGGCTCTAGCAAGTCATCATGATCACCCAGTATTTATGACTTATGTCTGATCTCGACACTTATCATACTTTCTAGAGATAGTACAGTAGATTTCAGGACATTCCCAACAATCTCCCACTTGTACTGGAATCCTACATTCCCTAATCCTTTTGTCTCAATATCTCGATCTGGCATAAGGCAAGATGCGTGTCATCCTTATATAGCCAGACCATGTTCATCGGACCAGATTTGATACTGACAATGCAAACGACTTGGGCAAGTCCGTTTGGGAGTGGCCACTCTCTTACCAGCTATCAAGTCTCCGATTGGCCTAGAGATATTACCTCCGTTAAACGGCAGGGACAAATCCCATCTTGTTCCATCACTATGAACTACACACTTTATAATACACCCAACCAAGGTCCTTATAGCTCCCAGTTACGAAACAGCGTTAGACAATGATCAAAGCGCATCACTCCATGTGCAGCCACATGCATGCGAACTCAGGTCTAAGGACTATACTCTATAGTCGTATATGAGAACCTCTTATGACACATATATTAATATCTTGTAGAGTTCTCATCAGCGGGCCATGTCCGGTCATATGCTCCCCTACATATACCTATGTGTCGACTTTGATGCCGCGCATCTATGACCCCTCGAAACTTGGTCATAAGTCTCAACACAATCTAGTCTCAAGTGGTTGTTGGTGTTCCAATTTCAACAACCTTCGACTATGGACACTATGATTTATGTCATTTCGTTAAATATGGGGTTTCAGGATCAAGTCTACTCATGTACTTCGATGGCCCATATATAATGACATGAATCATTTTGGAACGATTATTTATATCACAGTTAAAATAATCCAGAAATCATAGATTTCATAAACATAAAATATTATGTTTACATGAACCTTTCAAAACAACTAAATAAAGCCCTTTACAAACTCCCACTGAAATTAAGACTACATCTTAATTTCACTTATCCTACAGCTACAGTCCGCAACTCGTGCTTAGGCCTAAGGAGTGGCTTCGTTAATAGATTAGCAACGTTCTCATTCGTTGAAACTTGCTGATCTACTTAACTCTTCTGTCATTTATCTCACGGAATAGGTAACACCTACCCTCAATGTGTTTGGATCTCAGATGTGCAGCTAGCCACATCAAGTTCAGTGATGAACTTTTCTATCCAAACAACCTCTTTCGCCGCTACCCAAGCTGCGAAATGTTCAGCTTAAGTCATGGAGTCAGCAACAGTGCCTTGCACCGCCAGACAGACACAAGATATAACCGGACTGTGACCGGAAATCATCTTTGTCTGTTGGAAACTTGCCTTTCAGACTCTATCGACTTGTAGCACCTCACTTTCTCCGTAAATCAAGAACTTATCCTAAGTATTTTCCAAATACTTGAGGATATTCATTACGTCTATCCAGTGCTTCTTTGCTGGATTTGACTGGTCTTTACTTGTCTTGCTTAACTTTAAAGCAACATCAAAACAAGTACGTGTCATGGCATACATGATAGATCCAATTGCCGACGCATATGGAATCTCATCCATGCATTCAAGCTCAGCAGTTATCGTAGGACACTGTTTCTTGCTTAACGTAATGCCATGTGACATTGGCATAAAACCCTTCTTGGAATGCTGAAAACGTGTAGGACTTTGTCAATATAGGAATCCTGACTTTGTCCTATCAGCTATTTTGGATCTCTATCTTTAGATCCAAAATCCAAGAACATACGTGGCTTTACCCATGTCAATCATAAAAACAACTCCCAAGCCAGTCCTTTACCGACTGCAGCATTGGAACGTTATTTCCGAGAATCAGTATGTCATCGACATACACTATGAGAAATGCAACATCGCTCCCACTTATCTATTTAGTAAACGCACAGTTCCACTTCGTTCTTGTTCAAGTCAAAACCTTGACTACTTCAACAGAACGAAGATTCCAACTCCGATATGCTTGCTTCTTTCCATGAATGGATCGATGAAGCTAACTTACATACAGTTTAATTTTTTCGGAGTCCGGGCTCACTTTCGCTTCTGTGAATTTCGCAGGTTCGTCACTTTCAATGATCATCAGATCATGGCAATTAATCACGAGAAATCACTCTCGGATTAGTGACGGATTCATTCAGATCTTCGAACTTCAGGCTCTACAGGTGTAGATTCTACAGAAATCTGTAAATCCATCCGCTGCTCTCCCTCAACAGGTTGAGCAGCCTCCTGTATTTCTCGAATTTCTTCGAGTTATACTTTTACTCCCACTGTTCTTCTTGGAAAGAAACTTTCCATTTAGAAAACAGAATTCCGAACAACCTAACTTCGTTTTTCGGAATGGACGTAAAAAGTAACAAGCCTTGGTTTCCCTAGGACAACCAGCGAAGTAGCACAACTACAAATACTCAGTAAAGACGAATTTAGATCATTTCCAGTCCACATTTATGTGGTGTCTTTCAACTGATATTGGTGGAACTATTTCAGCGTAAACTTAGATATTTCTAGAGCGTTATTCTTGAAGAATATCATGGAAGATTCGTGTGACTCATCTTTAATCATTTCTAATAAGATCTGATTCTTTCTCACAGAAACACCTCCAGGTTTTCAGGAGAAATGAGCTGTGACACGACTTCACACTCATTCAGATGATCACACCATCAATGACTTAAGTATTCTCACTCGTGATCTAATCCAGAGTCTCAATACTTCTGTCACTCAGATTCTATACCTCATTCTGGAACTCTTTCGAACATTTCAAAGAATTCCGACTCGTGTCTCATCAAATGAACACAGTCATACTCACTGAAGTAATCAGTAAAGATAATGAAGTACAGGAATTTTCTCTGGCATTACTGCTCATCGGGCCACATACATGAGTATGTTCAAGGTCCAATAAGCCTTTGGGCCTTTCTCTAGCTCGGCTAAGATGGGCCCTTTGTCTTTTGGTCCAGTAAGCAGAATTCAAGTCTCATAAGATATCCAATCAAATGAGCCCAAAGGTCCATAACTATGGGATTTCTGAATCCGACTCACTCTATGTGACCAAAACATTTACGCCAAGAAAAATCAGGTTTAATTCATCAGATTTAAACCAATTCGGTATTTATGTTACATTTAGGCACTCTTTAGTTTAAGATATAAAACCCATTCCTTGAATAGGGTGCTACAATCAATATTTCATTGAGATCAAAAGAACAAAACTTGTCTTTTATCAAAATGAAAAACATTCAAATTCTTACAAGAAAATGAAAGACAACTCTGCTTAAAGCAGGTACATTTGTTGGGAATGTCCTGAAATCTACCGTACTATCTTTAGAAAGTATGATAAGTGTCGAGATCAGACATAAGTCATAAATACTGGGTGATCATGATGGCTTGCTAGAGTCCGCTCATGATCTATGAGTTTAGGACTTATTACCAGTATTGTATGATCCCGAAGGGTCACACACCATAGCTAACGGGAAAGTTAAATGGAATTAATACGGTAAGATGCAATGGCATTTACTATATTGGATCAGAGAATTGGGCCAGACAAAATGCAGGCTTTTGTCTGATTTGTGTCTTGGGCCCAAAAGATTAATGAGCCATTTGTCTAATGACTTGGGCCCATTAATGAGAGATAAAAGAATGAGAAAACCCTAAGGAAGAAAGTAGGCTTGCGATTTTTCTCTTCCTTGGCCGCGAGTTTGCCTCTCTCTCTCTAACTCTCTCTCTTTGATCTAATGATCCATCTCTTTGGTCTAGCAGCCGTCCCTTGCTTGTAAGAGTGTGGATACTCGAGGAGGAATAGGTGTTACCATCTGTTCTAGCTGATCTCATCATTACCATCCATCATCCGCTGCAATCTGAAAGGTAATGATCAGGTTTGGTTTATGATTCGTTTTGCAAGAACCTAGATCTGTTAAGATTATGTGTTAGGTTGTAATACGGGAATTGAACCTTGAACAAACACATAATCCTTCAGTGGTATCAGAGCCTGGTTTTAGGTTTCTTGTGAAATTGGATCATATGAATGTTTAATGTTTAGAATTGATTTTGAAAGAAAATTGATTAAAGAAAAACATTAAACCCTAATTGCTAATCGTTTGTGATCTTGGTAATAATCGGTTGCTTGAAAGTTTTGTTATTAACCGAATGTTCATGTTAATAATAGAATGGCATTCAATTATTAAACCCTAAATCGCTTAATGTGGCCGCGTGATATTGGCCTAGATCGATCTCATGATCGTGAGGCAAAGTGGGATCGTGCGTATGCTGCGATAAACGATCGCGTGTGTTGCCGAGATCGATCTTTGCGGTCGTGAGGCTGGCAAGGCCGAGCGTGATGTGATCATGCCGTACGATCGTGATACCTAGGCCGTGATCGTGCGCTGCTTATGCAGTGTACCGAGGACCGCGTGATCACGTCGCGATGATCGATCGCTTGCGATCGTGAGCGACTAAAGTTGGATCATGGGCCTCGGTTGGATCATGGGCCTCGGTTGGATCATGGGCCACAAATTGCGTTAATGGGCCGAGTTGGATCATGGATCCGATTGTTTGGCCCGTTAAAATTTTACGTCTCGCGAATAGTCAATCGGTTAAACCGAGCTTCGCGGTTCGTTGCCCAAAACCACACCGATTAAACCGGTCCATTAAATTGGCGGTTAATTGTGTGTTTAAAGCCTAAAACCGCAAGTTAAATCAAATTGGCTAAAACACTAGGTGTTTCTTCCCGGTTTTGGATTTAACTGAACCGATCCAATTTAATTGGTGGTTCAAGCGGTTAACCCGAATCGCGGTTTGCTGGAAGTTATTTAATACATGGTATTATTTAATTTCTGGTTAAACCGGATTGAAATTCAAAATTGAATTTTAACCTAAACCGAAGGCTGGTCTAAGTTTGATTTGGTTGGACTTAATAATTTAGAACTGGTCTGGTTTAGTAAATAACCGATAGTTTTGATAGTTAATTTGGTCTTGGACCAGAATTAATAAACCGGATCGGTTATGTCAAATTATTGGGCCAACTGGAATTCTATGGTCTTGGGCCAAGAATTGGGCCTATAATTTGTGACCCAACCCAAAATATTTAATAAAATATTAAATTAGAAATTTCTATTTTAGTAAGTTACTAAATTTAGAAAGTTTCTAAAATAAGAAAGTTTCCCAAAATAGTAATCTTCTATTTTTGGAAATAAAACTTAAAAATCCTCAAAAACAATATCAAGCTTGGATGTCTTTCCAATCTTGTCAGCTACTTAACGCTTATTCGATTACAGATATGGCTTACAGTGTGAGGTGTCTGTTTTCGCGTAAGTAAAGTAGTATATAGTCACTAATTTCATTGGGAGTCCCAGATTTTAGTGATTATTTGGCTGTAAGAGATTGGTTTCCTTGACTGGGCCATCGGGAGTCCCGGGCCTTGAGACATCTGGTGAATTTGGGCCTCGGGCCCAATTCACAACCGAGAGTTATTGGTTATAACTAGCTGTGTGTATGCTTACCAAGTAAAGCTAATTCTGGGTGACGGCCAGTGGCCCACTTTGGATTTAGCTAAACATGGGTCTCGGAATCATTGTATTCTTATGAGGTTAAACAAAGAAATTTTGAATACAATGCGAGTTTTCTTATAAGTTGTTAAGATTGCTCTTTTATGAACTTGATAACTAAAACTCTATTTATCTCTAAATTTCAGCTATGACAAGCACAAACAATCAAAACACTTTCTCGATCCGGTCTGTCCTTGAGATGGACAAACTGAACGGATCAAATTTCTTGACTTGGTCGCGGAACCTGAGGCTAGTCCTCAGGCAGGAGAGAAAGGACTATGTCCTTGAAAGAGTTCTCCCCGTGAGGATCGGGTCCAATGCCTCTCATGCAGTATATAATGCTTGGAATAAGCATTATAATGATGCGGTAGATGTGTGTGGTCTGATATTGGCTACCATGGACTCAGATTTGCTGAAGCAATATGAGAACATGGAGTCGCCAATAGAGATGATCAGCAGCCTGAAATTGAAATTTCAGGAGCAGGTAAGAGTGGAGAGATACCAGTTGGTTAAGTCTCTCACTAGCTGCAAGCTACCAAATGATCATCCAGTAAGTCCTCATGTCAGTAAAATGATGGGTTACATTGATAACCTGAGGAAACTGGATTATCCAGTTAGCCAAGAATTGGCAACTGAGATCATTCTGCAGTCACTGCCGTCAAGCTATGATAAGTTCAGAAGGAACTATATCAAGAAAGGCTTAACGAAGACGCTGACTGAACTGCATGATATGCTCAAGACAGTTGAGCCAAACGTGAAGAGTACCCTGTATAATCTCATAATGGAGAAGGGTAGGTTTACTAAACCTAATGCTAACAAGGGTGAAGACAAAGTTGTCCAGATTTTGAATCATGGCAAGCGTGTGTCTTCTGAGCCCGAGTCAGATACCTCTTACGTTGGTAAGTGCTGCTACTGTAAAGAGACTGGGCATTGGAAGAGAGATTGCATTAAATTCATGGAAGATTATGAGGAGTTGAAGTTGATGTATGAGACTACTTCCTCAGGTATTCATGTTATTACTTCAAGTTCTACCTTATAGGTATTGGATACTGGTTGTGGCACTGATATTTGTTATAATATGCAGAGCCTAAGCAACAGTAGAACGTTGAAGGAAGGACAAGTGGAACTGCATGTCTGGAAGGAGCTATGGATGCTTCCTCAGCCGTAGGGTTTTCACTTGTAGATGCCTTTGAGGCTTGGTTGTATTAAGTAATTGCTACAATGTACCTGCTTTAAGCAGAGTTGTCTTTCATTTTCTTGTAAGAATTTGAATGTTTTTCATTTTGATAAAAGACAAGTTTTGTTCTTTTGATCTCAATGAAATATTGATTGTAGCACCCTATTCAAGGATTGGGTTTTATATCTTAAACCAAAGAGTGCCTAAATGTAACATAAATACCGAATTGGTTTAAATCTGATGAATTAAACCTGTTTTTTTTTCTTGGCGTAAATGTTTTGGTCACATAGAGTGAGTCGGATTCAGAAATCCCATAGTTATGGACTTTTGGGCTCATTTGATCGGATATCTTATGAGACTTGAATTCTGCTTACTGGACCAAAAGAAAAAGGGCCCATCTTAGCCGAGCTAGAGAAAGGCCCAAAGGCTTATTGGACCTTGAACATACTCATGTATGTGGCCCGATGAGCAGTAATGCCAGAGAAAATTTCCTGTACTTCATTATATTTACTGATTACTTCAGTGAGTATGACTGTGTTCATTTGATGAGACACGAGTCGGAATTCTTTGAAATGGTCAGCTCATTTCTCCTGAAAACCTGAAGGTGTTTCTGTGAGAAAGAATCAGATCTTATTAGAAATGATTAAAGATGAGTCACACGAATCTTCCATGATATTCTTTAAGAATAATGCTCTAGAAATATCTAAGTTTACGCTGAAATAGTTTCACCAATATCAGTTGAAAGACACCACATAAATGTGGACTGGAATCGATCCAAATTCGTCTTTGCTGAGTATTTGTAATTGTGCTACTTTGCTGGTTGTCCTAGGGAAACCAAGGCTTGTTACTTTTACGTCCATTCTGTTTTCTAAGAAGGGAAGTTACTTTCCAAGAAGAACAGTGGGAGTAAAAGTGTAACTCGAAGAAATTCGAGATATACAGGAGGCTGCTCAACCTATTGAGGGAGAGCAGCGGATGGATTTACAGATTTCTGTAAATCCATACCTGTAGAGCCTGAAGTTCGCAGATATGAATGAATCAGTCACTAATCCGAGAGTGATTTCTCGTCATTAGTTGAAGCTGATGATCATTGAAAGTTCGCATGATCTGATGATCATTGAAAGCGACAAATCTGCGAAATTCAAAGAAGCGAAAGTGAGCCCGGACTCCGAAAAATTACATTTTGTGTAAGTTAGCTTCATCGATCCATTCATGGATGGAAGCAAACATATTGGAGTTGGAATCTTCGTTCAGTTAAAGTAGTCAAGGTTTTGACTTGAACAGGAACGAAGAGGAACTGTGCGTTTACTAAAAGATAAGTGGGAGCAATATTGCATTTCTCATAGTGTATGTCCATGACATACTGATTCTCAAAAATAACGTTCCAATGCTGCAGTCGGTAAAGGACTGGCTTGGGAGTTGGTTTTATGATTGACATGGGTAAAGCCACGTAGTTCTTGGATTTTGGATCTAAAGATAAAGATCCAAAAGAGCTGGTAGGACAAAGTCAGGATTCTTAAATTGACAAAGTCCTACACGTAATCAGCAATCCAAGAAGGGTTTTATGCCAATGTCACATGGCAATTCATTAAGCAATATACAGTGTCCTGCGATATCTGCTGAGCTTGAATGCATGGATAGGATTCCATATGCGACGGCAATTGGATCTATCATGTATGCCATGACACGTACTTGTTTTGATGTTGCTTTAATGTTAAGCAAGACAAGTAAAGACCAGTCAAATCCAGCAAAGAATCACTGGATTGCCGTATAGAATATCCTAAAGTATTTGAGAAATACTAAGGATAAGTTCATGATTTACGGAGAAAGTGAGGTGCTACAAGTCGATAGAGTCTGAAAGGCAAGTTTCCAATAGACAAAGATAATTCCTGGTCACAGTCCGGCTATATCTTGTGTCTAACTGGCGGTGCAAGGCACTGTTGCTGACTCCATGACTTAAGCTGAACAATTTCGCAGCTTGAGAAGCGGCGAAAGAGGATGTTTGGATAGAAGAGTTCATCACTGAACTTGATGTGATTCACAGCATAGATGAGCCTAGCTGCACATCAGAGGTCCAAACACCTTGAGGGTAGGTATAAACTATTCCGTGAGATAAATGATAGAGGTGTTAAGTAGATAAGCAAGTTTCATCGAATGAGAATGTTGCTAATCTATTAACGAAGCCACTCCTTATGCCTAAGCACGAGTCGCGGACTGTAGCTGTAGGATGAGTGAAATTAAGATGTAGTCTTAATTTCAGTGGGAGTTTGTAAAGGGCTTTACTTAGTTGTTTTGAAAGGTTCATGTAAACATAATATTTTATGTTTATGAAATCTAATGATTTCTGGATTATTTTAACTGTGATATAAATAATCGTTCCAAAATGATTCATGTCACTATATATGGGCCATCGAAGTACATGAGTAGACTTGATCCTGAAACCCCATATTTAACGAAGTGACATAAATCATAGTGTCCATAGTCGAAGGTTGTTGAAATTGGAACACCAACAACCTGTTGAGACTAGATTGTGTTGAGACTTATGACCAAGTTTCGAGGGGTCATAGATGCGCGGCATCAAAGTCGACACATAGGTATATGTAGGGGAGCATATGACCGGACATGGCCCGCAAGATGAGAACTCTGCAAGATATTAATATCTGTGTGTCATAAGAAGTTCTCATATACGACTATAGAGTATAGTCCTTAGACCTGAGTTCGCATGCATGTGGCTGCACATGGAGTAATGCGCTTTGATCATTGTCAAACGCTGTTTCGTAACTGGGAGCTATACGGACCTTGGTTGGGTGTATTATGAATTGTGTAGTTCATAGTGATGGAACAAGATGGGATTTGTCCCTGCCGTTTAACGGAGGTAATATCTCTAGGCCAATCGGAGATTTGATAGCTGGTAAGAGAATGGCCATTCCCAAACGGACTTGCCCAAGTCGTTTGAATTGTCAGTATCAAATCTGGTCCGATAAACATGGTCTGGCTATATAAGGATGACACGCATCTTGCCTTATGCCAGATCGAGATATTGAGACAAAAGGATTAGGGAATGTAGGATTCCAGTACAATCGGAAGATTGTTGGGAATGTCCTGTGTAGGATTCCAGTACAAGTGGGAGATTGTTGGGAATGTCCTGAAATCTACCGTACTATCTCTAGAAAGTATGATAAGTGTCGAGATCAGACATAAGTCATAAATACTGGGTGATCATGATGGCTTGCTAGAGTCCGCTCATGATCTATGAGTTTAGGACTTATTACCAGTATTGTATGATCCCGAAGGGTCACACACCATAGCTAACGGGAAAGTTAAATGGAATTAATACGGTAAGATGCAATGGCATTTACTGTATTGGATCAGAGAATTGGGCCAGACAAAATGCAGGCTTTTGTCTGATTTGTGTCTTGGGCCCAAAAGATTAATGAGCCATTAGTCTAATGACTTGGGCCCATTAATGAGAGATAAAAGAATGAGAAAACCCTAAGGAAGAAAGTAGGCTTGCGATTTTTCTCTTCCTTGGCCGCGAGTTTGCCTCTCTCTCTCTAACTCTCTCTCTTTGATCTAATGATCCATCTCTTTGGTCTAGCAGCCGTCCCTTGCTTGTAAGAGTGTGGATACTCGAGGAGGAATAGGTGTTACCATCTGTTCTAGCTGATCTCATCATTACCATCCATCATCCGCTGCAATCTGAAAGGTAATGATCAGGTTTGGTTTATGATTCGTTTTGCAAGAACCTAGATCTGTTAAGATTATGTGTTAGGTTGTAATACGGGAATTGAACCTTGAACAAACACATAATCCTTCAACATTGTAGCAATTACTTAATACAAAACCAAGCCTCAAAGGCATCTACAAGTGAAAACCCTACGGCTGAGGCAGCATCCATAGCTCCTTCCAGACATGCAGTTCCACTTGTCCCTCCTTCAACGTTCTACTGTTGCTTAGGCTCTGCATATTATAACAAATATCAGTGCCACAACCAGTATCCAATACCTATAAGGTAGAACTTGAAGTAATAACATGAATACCTGAGGAAGTAGTCTCATACATCAACTTCAACTCCTCATAATCTTCCATGAATTTAATGCAATCTCTCTTCCAATGCCCAGTCTCTTTACAGTAGCAGCACTTACCAACGTAAGAGGTATCTGACTCGGGCTCAGAAGACACACGCTTGCCATGATTCAAAATCTGGACAACTTTGTCTTCACCCTTGTCAGCATTAGGTTTAGTAAACCTACCCTTCTCCTTTATGAGATTATACAGGGTACTCTTCACGTTTGGCTCAACTGTCTTGAGCATATCATGCAGTTCAGTCAGCGTCTTCGTTAAGCCTTTCTTGATATAGTTCCTTCTGAACTTATCATAGCTTGACGGCAGTGACTGCAGAATGATCTCAGTTGCCAATTCTTGGCTAACTGGATAATCCAGTTTCCTCAGGTTATCAATGTAACCCATCATTTTACTGACATGAGGACTCACTGGATGATCATTTGGTAGCTTGCAGCTAGTGAGAGACTTAACCAACTGGTATCTCTCCACTCTTACATGCTCCTGAAATTTCAATTTCAGGCTGCTGATCATCTCTATTGGCGACTCCATGTTCTCATATTGCTTCAGCAAATCTGAGTCCATGGTAGCCAATATCAGACCACGCACATCTACCGCATCATTATAATGCTTATTCCAAGCATCATATACTGCATGAGAGGCATTGGACCCGATCCTCTCGGGGAGAGCTCTCTCAAGGACATAGTCCTTTCTCTCCTGCCTGAGGACTAGCCTCAGGTTCCGCGACCAAGTCAAGAAATTTGATCCGTTCAGTTTGTCCTTCTCAAGGACAGACCGGATCGAGAAAGTGTTTTGATTGTTTGTGCTAGTCATAACTGAAATTTAGAGATAAATAGAGTTTTAGTTGTTTAGTTCATAAAAGAGTAATCTTAATAACTTATAAGAAAACTCGCATTGCATTCAAAATTTCTTTGTTTAACCTCATAAGAATGCAATGATTCCGAGACCCATGTTCAGCTAAATCCAAAGTGGGCCACTGGCCGTCACCCAGAAGTAGCTTTACTTGGTAAGCATACACACAGCTAGTTATATCCAATAACTCTCGGTTGTGAATTGGGCCCAAGGCCCAATACACCAGATGTCTCAAGGCCCGGGACTCCCGATGGCCCAGTCAAGGAAACCAATCTCTTACAGCCAAATAATCACTAAAGTCTGGGACTCCCAATGAAATTAGTGACTATATACTACTTTACTTACGCAAAAACAGACACCTCACACTGTAAGCCATATCTGTAATTGAATAAGCGTTAAGTAGCTGACAAGATTGGGCAAGACATCCAAGCTTGATATTGTTTTTGAGGATTTTAGGTTTCAATAGATTTCCTCCCAAAAATAGAAGATTACTATTTTGGGAAACTTTCTAAATTGGAAACATACTATTTTTAGAAGTTTCCTAACATGCCAAAATTAGAAACTTCTAATATTAGAAGCTCTCTAATTTAATGTTTTATTAAAGTTTTCGGTTGGGTCACAAATTATAGGCCCAATTCTTGGCCCAAGACCACAGAATTCCAATTGGCCCAATAATTTGACATAACCGAGTCGGTTCATTAATTCTGGTCCAAGACCAAATTAACTACTAAATCCAACTGGTTATTTACTAAACCAGACCAGCTCTAAATTATTTGGTCCAACCAAATCAAACTTAGACCAGCCTTCGGTTTAGGTTAAAATTCAATTTTGAATTTAAATCCGGTTTAACAGAAATTAAATAATACCAATTGTATTAAATAATTTCCAGCAAACTGCGATTTGGTTAACCGCTTGAACCACCAATTAAATTGGATCGGTTCGGTTAAGTCCAAAATCAGGAAGAAATAGATTGGTCTAACCAATCAATTTTAGCTGATTTTGACCTAACTTGCGGGATAAGGCTAGTGACCATTGAATCGCGATCAGCCCAAGGCTCGATCGGTTCATGCGTCACGGGGTGGGAGGAGATTGATACAGCATCCGGCAATAACCGATCGGTTTGATCGTTATACCCGGCATGCTTATCGATCGATTTCAATTATCAAAAAAAAAAAAAAAACTAAATCAGCAATCCACTTTGACTTTTCCAATTCGTATCATGCCATAATCGATCGCTAATTAATTGCTTGAATAATCGATCGCAAAATGATTAATTATTCACACGATCCAAAAGTCAACATGCGATTGAAACAAAGTGACTTTAATTTTTCCAAACCACTTAAACCATGACTTTTCCAGATCACTTAAAGACAAAATCATGATCCTTAATCATACATCATCGATCGCTAATTCTTAACCTTTTACAAATCGATTCTTTATCATTAAGCAAAGACAAAAGCGATTGATACAAAGAAACGATGACGACATTAATTAACAAGTTTTTTCTTATTTCTAGGTTTTCCAAGTTTCAATCAATTTTACTCATTAAAATTGATTCATCAAACTAATAAACAACCTAGTATGATCCCAAAAGCAAAAACCTAACGACCTAGGCTCTGATACCACTGAAGGATTATGTATGTTCATTGGTGTAATTATCAGATTACAACCTAACATAATCAACTAGGATCTCGGTGATTTGCAGTTGAATCATAAACAGATCAGGATCATTACCTTATGATTGCAGCGGATTGATCAAAGGAATATCGAGATCTGCAAGAGCTGATAGAAACCGGCTCCTCCTAGGTATCCACACGCTTACAAGCTACTGGATCAGGCTGCTAGACCAAGCTGGAATCACAGAGAGAGAGAGAGGACGGCCAGACCTAATAAAATCGCAGACTACTGGTGTTTCTGGCGCCTACCCTCTTCCTTATATGGGCCCAAGTGATTAAACTAATGGCCTATTAGGCTTTTGGGCCCAAGACCCAAATCAGACAAAATAACTGTATTTTGTCTGGCCCAATTCTCTGTACAAATACAGTAAATGCCTTGCATCTGACCGTATTAATTCCATTTAACTTTCCCGTTAGCTATGGTGTGTGACCCTTTGGGATCATACAATACTGGTAATAAGTCCTAAACTTATAGATCAAGAGCGGGCTCTAGCAAGTCATCATGATCACCCAGTATTTATGACTTATGTCTGATCTCGACACTTATCATACTTTCTAGAGATAGTACAGTAGATTTCAGGACATTCCCAACATACCCAGCCAATTTTTCGGAGTTGGGGCTCACCATCGCTTCTTTAATTTTGCATGCTCGTCATTTTCAATGATCAACAGATCACGACAATCGGCTACGAGAAATCACTCTCGAGTTAGTGACGGATCCTTTCGGATCTACGAATTTCAGGCTCCACAGGTGTAGATCCTACAGTACTTTGTAGATCTCACCGCTGCTCTCCCTCAAAAGGTTGAGCAGCCTCCTGTGTTTATCGAATTTCTTCGATGTGTACTTTTACTCCCACTGTTCCCTTTTGGAAAGTATGATCTTTCTCAAAAGACACAGTTCCGGACAACAAAACTTTGTTCTCGGATTGGTTATAAAAGTAGTAAGCCTCGGTTTCCCTAGGACAACCAGCGAGGTAGAACTTATCATATTTGGGTTCAAGCTTATTAACTTTCATCCCCAAATGATTAGAAACAACTTACTTGAAAAACTTCCAGTCCACATCCAATGTGGTGTCTTTCAATTGATTTTGATCGAAACCCTTTTCTGCGCAAACACAGACATTTCTAGAGCGTAATTCTTAAAAGATTATGGAAGATTCCTGTGACTCATCATTAATCGGAGCATATCTAATAAGATCTGATTCGTTCTCTCAGAAACACCATTTAGGTTTTCCAGGAGAAAAGAGCTGTGATATGACTTCACACTCACCTAGATAATCACCCAATTCTTGACTCAAGTATTTTTCCTCCGCGATCAAATCGAGGATCTCAATGCTTCTGTCAAATCGGTTCTATACTTCATCTTGGAACTCCTCAAGGGATTCCTGCTCGTGTCTCATCAAAAGAATACATCCATACTTATTGATGTCATCAATAAGGTAATGAAGTACTGACGATTTCCTTTGGCACTAATGCTCATTGGGCCACATACATCAGTATGTGTAAGGCCAATAATCCTCTGGCCCGTTTACTTTTAGCTATGCTAAAAGGACCTTAGTCATTTGGTCCAGTGAGCAGAATTCATATCTCACATGATTAATTATCAAATGAGCCCAAAACTATGGAACTTCTGAGTCCGCTTCACTCTATGTGGTCAAAACGACTGTGCTAAGGAAAAATCGAGTTCAAGTCATCAGACTTAAACCGTTTGGTATTTATGTTATATGTACAATCGTACATTGGTTTAAGATGTAAAACCCATTCTAAACGGGGTGCTACCAAATAATATTTCATTAAGATCTAAAGAACAAAACTTGTCTTTTATCAAAATGAAAAACATCCAAATTCTTACAAGAAAATGAAAGACATCTCTGCACAAGGCAGATACATAGTAGCAATTACTTAATTTCTAAAACCAAGTATGAAAGGCTCCTACAAGTGGAGAATCTCTACGGCTCATGCAGCAACCATTGCTTCATACCAGACACGCAGTTCCACTTGTCCTTTCTTCAACGTTCTACTGTCGCTTAGGTCCTGCATATTTCAAAAAATATCAGTACCACAACTAGTATCCAATACTCATGTAGAACTTGAAACAATAACACAATACCTGAAGAAGAAGTACCATACATCTTCTCCATCTCTTGTGAATCTTCCAAGAATTTAATGCAATTTCTCTTCCAATGCCCAAACTCTTTACAGTAGCAGCATTTATCAACATCAGATGGTCTTGACTTGGGCTTAAAAGATGACACAGGTTTATCCCGATTCCAAATCTGAACGGCCTTGCCATCACCCTTGTCTAAACAAGATTTCTCAAATCTTTTACCCTTTTTGATGTTTTGCTCTGCTGTCTTGAGCATGCCATGCAGCTCAGTCAACGTCTTCGTCAAGCCTTTCTTGATATAGTTCTTTATGAACTTATCATAACTTGACGGCAGTGACTGCAGAGTGATGTCAGTAGCCAACTCCAAGCTGACAGGACAATCCAGTCTCCCCAGGTTATCAATATAACCCATCATTTTAATGACATGAGGACTTACTGGAGTATCCTCTGGTAGCTTACACCCAGTGAGAGACTTCACCATCTGGAATCTCTCAACTCGTGCCAGATCCTGAAACTTCAGTTTCAGGCTGGTGATCATCTCTATTGGCGACTCCATGTTCTCGTATTGACTTTTCAAATCTGAGTTCATGGTAGCCAACATCAGACCACGCACATCTACCACATCAATATAATGCTTATTCCAAGCATCATATACTGCATTCGAGCGATTGGTCCCAAGCCTTTCTGGAAGAGCTTTCTCAAGGACATAGTCCTTGCTCTCCTGCTTGAGAATTAATCTTAAATTCCGATACCAATCCAGGAAGTTGGATCCATTTAACCTGTCCTTCTCAAGGACGGATCGCAACGAGAAAGTAGTCATAGACATAAGCTGAAATCCAAGAAAAACAAAGATTTAGTTATGTATATCATGAGAAATCTTATCTAATAAGAAAACTCGCATTATATTCAAAAAATGTTTCCTCTATGAATATAATGATCCAAGATCCACACTTCACCAAATTCTGAGTGGACGACTCGTCATCACCCAAAATTTAGTTATCTAGGTAAGCAAATCATTGCTAATTGTACCCAGTACAACTCTTGGTCGCAGATAAGACAATCCATGTCTCATCTACTCTGATGTCTCTGGGCCCAGAACTTCTGATAGCCCAGTCAAGTAAAACAATCTCTTCTGTCTTGTGATCATTGACAGTCGCACTGCGAGTCTATCAATGAACACCTGCCTTGCTCATGTCACTGTGGATACCAAGGACTCCAAGACTATCCAACAATGAACCGAATCTTGACAGTAGACGAGATTGGGCAAGACATCAAGGTCACTTGATGTTTAGTTGAGGAAACTAAACTCTAAAAGGTTAGCAAATCAATCTATTAGGTCATGTAATTGTTGATGTCAAGCACCGCAAGTCCATCAACATAATTACCTGCCTTACTCACCTAATTGTGGACACCGGGCTCTTGGCTAGACCATCACACAACGAAATGAGTCTTGACAGTTGACCATATTGAAGCTAAACTTTGATTAAGGTTTAAGTCTAGTTTGGTTTCTGCAAATTCAAGGTTCAATAACCAGAATTTCGAGCTCTGTGTCGATCGACGCAGACTATGTCTGTCGATCGACAACACCAAACTTAACCGGACTTCAATAACCGATTAATCCTATTAACCTGGTTTATTGAACCGGTCATGTCGATCGACACAACCCATGTGTGACGGTCGACATAGATCTAAACCGAAGACAGTTTTGATAACCGGTCCAATCCAATTGAACCGACTTATCAGATCAAACTGATCTTAACCATTCAAATCGGTTTATACTAATTGCGATAACTGGTTCAATCCAATTGAATCAATTCATCCAATTTAAACCGTTTTAGCCAGTTTTAACTGATTGCGATAACCGGTTCAATTCAATTGAACCGTTTTATCCAATCAAACTGATTTAACCCATCGGTTCATGCTAATTGAGACAATCAGTTCAATCCAATTGAACCAATTCATCCAATTTAAACCGATCTATTCGGACTTAACCAAGCATGATAACCGATCCAATCCAATTGAACCGATTAACCATTCGCTAGGTCTGTGTCAACCGACACTCAACATGTGTCGATCGACACTCGACCGAATCTGTTCTGTGTCGACCGACACTTAATCTGTGTCGATCGACACAGCAGGCTTTCTGTTTTTCTTCGCGAAAAACCCTAGCCGCCGATTCTGTCGGTTTCGCTATTCTGTGTCGACCGACACACCTAGTGTGTCGATCGATACTCTGCGAAAACACAGAATCATTTTCGATCTGAATCGATCTAACCTGTTCTTATTCATACTATCTTATGAACGAATTTAAATCATCAAATTCTACTAAACAGGCTGATTCAATGATAAAACCCTAAGGCTATGATACCACTGTTGGAATTCCTAGCAGTTCCTAATCCGATTAGGCAACCCTAAGTCTGAATTCCGAGCCTAGGATCTCAGGGTTTAAGTAATTGAATCATGGATCTCGCGTTTACCTTGTTCTGGCAGCGGAAGATGAATCAGGTAAGACAAGATCATGAGAAATTCAGATGCCTCGCCTCTATCGTAGTCCACACGCACACAAGCTAGAATCCGCCGGGATGCTAGCGCCGGGAATCGGATCTCTTGGGATTTCTGTGTTTTCTAGAGGAAGGGGATCAGTTCTTCTGTCAAGAAAAACTGTCTGCAACGGCTCTCTCTCGAGGTCGAAAAACACAAGCATTTATACATTGTCCTCGATGTAAACCGAAACATCAGTTTCGGTTTCGGCCTTGGTGTCGATAGACACACATTTTGTATCGATCGACGCACCCAATGGTGTCGATCGATACACCTCCTAAAACACGATATCAATGTGTATCCAATACACATTGATCGGACCATATGCCAATGATCAATCCCATACCAAGTGCATCCAACTTGCTTG